>NIVC01000628.1:5000-7500 GCA_002269645.1 Macrostomum lignano
GAGATCGAGACACAAAATTCAAAAGGACTATATTACAACTATAGCTAGACAATGTGTATTCTAGTCGTCCTTTGACAAAATCTTAATACACGGGCGACCGGAATTCGCGCTAACTTAATACAAAAACAGTACAGTAAATTGAAAAGAGGAAGAGATACATGAAGGAAAAGTATATGAAAAAGGGTAGAAAATTTCAAAATTATGTCGGCCGCCAAGCACCATACGTACATGTACAGTAGATTCTATGAAGTTCTTTTAGTATGTGTTGCAGATCGAGTTTGTAACTATTACATGTCGACCTTATGTATACCTTAATTAATTATGTAATCACTTACTTCGATTTTTCAAGTGTAGATCAGCTAGGAAGTACGAGTAACATTTGCAAATCACTACAATGTAACTTGAAGAACGTACTTTTGACCGTGGAAATGACGACAAAACTGGTGTATATAAACTGGAATTATACAATTAGCATAAAGCATAATACATACACGAGCACAAAATTGCAAATATAGTTCGCATGTTTCTATTATGCGATTTTTGTTTTCTAATCCGCCATTTATTTCATTTAGAAAATTTTATGCGTCGGAAATTGTCTTCCCTAAACGGTAAATAAAAGCCAATAAAACAAAACTTATTGTAAGTGTTTATACGTTACGCTAAAATCTAGAAAAAGTTAGTAAATTCAAATTAAAAACTTTATTTTGACTTTTTGTAAAAAGCAAAAGAGAGCGTGATTATTCAAAATTTACAATTCTTTTTCTTTTGTTTTCTACGACTCTTCAAAGAAATGAAGTCGACGACACAGTTGGATTAAGTCTATATCCCATACCAGATGATTTCGAGTATTTCTTTCAAAATTTACAGTTTTTATTTTAATTGACAAAACGTTGGGAATAATGATTAAAACTCAGTGCTGAAATTTTAGTTCTGAAGAAGGAGCATTATAAGTTTTAAAAGCGATCGGCTACAAAACCAAAAGCAAAACTGCGCAATAGAACCATGACGGAAGATCAAGAAATAGGTCAAGACATTCTTTTTGATGATACATATCAGTTGCTGGAAGTTATTGGCAAGTGAGTATATTTTCTATGTGTGTTTTACAAAAAACTTTCCCAAATTACTCACATGTTTTTTAGGACAAGTCGTTCTTTACCACTGATCAATGACTATTTTCGTTGACGTTTATTTAGTTACCAGGGCTCGGATGAGACATTAATCATGATATTGAGGTCTAAAAGAAATCATCCAGTTTTGTAGTGGTTCGAGTTCCTAAACTAACTAAAAATACTAGTGCATTATTCAAAAATTAAATACTTTTTAACATAATGTAGACTTGTAGTTCTACGCCAGTTTTATGTCTGAGTCTCAAATTTTGATTGAAATCCAATTATCTTGACATAGGCCTAGCTAATCTTAAGTCTCAATAATCTAAAAAACAATATTTTTTTATCCCTTATCACTAATTATATGCACTAAATATTGTCGTGTGCTTTTGTACAATTATTAAATATTCATTTCATTTATTTGATCATTCATGACTTTCAGACTTGCTACATTTTAGTATTATAGTATTATAAATTTTAAGTTTATAGTGGTAATGTCCGATTTATAGAATATAATAAATAAGTCCCAGTAAACCATCTGAAAATAATTGTTTCCCTGTGTTTTAAATTTCTAGTTTCTTTTCTGCATCCATATTTTTATCTAGATATATTTGTCACAAAAATTGTTTCATATGGTGTACCTATTTACTGTTCAGAGACTAGTGCCTTTTTTATTCAATAACTATTTCTAGTAGATCTAGTAGATCACAAAATGTCTGATCAAACAGTGGATGTCTCATGAAAATCCATCAAGCTGTTTTTTTTCTAAAATTGATCACACAGACAATTTTTAGTATATAGGATTTGAGTCAATTTTAGTGTAACATTGTCAATACTTTCAATTATACCAAATAATGAGACTTTGGAAATTGCTATCTAAAATTGTTCTAATTTCAATAATTCAGTTGCAAATGACAATTTTCAGTTTTTGTATGATCAAAAATAAAGAATAGTAATTTATTAAGATTTAAATTTTTACTTTGTAACTTTTTTGGTAAGATAAATTCCTAATGACAAGATGTGGAGAAACTATCTGTCAGTGCTTTAACCACACTGTTGTTGCAATATCCAAATAGTTACAGGCATGCAAAATGTATTTCTGTTTTGATAAGATAGCTCATATTATGCTATTATACCAGTTTTTGTGAAATACTTGTGATTATGCAATATACACCTCATTTATACTTGTACACGTAGAAAAAATGGCTTGACGCCCTTGACCTACCTTGGATAGCTATCCATTGCAGTTTAATCCCTCCTTGGTTGCAGTTCCTGAATTTTATTCACTCTAATTAAGTGGTAAAACAAACTGCAAAATGCAACCATCCATACCACAGGGGTCCCTTCAGCGTTGTACGCAAGTGCGTTCACAAGCAGACGCAGAAGTTGTTCGC
>NIVC01000628.1:10000-80000 GCA_002269645.1 Macrostomum lignano
GAGATTGACGGTGCGCATGGGGACCAAGGTTAATAGTAGGCAGCTGTTCTGTTCTGTCCAAGAGAAGCGCACTGTAGGAGGCTGTCGGCCGCCCTACTGCAAGTCTGTTGTTGATTTTTCGCTTGCTTCTTTCCGACTTATCGACCTCCGGCTGGGCTGCCATTTTCAAATTTGTGTTGTTTTAAAGCGGCTGAACAGAAAGTGTGCCATGAACATTTGGATGTCACTCGCAATTAGGCTTGTACTTTATTGTTACTGCCTGTCTGCCTGCCTGTCTGTCTTAGTGTCTGCCTGTGTGCCTGTCTGTCTGTCTGTCTGTCTGTCTGTCTGTCTGTCTGTCTGTCTGTCTGTCTGTCTGTCTGTCTGTCTGTCTGTCTGTCTGTCTGTCTGTCTGTCTGTCTGTCTTAGTGTCTGTCTGTCTGTCTGTCGGCCTGCTTGTCTTAGTGTCTGGGCTTTTCTGTGTCTGTCTGTCTCAGCCTTTTTTTACTTTTCCTTAGTGTTAAGTGAAGACGCCATGGTGCCTGTGGGCTCTTATTTATCTTAGTCTTACGGTGAAATATTTTTCGACAAAATGATTACCCTTTTCCGAGTTTTTTTATAATATCCGCGTCATTCTACTGAATTAGTTCTCAAAAACAGTAGAGTATCGCGCAACAACAATTTCTTGATGAATCTGTTCGGCTTGCCTGTTTCTGATTGGACCAGGGCTTCAACGCTTAGTATTCGATGAACTTTTAAACAACTCTAGCCAGGCAGTAGCTGGAAGACCAGGCCAAAGCGCAAGCAGAGACAGGTCGGCTGCCCGGCTCTCGGCTAAGAAAATAATTCTCTTTTTTCAATTTGAATCCGTGGGCAGTTAATTCTATATTGCTATGGATTAATTGGTTTTTATTATATTTATAGTTTTCTCTCTCTCTCATATACAGTCATGAGAGAGAAACAGTGAAACCAATAAACTGAGATAAGACTGCTGTGGTCGAGTTGATGACTGCGTAAGGAAAGTAAATAAAAGACCTGCTACTTGACCATTAGCTGAATGGCCTGTTAGTTTTATAACTCCGCTCTAACAAGCAAAAACTGATGGAGTCACTGAAGCAAATGCACTCTTGTCGGTGAGTCTGCGTTTTTTCATGCTTAACATTGTAGAAAAACAGGTCAGGTAGTACGAGCGAAGCGCGTCTTTGGGTTGTTGGTGCTGTGAGATTGAAGGTGCTGCCGGGAGTAGGGTGCTGTGGGGAGTAGGGTGCTGTGGGGAGTAGGGTGCTGTGGGGAGTAGGGTGCTGTGGGGAGTAGGGTGCTGTGGGGAGTAGGGTGCTGTGGGGAGTAGGGTGCTGTGGGGAGTAGGGTGCTGTGGGGAGTAGGGTGCTGTGGGGAGTAGGGTGCTGTGGGGAGTAGGGTGCTGTGGGGAGAAGGGTGCTGTGGGGAGTAGGGTGCTGTGGGGAGTAGGGTGCTGTGGGGAGTAGGGTGCTGTGGGGAGTAGGGTGCTGTGCGAAGTAGGGTGCTGTGCGAAGTAGGGTGCTGTGGGGAGTAGGGTGCTATGGGGAGTAGGGTGCTGTGGGGAGTAGGGTGCTGTGGGGAGTAGGGTGCTGTGGGGAGTAGGGTGCTGCGGGGAGTAGGGTGCTGTGGGGAGTAGGGTGCTGTGGGGAGTAGGGTGCTATGAGGTGGATTGTGCTATGGGGTGGAGGGTGCTATGAGAGGTAGGGTGCTATGGGGAGTAGGGTGCTGTGGGGAGTAGGGTGCTATGGGGAGTAGGGTGCTATGGGGAGTAGGGTGCTGTGGGGTGTAGGGTGCTATGGGGAGTAGGGTGCTATGGGGAGTAGGGTGCTGTGGGGTGTAGGGTGCTGTGGGGAGTAGGGTGCTGTGGGGAGTAGGGTGCTGCGGGGAGTAGGGTGCTGTGGGGTGTAGGGTGCTATGGGGAGTAGGGTGCTATGGGGAGTAGGGTGCTGTGGGGAGTAGGGTGCTATGGGGAGTAGGGTGCTATGGGGAGTAGGGTGCTATGGGGAGTAGGGTGCTGTGGGGTGTAGGGTGCTATGGGGAGTAGGGTGCTATGGGGAGTAGGGTGCTGTGGGGTGTAGGGTGCTGTGGGGAGTAGGGTGCTATGGGGAGTAGGGTGCTGTGGGGAGTAGGGTGCTGTGGGGTGTAGGGTGCTATTGGATAGAGGGTGCTATGGGGTGGAGGGTGCTATGGGGTGTAGGGTGCTATTGGATAGAGGGTGCTATGGGGTGGAGGGTTTTATAGGTAGAGAGTTCTGACAAAGTCCCAGCTTTGTATATTGCATCACTGGAAGAAGCGCTAAAAATTCAAATTGTCAGAAAGGCAATTTTTGCTGAAAAACTTCTAGCAATGCATTCTGCACGCCTGAGCAAACTTGCCCTGTCAGTTGACTTGATCCGTGGCCTCAGACTCTACTATTTTTCTGTGGCAGTCGCTATATGAAAGCAAACTTAATTTTGAGCTCCTTCTCAGCTGAACTCCCGGCCACGTTTGCTCCTTTCATGGCATTGTTGGCCGCTGAGGTGCGAAGGCTTCCTTCCTCTGCTCCAGGTCTTTCTTTTCTGCCAATCTTTCCCCACATCCGCTGGACCCCTTCTCTGCCTGCTTCTCTCTTCTGCTTCCAGCCTGTCGGACCGTCCCAGTTGAACAGTCAGCCAGTTAAAGTGCAAAATCAGCTGCTGACGCAGTTTCTGTACCGGCATCAGGTGTGTCAGCGACTCTCGCCCTATCGAGAAGTCTTTATGCCTGTGACAGTATAATCATGGCTTTTTATTTATTTGTTTTCTCTTGTTTCACCAACTGCGATGCTCCTGGGGCGGGGCGGGTGACTGTGAGTGTCTACTCGGGACTCTCTATGTCCCCACTCTCCCACTCTCCTCTCTTCCCCACTCTCCTCTCTTCCCCACTCTCCTCTCTTCCTCTCTCTCCTCTCTTCCTCCTCTCATCTTCCCCACTTTACTCCCTTCCGCCACTCTACTCTCTTCCCCCACTCTACTCTCTTCCCCACTCTCCCACTCTACTCTCTTCCCCACTCTCCTCTCTTCCCCACTCTCCTCTCTTCCCCACTCTCCTCTCTTCCCCACTCTCCTCTCTTCCCCACTCTCCTCTCTTCCCCACTCTCCTCTCTTCCCCACTCTCCTCTCTTCCCCACTCTCCTCTCTTCCCCACTCTCCTCTCTTCCCCACTCTCCTCTCTTCCCCAATCTCCTCTCTTCCCCACTCTCCTCTCTTCCCCACTCTACTCTCTTCCCCACTACTCTCCTCTCTTCCCCACTACTCTCCTCTCTTCCCCACTACTCTCCTCTCTTCCCACTACTCTCCTCTCTTCCCCACTACTGTCCTCTCCACTCTACTCTCTTCCCCACTCTACTCTCTTCCCCCTCCTCTCTTCTTCACTCTCCACTTCTTTTCCACTCTACTCTCTTCATCACTACTCTCCTCTCCACACTACTCTCTTCCCCAATCTAATGTCTTCCCCCACTCTACTGTCTTCCCCCTCTCTCCTCTCCTCCTCTCTCTCCCGTCTCCCCTCTTCTCTTCCATCTCTTTCCTGTTTCAACTTCGTACTACTTTAACTTCAAGTAGGTCTTAGCAGTGCACGCAAAGTTATTTGCATGATGACCCATCTAATAATATGGGTCCATCTTTTCTGGTTCGTCTTTTCGACTCTGCATGACCAAACCGGTGAAATATTCTAGTGTGATAAAATAATACTGACGGCTGTCTCAGCTTGAAGGCGATAGGAATCTCTAAGCTCTTATATTGCAGCTGGTATTTCCCAAACCCTAAATTTGAGAGTCAGTGCATTTCAAAAATCCTTTATTATGCATAACACTCTGCATTAGTAAGAGTAAGTATAAAGTAAGTATCAGTATTGGCGGCCAACCTGTCCCTCATCCATCCACCCGCCTCTTCGGTCCGTCCGTCCGTCCGTCCGTCCGCCTTTTCTCAGCCCCGCCCCGGCCAAGTCTTAGACGCGGACGGCCGGGCAGGTTCTTTTTTTAAAAAATCCCTATTTTACGTACCTACTTATGCTACACGCAGCTCGCCCGGCCCCTCCAAAAAGATGCCCCTTTCCTTCCCTCTCCCCCTCCGCTGCTCCAAGCGATTTTCGTTCGCGTGTTTGGCCATGCATAATTAAGCTCCCAGAGACTGTTTGAGAATGGACACTGAGAGTCGGGAGAAAGCTTTGGAAGGGGGGAGAGTGGGAAAGGAGGGAGGGGGCAGCTCAGCGGAGATAGTCTGAATTTGAGCAGGGTGCGTCCGCGCTTGGTATCTACAATTCTCCGAGAGTTGAGTAGGGGCCGGGGGAGGTTGGGGAGTTTGGGAGTTAGTTGGAATCTGGGATTTTATTCCCCCATCCATTGCTGTGCGAGCGGGCTGGCGTCATCCTTTTCCCAATCTCCCCTAGAAGCAATCAGACTGTGTCGCTATAGGGCTGAAGGCGGCGGCGCGACTGATCTGGGGGATCTTGAGCGGCCAGAAGAGGGGAGATGGGAGCGAGGATTTTCTGTCGCACTTGCCGCACCCGTTCCTTCCAGCTGACTCCGAGATAAGAAATCTTCTTCTAGTAGCTAACTGGCCGCCAAATGCCTCGATCAAAAAAGGTAGCTAGATAAACAGCCTGGGACCGTTTCACAAGCTCGAGTCTTCACAAGCTCGAATCCTCACAAGCTCGAGTCTTCACAAGCTCGAGTCTTCACAAGCTCGAGTCTTCACAAGCTCGAGTCTTCACAAGCTCGAGTCTTCACAAGCTCGAGTCTTCACAAGCTCGAGTCTTCACAAGCTCGAGTCTTCACAAGCTCGAGTCTTCACAAGCTCGAGTCTTCACAAGCTCGAGTCTTCACAAGCTCGAGTCTTCACAAGCTCGAGTCTTCACAAGCTCGAGTCTTCACAAGCTCGAGTCTTCACAAGCTCGAGTCTTCACAAGCTCGAGTCTTCACAAGCTCGAGTCTTCACAAGCTCGAGTCTTCACAAGCTCGAGTCTTCACAAGCTCGAGTCTTCACAAGCTTGAAATCATCAAAGAATCAAAGACATTTCAGGAATATGTATTTAAATTACATTTTGTAAATTTCAAATTTCAATACTGTGTGTTCAATAAGTGCTACAGTTAGTCTTTAGAAGATGATGCAGCATTTCTCAGAAAGCCATAATAATAGCTGTGATGGCCGAGCTTCCGGCAGCAGCTCGGAGGCGAGGTGCAGTTTGAGCAGGATGTGCTGCCCTGCTAAGCTCAAACTCGCACCTACCTCCCGTGCCGGCACGAGAGTAGGCCTGGGCCCCTGAGCATGAGTGGACGAGACGGCTTGGGCAGCGTAAAATTAGGCCGGCTGGGGTGCTGCCTGCCTGAGAACTGATGAGGAGCGTCGGAATCTGGGGCTAAAGGCTTTCTCAGAAATGTTCGCCTAGACGTCAGACAGGGGGAAAAATTTTTACGAGGGGATGTTAGGGGGCTGTCAGATTGCGTGTTCGAAAAAAGTTTAGAAGTCCTAATGCCAGGCATTTGCTTCCTTCCCCATGAGATTCGCTACTTCCTTATTGAATTACACGAAGGTGCGGTCAGGTCTCCAGCGGCCCTACTGAGTCTGAGCCCGTTATAATTTTATTAAAACTGCTTTTCATGGTCAGCCTTTAGTAGTGGTTTTAACATTTGAGTCTGGGTAAACTTTGCAATACTGGCAGCTATTGATCAAGCGCAGGACTATGAGTTAAAAGGAAAAAATATTTTTGCTCTCTGCTCTCTGCTTGATAATCAGTCATTAAAAACGCTTTGATGTTGCCGCCAACGAGGCTGGCTTCCTCTCTTATACATATAAATGGTTGTTTCTCACAAAGAACATTTGCTCAACACTTTGAAGGTCGCTTTTGGATTGAGTAATCCGAAGAAGGGCTGGGGGTTGAGGAATTAAAAGTTGTTGACAAAAATTGCTGAAAATTCTTACGAATTTAGTTTTTATTATGTGTATTGTCGGTTTTGAGTGGGCTGCTTGGCAACAGTCCTAAGCTTGCGGAATTTCTATTAGCTATTTAGCTAATTGAAATTTTTTTAATAATAAATTTTCCAAATCTGAATCTATCCGGGAACTGAAGCTAATCAGTGCCACGCTCGCTACCCTTTTGTGTCACCCCGTCTAGCTTTTCCGAGCCAGATTCTGGAAATGAGAGAAGAGAGGGGGACAGAAGTGTCTCTAGGGACCTTGATGAGCTCCTCGCGTCTCCCCCTGGCCAAAGAGCTATGGGAAATTGTCTCGTCTCAGAGCCTCATTAGGGCGCGTGTTGAAGTGAAGAGACAGACAGGAAAGCGGATGGGAGGCCGGGCTTTGGCGGGCGAGTAGGGTTAGACCAACGGGCAGAAAATCGCAGAGGGCAACTCGGGATGAAGCGGAATGAAGCTGGGGTGTTGTGTGTCGGTCGCCAGTTTAGGCATTGGCAGCTGCATAATTGAATGATTAACAGATCGCAGATACTGGAGGGGTGTGAGGGCGGCGAGTCCCCCTTTGCTGCAGTTGCTTCGGACGGGGAGCGAGTCCGGAGTCGGGGCTGCCGGGATTATCCCAGGGATTTAGCATAGGCCCAACAAGGGGAAAAGTAGGGGTCGCCGCTTGGGGCTTACTGATGAATTCTGACCGTCTCAAGGACAGCCCCGCGGCCCTTTGCTGCTCGGTTCTCACGCTACGGATCTTTTCTGATTGCACAGAATATTTTTTGAACATGTACGTGTATCTTATAGTGTGTAGCTTGTTGATTCTTGAGACTCATTCTTGTGTGCGTGTATATGTTATATATTCCATGGGGGCGAGGGTAGAGGGTCGCTCTATCTTGTGTGTACATTCTATGGGTGAGGCGGGGAAAGGGTCGCTCTATCTTGTGTGTACATTCTATGGGTGAGGCGGGGAAAGGGTCGCTCTATCTTGTGTGTACATTCTATGGGTGAGGCGGGGAAAGGGTCGCTCTATCTTGTGTGTACATTCTATGGGTGAGGCGGGGAAAGGGTCGCTCTATCTTGTGTGTACATTCTATGGGTGAGGCGGGGAAAGGGTCGCTCTATCTTGTGTGTACATTCTATGGGTGATGTGGGGAGAGGGTCGCTCTGTCTTGTGTGTACATTCTATGGGTGATGCGGGAAAGGGTCGCTCTATCTTGTGTGTACATTCTATGGGTGATGCGGGGAAAGCGTCGCTCTATCTTGTGTGTACATTCTATGGGTGATGCGGGAAAGGGTCGCTCTATCTTGTGTGTACATTCTATGGGTGATGCGGGAGAGGGTCGCTCTATCTTGTGTGTACATTCTATGGGTGATGCGGGGAGAGCGTCGCTGTATCGTGTGCGTTCATTCTATTAGTGGTCTCTCATTTGAAGTACTACTTAATAATAATCCAACCACCACCCACCCAACCATACCAGTATGGACGGCGCGGATCTCTGCTTTGAAATCGTGAAACGCGCCACCGCAGGATTCGTATTCAGCGAAAGTGTAGCAACGTAAGCTAACGTTTTTTGTTAATAACTTGACAAAATCGATTTCAGAACAGGAAGCAGGTATAAGACAATTAATTTTCCTACCATTTTCAGGCACTACATGCGCCAGATACTTGAGGCCATGCGCTACTGCCACGAGCACAATATTATCCATCGGGACTTGAAGCCGCACTGCGTTCTACTTCACTCTAAGGAAAACTCGGCGCCAGTTAAATTAGGCGGCTTCGGTATTGCTGTACAGCTAGGCGAAGACGGACTCGTGCCCGGAGGTGAGTCACGTGACTTTCATTGCGTGCATTCGATAGGAGGACGAGGGGTGAATCAGCAATATTGAATGTACATTAGGGGGTAGAGAGTTTTACTATCATCTTGCACAGAAAAATAGCTTGAAATTCGTTCCTTCCTTTTACGAAATATATACTTTTAGCATCGTTATATAACTGTAAAAATTATGCATATTACGCGTCAAAATAATTGTCTTGCATGCCGTATTTCTGTTTTCTTGCATTTACTGGTTGAGTCTCGAATTTTTGCCGCCTTTGTTTTTTATCCTTTAGAATTGCGCGTCTTGTCGAGCTGTAGTAGTATAGTCTCCCATTACTGCTCTTTCTCCTTGCAGCTGAACTTTATGAATTATTATTCTAAAGTACAGAAGAAAGTTGACCCGATGTACATTAGATACGTTCCTAATAACCTGTGGTTTGTTTAGTTTGGCAGTCTTGTCTGGAGTCCTGTTATTGTGTACCTGGGGTGCATTGATTTTTCTGATCCTCTAATCCTTTATGTAAGATTCCCCACCCGCAGATTCCCCACCCGTCAGCTTCCCCACGCGCAGATTCCCCACCCATCAGATTCCCACCCATCAGATTCCCCATCCGTCAGATTCCCCACTCATCAGATTCCCTACCCATCAGATTCCCCATCCGTCAGATTCCCCACCCGCAGATTCCCCACCCGTCAGAATTCCTACCCATCAGATTCCCCATCCGTCAGATTCCCACCCATCAGATTCCCCATCCCCGGGCAGATCATGTCGAGTCCTGACTGTTTCAGCCCAGCCGAATCTGATAATCCCCATGCGTTGCAGACGAGCCCGTGAATCTAGAGCAGGAGATATTTGTCAGCCTGAAATCCGGCCAGCTGGGTAAGGCTGTGTCGGACTTGCCAGCCTCCAAGCCTGACTGTTTTCTACCCAGCTTGTATCGGATTCAGCAATTGTTTTCAACTTCTGTTCTTTACCGTAATAGAATTCGCAAGATATCCCCCGGTGTCGGTTCGTGCTTAAATAGCCTTTGCTTTGGGCTGAACTGTTGTCCCCTAGAAGCTGATTGATTGACTGGAAGATTTTAACATTTCTCAGTTTTTTAAGCATAACTTTAATAACGATTGGTCTTTCTAACAAAATTTGGCTGGGTCAAATGTTATATTGATTTTTACTTAGTAAACTGCTGGGCATTGTTTGAAGCAAATTTTTGTTGCCTGCTTCTAATATTGTTTTAAATATTTTTATTTAAAAAATTTGACTAACAAATTAAAACTAACTGTAAAACATTTGCAAAAAAATAGCATCGTTGTAAATTTGAATGTGATGGAGTGGATTCGAAAATTTAAAATTATATATAATTTGATAATTATAATTATAATTAATAATTAAGTTAGTATATTTGAAGTCCAGAAAATAGAGATTTTCTATTCCAGACTTTAGTCACAAAAAACATTGCAAGTTCAAAAAGGCAAAGCAAAACTGATTAAATTTAACAGCTTTTTATAAAAAACTTACATGTGAAGTTTTTTTCGAAACCCAAGCATCCCAAAAAGTATTAATTTTAAACATTATAAATGAAATTTAGAAACACAAGTTTTGTAGTGAAACCTCAAACCTGGAAATCTTTAATAAAAAATCCGAACCCGGAAATTTTTAGCAAATTATCAAACCCGAAAAACCTTGGTGTAAAATTGCAAACCCGGAAATATTGAGTAAATAACTTAAACACGGAAAATTTAAATAAAGTTTCTTCAATGAAGTTTAAACAACACTGAAGTTTCTGACTAATTTTTTCCAGTATATTTTCATTAAATTGATGATCACCAAGTAAGTTTCATCCTTAAGAATAAGTTATTAGCTGTCTATATAACTGTCTGAAAAATTCAAACTACGCAAGTTACCTGTTTTAAGTTTACCTGCTGAACCCATAAACTTTAAAAATAACTTTTTAAAAATTGGATCATTTGCAACTTCCTAATTCCTAGCATATTTTTCCAATCTTCCTATAGGAAAGCGTTGCGGAAGCCACAAGCCCTTTATTGAAGTCTATTTATTATTACAGAAGAATTACGTTTCGTTGCGCTAAAAAGTCACGTATTTTCAGGTATAGAAGAGAAAAAAACAAAATGAATGAGCCAACTCCTGTTTTTAATCAATTCGAAGGCTAATAAACAGACTGTATGCACTTTTACAATTATCGTGTTTTTCTGCCCAAATTAAAAACTGGTTTCTCATCAAAAGAACAAAATCCGACTGCTTATAATTTTCCCCGAATATTTTGCAATACTCGTAAGTATTTTCGCATTTTTCTACTGAATCTAGCGACTAAGGAGTAGTATGGCGCGAACTGGTTGAACACGTGCAAGGTATTGATAACAATAATGAAAAGCATTACTAGTAGAGCGTACCTAAAATCACTAATTTATCGCATTAGAATCACAACGACAGTAGTAACTATTGTATTCGGCTTAATTTGCATGTGATTTTAGCGTAGCACTATCAAACACGACTTAATTATAAGGAGGGTAAACTTTGTTTCTTAGTTTCAAATCATTCAAGGCTGGTTGTCCAAAGTGAAAACTACTATTGTAAAGCTTTCTCTGTAAAAATAGTTATTCAGTAATTTTTTCTTTTCGGTAGAAATGTCCTGAGCCAGTAAAAACTCCAATTTTTGCGTAGGACTAGCGAGCGTTTAACGATTTTCTAAGAAACGAAGTTTACCATCCTACTTAAGTCGTTCTTGACTACTATATAGTAGGCAAATATGCGCATTTTGTCCCGTGCTACGCCCGTAGGCCGCATTGGCACGCCGCACTTCATGGCCCCGGAGGTTGTCCGGCGAGAGCCGTACGGCCGGCCAGCCGACGCTTGGGGCTGCGGCGTCCTGCTGTTCGTTTTGCTCAGCGGCTCCCTGCCGTTCTACGGCACCAAGGATGTCCTGTTTGAGCAGATCCTGTGCGGCAGGTACCGGGTGAGTAGCCTTTAGCTGGATATGCGCTCCTCTTTGACCTTCTGCCCAGCCTCTCTCAGCCCCTCTTTACTCATCCACGTCACTCTCCTCTCTCCCTCCACCCATCTCCCTCTCCTTTCTCCACCCACCCCCCTCTCCTCTCTCCACCCATCTCCCTCTCCTCTCTCCACCCATCTCCCTCTCCTCACTCTACCCATCCCCCTCTCATATCCTTTCCGTCTCTCTGTCCTCTCTCCCTCCCATCTCCCTCTCCTCTTCCTCCATCTCCCTCTCTTGTCTCCTTCCATCTCATTTTCCCCACTACTCTCTTTCAAATGGCCGTCCGTTAAAGGTATATTGATTACGTACACACCTTATCGCAACTTCGACTTCCAGATGAAGCCACGCGTGTGGAACCTGATTTCCGCGGAGGCCAAGGACCTGGTTAGCCGCCTGCTAGAGCTGGACCCGGAGCGCCGCCTGACTGTGGCCGAGGCACTCCGGCATCCTTGGATTAACGACAAAAGCCGCGTGCCCAAGCTGCACCTGAGCGAGACAGTGGAAGAGATGAAGAAATTCAATTCTAGACGGAAATTGAAAGGCGCCATCTTGGCCGCCGTGTCCAGCGCTAAATGGTCCAATTTCTATTACGACCCGTCCGTGTCTGCCCCACCTGAACCGGACCCGGCTGAGGATGACGTCACCTCAACAGGTGAGAAAAAAAGATACTTTGATTGGCAAATTTCGTATAATAATGATAGAATACATGGGCTTACTTTTTATATGAATCGAAAATTCGCAAGAATAGTAACAATAATAAGTAATAAAATTTAATAAAATTGGCTGTTGACTGGACAGAAAAGAGGGTGGGTTAAGCGGCCGACTAGAGAATCGATAAAGCATCACCCACCCCTCGCAGTAGCAATAAAATTAGCTGTTGACTGGACAGAAAAGAGGAAGGGTTAACCAGAGAAGACCTGGTAGACCAGAACAGAATTGGCTGTTCTCTGGTAGACCAGAGAAATAATCGATAAAGCATCACCCGCCCCTCGCAGTAGCAATAAAATTGGCTGTTGACTGGACAGAAAAGAGGATGGGTTAAGCGGTAGACCAGAGAAAGAATCGATAAAGCGTCACCCACCCCGCGCAGTAGCAATAAAATGGTGTGTTGACTGGACAGAAAAGAGGAAGGGTTAAGCGGTCGACCAGAGAATCGATAAAGCGTCACCTACCCGACGCAGTAGCAATAAAAGGAGGTGTTGACTAGACAGAAGAGAGGGATGGGTTAAGCGGTAGACCAGAGAAAGAATCGATAAAGCGTCACCGACACCACGCAGAGCGGATACTTTGGCTCTCCCATTCTGTCTCAGTTAAGCTAATTTCGCCTACTATTAGTAGGCTATGAGAGTGCCTCCTTCCGAGCGTCATACATAACGTTGGCTTGATGCAGCGATAGAGTTTTTATCCAATCAAATCCCGTATAGCCCGACCATAGCCAATATCATGCCATGCTACTAGTATAAATTTAACGTTAGTTTTCGTAAAAAAACGACCGCTCCATACTGAAGCAACTGACACTCCCTAGACGGGATCGCTGCGCGTATTTCTAAATAGTTTTTAAGCCGAGTTGATTATGCAACATAACTACTGTCCGTACCGGTCTCGGGTTCCCGCGCTCAATTGTAAGCTGTCGATTTCTGAACTCTATTTTTTAAGTGAGCTTACTGGATTTGATAGTCTAGTTCTCGATTTGAGTGTATTTTCATGTTATTAGTTACAATCATCATGCTAGTTACTGACAATCATTACTGACAATCATCATGCTAGTTACTGACAATAATCATGCTAGTTACAGATAATCATCATGCTAGTTACTGACAATCATCATGCTAGTTACTGACAATCATCATGCTAGTTATTGACAACCATCACGCTAGTTACTGACAATCATCACGCTAGTTACTGATAATCATCATGCTAGTTATTGACAACCATCACGCTAGTTACTGACAATCATCACGCTAGTTACTGATAATCATCATGCTAGTTACTGACAATAATCATGCTAGTTACTGACAATCATCATGCTAGTTACTGACAATAATCATGCTAGTTACTGATAATCATCATGCTAGTTACTGACAATAATCATGCTAGTTACTGATAATCATCATGCTAGTTACTGACAATAATCATGCTAGTTACTGACAATCATCATGCTAGTTACTGACAATCATCATGCTAGTTATTGACAACCATCACGCTAGTTACTGACAATCATCACGCTAGTTACTGATAATCATCATGCTAGTTATTGACAACCATCACGCTAGTTACTGACAATCATCACGCTAGTTACTGACAATCATCATGCTAGTTATTGACAACCATCACGCTAGTTACTGACAATCATCACGCTAGTTACTGATAATCATCATGCTAGTTATTGACAACCATCACGCTAGTTACTGACAATCATCATGCTAGTTACTGACAATCATCATGCTAGTTACTGACAATAATCATGCTAGTTACTGACAATCATCATGCTAGTTACTGACAATCATCATGCTAGTTACTGATAATCATCATGCTAGTTACTGACAACTGTCATATCAGTTCATGACTATAAATCTAAACAAATTTACATTTGATGACACTTCTCAGACTCAGTCAAGTTAGTCAGTTGTTTTGCAAGCCTTGACTAACAAACATGTCTCACTGCAGTATTTTTGCTATGACGTGACTGACTCTCTGCTCTGCCCAGATTGCATATCCGGCATACCCCTGGAGAGTTGCCCTTGAGCCTTGATTTTATCCATCCATGCAACAACTTGTTCGCTGAGAGTTTCGAGATCAAATAGTCATTATCCGCCCTCTCCATCGGCAGTCAGCACCAGTGTCCCTAAAATATCCCATCTGCCGAGCGGCTAGGACAGGATCCCCTATGAATGCAATCCTCATCCGTTTTGCCGGGCTTATCATCATGTCTTACCAATCCATTCTGCATGGGATTATTTAATAACTGGGAAGAACGGATGGCAAAGCTTGTCCCCGAAACTGGGATAGCTTTAATGCCTGTTTTTCTAGCGAATTGGCTAGCGAGCTCGCCCACAGCCACTCTTCAGCAACTTCCCGAAACTGTCGGGGAAAAAACTTGCTTAATTTTTTTCAACAGAAATTATTTCTCACAATGCCAGTCTCTCAGATCCTCAGTTGCTGGGCCAGCCTCCCAGATCCTCAATTGCTGGGCCAGTATCCCAGATCCTCAATTGCTGAGCCAGCCTCCCAGATCCTCAGTTGCTGAGCCAGCCTCCCAGATCCTCAGTTGCTAGACCAGCCTCCCAGATGCTCAGTTGCTGGGCCAGCCTCCCAGATCCTCAGTTGCTGGGCCAGCCTCCCAGATGCTCAGTTGCTGAGCCAGCCTCCCAGATCCTCAGTTGCTAGACCAGCCTCCCAGATGCTCAGTTGCTGGGCCAGCCTCCCAGATCCTCAGTTGCTGGGCCAGCCTCCCAGATCCTCAGTTGCTAGACCAGCCTCCCAGATGCTCAGTTGCTGGGCCAGCCTCCCAGATCCTCAGTTGCTGGGCCAGCCTCCCAGATGCTCAGTTGCTGAGCCAGCCTCCCAGATCCTCAGTTGCTAGACCAGCCTCCCAGATGCTCAGTTGCTGGGCCAGCCTCCCAGATCCTCAGTTGCTGGGCCAGCCTCCCAGATCCTCAGTTGCTGAGCCAGCCTCCCAGATCCTCAGTTGCTGGGCCAGCCTCCCAGATCCTCAGTTGCTGGGCCAACCTCCCAGATCCTCAGTTGCTGGGCCAGCCTCCCAGATCCTCAGTTGCTGAGCCAGCCTCCCAGATCCTCAGTTGCTGGGCCAGCCTCCCAGATCCTCAGTTGCTGGGCCAACCTCCCAGATCCTCAGTTGCTGGGCCAGCCTCCCAGATCCTCAGTTGCTGAGCCAGCCTCCCAGATCCTCAGTTGCTGGGCCAGCCTCCCAGATCCTCAGTTGCTGGGCCAACCTCCCAGATCCTCAGTTGCTGGGCCAGCCTCCCAGATCCTCAGTTGCTGAGCCAGCCTCCCAGATGCTCAGTTGCTGAGCCAGCCTCCCAGATCCTCAGTCACTGGGCCACAGCCAGCCTCCCACATGCCAAGGCTGTGCCGTAACCCTCTTAAGTCCCCAGCTACAATATCGACTTTGCACTGAAACCCCGCACCGCAGCCGTGTCGGCCGTGTTGGACAGCCTAGAAGAGATTCAGTGCCTGACGGAGTGCACGGAGCAGGACAGAGACCTGCTGCAGGCGGTGTTCCAGGACGACACTCTGCACTCTCTTCTAGAGGTAGGGCTCTCTAGCACACAGTTTTATTCCATTATCCTGACGCTAGCAACGCTTCTCACCCTGTTCATCCCACAGCTGTACGACCACATCAACTGTCGCAGCCTGGGCGGCACCATCCGCGGCCAGATTCCCGACGACGCTGTCGACCGGCGCGCGACGTTCTGGCCAGCCTGGCCGCCGACTGCATGTCGCGCGACTTCCTGGCCGACTGCGCCGAGCTGAGAGCCATCGTCACTCAGCCGCACTTCCGGGTATAAGAGGAGGATTAAGGTTGCTTTCGCGAACCGGAAGTAGTTGAGAATAGACCGGAAGCTTTTGTGGAGTGCAGCGTTTTTGCCTTTAGTCTTAAGAATGCAGGGCAGAGCAGCTCAAGCCATTAACGCGTCCGGCTCGCGCACCAATGATCCCGAGTTCGATTCCAAGGGTGGCCACACTATTTTGGGGCTTTTACTTTTCATTGATTTCCAAGAACCGGAAGTGCGTTTTGAATATGTAGGACAGAAACCGGAAGTGCGTTTTGAATATGTAGGACAGAAACCAGAAGTCCGTTTTGAATATGTAGGACAAAAACCGGAAGTGCGTTTTGAATATGTAGGGAGAAACCGGAAGTGCGTTTTGAGGATGTAGGGTAGGAACTGGAAGTGCGTTTTGAGAATGTAGGGCAGGAACCGGAAGTGCGTTTTGAGGATGTAGGGCAGGAACCGGAAGTGCATTTTGAGGATGTAAAGCAGGAACCGGAAGTGCGTTTTGAATATGTAGGACAGAAACCAGAAGTCCGTTTTGAATATGTAGGACAGAAACCGGAAGTGCGTTTTGAGGATTTAGGACAGAAACCGGAAGTGCGTTTTGAGGATGAAGGACAGAAACCGGAAGTGTGTTTTGAATATGTAGGACAAAAACCGGAAGTGCGTTTTGAGGATGTAGGACAGAAACCGGAAGTGCGTTTTGAATATGTAGGGAGAAACCGGAAGTGCGTTTTGAGGATGTAGGACAGAAACCGGAAGTGCGTTTTGAATATGTAGGGTAGGAACTGGAAGTGCGTTTTGAGAATGTAGGGCAGGAACCGGAAATGCGTTTTGAGGATGTAGGGCAGGAACCGGAAGTGCATTTTGAGGATGTAAAGCAGGAACCGGAAGTGCGTTTTGAGGATGTAGGGCAGGAACCGGAAGTGTATTTTGAGGATGTAAAGCAGGAACCGGAAATGCGTTTTGAGGATGTAGGGCAAGAACCGGAAGTGTATTTTGAGGATGTAAAGCAGGAACCGGAAGTGCGTTTTGAGGATGTAGGACAATAGCCAGAAGCGTTGAACTCGAATATTTTTTCAGTAATCGCTGATTCGCGATTTGCACTAATAATATTTGAACGCAGGCACTGCTGCAAGCGCACGACGTTCTCGCCCACGACGTCTACAGCGAGCAGGCCATCCGCGTGACCCCGCCGCCCATCTCCTCCTACCTCAACGGCGAGGCAGACGACTGCATGGACACCGAGCTGGACAATGTCACCCGCGTGCGCCTGGTTCAGTTTCAGAAGAACACCAACGAACCTATGGTGATGACTGCTCTGCTTTATCTGTTTGTTCACTCCCTGACCCACCAGTTTGTTCACTCCCTGACCCACCAGTTTTTTCACTCCCTGACCCACCAGTTTGTTCACTCCCTGACCCACCAGTTTGCTCACTCCCTGACCCACCAGTTTTTTCACTCCCTGACCCACCAGTTTGGTCACTCCCTGACCCACCAGTTTGCTCACTCCCTGACCCACCAGTTTGTTCACTCCCTGACCCACCAGTTTGTTCACTCCCTGACCCACCAGTTTGCTCACTCCCTGACCCACCAGTTTGCTCAGTCCCTGACCCATCAGTTTGTTCACTCCCTGACCCACCAGTTTGTTCACTCCCTGACCCACCAGTTTGTTCACTCCCTGACCCACCAGTTTGTTCACTCCCTGACCCACCAGTTTGCTCACTCCCTGACCCACCAGTTTGTTCACTCCCTGACCCACCAGTTTGTTCACTCCCTGACCCACCAGTTTGCTCACTCCCTGACCCACCAGTTTGTTCACTCCCTGACCCATCAGTTTGCTCACTCCGAAAGCATCTGCTGCCACCCGCAGGGCATCACTCTGAAAATGTCGGACGATGGCAAAATAATCGTGGCCAGAATTATGCACGGCGGCATGATTCACAGACAGGGTAAGCTTGGAGCATATTGTACTTTTATCGTGCATTGTAATTTTGTGCAAATTTAAATCTCAACATTTACTCTATCAGTGCTCACAGCCACAGTGGCTGACTTTTAATGACGATGCTAACCGCAGTCAATGCTACTTAACCTGCATTCAAGAAGACAGTCATTGTATCCAAGGATTACCTTCACCAGTTTGTAACCAGAATTTACAGGGGCAGATTAGCTCAAAGACTCTTGAGGCTCAAAGGTTTGCCAATCAGCAAAGCACGTGTACACCTCTGACAAATGAGAAAGTTAGGGCCGAACGCCGAATCCCGCAGGTACCCTACACGTTGGCGACGAAATTCGCGAGATCAACGGAGAGCCTGTACTCGGCCAGTCTGTTGAAGCCCTTCAACGACTCCTGGTCAGTTGAACTTATCCATATTCAGTTTTTTCGTATGTAGTGCAGTGTGTGTAGACCTCAACTTGCAAATCTACAAACTTACAAGGCTTAATAAAAACACTCAAAGTTTGGGCTGATGCGGTCATGCACTTAGTCTATAGCACAGATACTAGAATAACTAGATATGCCACTCGCAATGAAAGTTGTAAAAAAGTAGAGCGTCTACTCTCTTTCAGTAGTTTTTCTGCGCAAGACCGCCTAAATTTAATGTGGCAGCTAAAATTTCCTTTCCTTCTCGGGGTTTGCGGCCTCAGCAACCATGTAACTCGATGTGCACAAGTAAACACAAGGCGGACGAAGCTGGGCAGGCCCAATCTAGCTCAGCCAATGAGAGAGCAGTAAGGAGAGAAGTCAAAATTAGACGGACGAAACTTAGTCTAGGGGGACAGGGCCAATCTAGCTGAGCCAATGTTAGAGCAGTAAGGAGAGAAGTCAAAATTAGACGCACGAAACTTAGTCTAGGGGGACAGGGCCAATCTAGCTCAGCCAATGAGAGAGCAGTAAGGAGAGAGGGTCAAAATTAGACGGACGAAACTCAGCCTAGGGGGCCAGGGCCAATCTAGCTCAGCCAATGAGAGAGCAGTAAGGAGAGAGTTCAAAATTAGACGGACAAATCTTAGCCCAGGGGGCAGGCCCAATCTAGCTCAGCCAATGAGAGAGCAGTAAGCAGTAAGGTCAAAGTGAGACAGGCACAAGCGGGTAAGAGGAAGCCTAACCGTTTATCGGCCTGGCGGGAGGGGCTGGAGCGCCACCTCTTTTCTCTCTTACCCGCTATGCAGACGTACTAGATTTTGTTTTTCAAATTTTCCTGCAATCTTCAGACTAAAAAATTTAAATACGAGTACAAAATTCTTAATGTTACTATTATACAGGTAAAAGGCTCCAATTTGCTACTGAAAAAAGAGTAGATGAGCGCATTTCGCGAGTAACATATCTAGCTATTCTGGTAGTCTATAGTAATAGCTCGTATTTTTATAACTACGTCGTACTAATTATTAGGCAAGCAAAACGCTTTTTTGCTACTTTAAGTAGCATAATTTAAACTAGCTTTCTTGGTTGAATCGTCTTTATATAAATTCGTGTTTGCGTGCATAAACTTTGACTGTCTGAGTGCTTCCGTCTTTATCAAAGTGTACAGCCTATCTTCCTAATATCAATAAGCTTATAGTTAATATGTAGACAATAATTCATTCCTATTTTGTTATACCAATGCCCATGATAGTTCAATTTTGTTATAATGCAACACAGTTTTGAGCGTTATGCGATTTTAGATCTATCGCAACTAAGCAAATCATTTAATATCAGACTGGCTTTAATCCACTTGGTTTCCTTCATCAGTACTGTACTTATCATCATTGTTACTAAACTCTAAAAATGCTTATAAATGCCGACTCATTTTGCCTATTCTTTTCTTTGATGCCTTTGTACGTCAATATTCCCGTTTTAAACTCTTTGTGATGGTCTAAGACTCCGATTGATCAGTGATAAGAATTGAAGGCATGGGACTCTCTGATTGGTCAGTGATAAGAATTGAAGGCATGGGACTCTCTGATTGGCCAGTGAAAAGAATAAAATGGACTGGTACTCTCTGATTGGTCAGTGTTAAGAATTGAAGTCATGGGACTCTGATTGGTCAGTGATAAGAATGGAAGGTATTGACTCTCTGATTGGCCAGTGATAGGAATGAAATGGACTGGGATTCTCTGATTGGTCAGGGATAAGAATAGAATTGACTGGGACTCTCTGATTGGTCAGTGATAAGAATGGAAGGCATGGGATTCTCTGATTGGTCAGTGATAAGAATGAAATGGACTGGAACTCTCTGATTGGTCAGTGATAACAATTGAAGGCATGGGATTCTCTGATTGGTCAATGATAAGAATGAAATGGACTGGAACTCTCTGATTTGTCAATGATAAGAATGCAAGGCTTTGCAAGGCCTTGATGGTCAGTGATAAGAATGCAAGGCCAATCTTTGATTGGTCAGGGACATGGAGGCAGGGCCCATTCTACAGTACATTAATGCAGAGAGAAGCGCAGACCGTGAGCTGGAGCTGGCGATTGCCGCTTTGCAGAAGTCTCTCCGCGGCATGGTGACCATCAAAATTGTGCCGAACCTGTCCGTGAGCAGGAGCTCGCATCAGCTCTCAATGCTCAAGGAGGTAACAATTTGACGGGTGAAAATCATATTTTTATAGGAATCGATATAATTCAACATATTCGCCTAATTCGGGCATTTGGCCTACTTTAAGTAGTCTAATTTAGAAGAAATGTTTTAAAGAGCATGAATGCAGAGGCAAATCCGCGCATTGAGGATGCTGTCCGATTATTTTATGCATTTTACTAATGTGATCAGCGTCTCTCATGGATATGAATCTTCATTTGACTATTAACTATTCTAAGCGCAATTAATAATATCAGTTTTGCTGTCTATTATTTATTTTGATATCAATTTTTTCTGAATCTAAAATTTATTTACCACAACAGTCTCTTTCTTGTGCGTGCGTTTGTGCGTTTTAATTTTTTTATTTATATTTCGTTTCAACTTCTAAGCCTTGGTTTCCGTTTTCTGAATCTATTAATACTGTAGACATTAACACTACAGAGGGACTTCTAGACACCTAGACTAGTCCAGGTGTCTAAGAGGTCCATGCAAAGAATTTCTGCATGACCGCAGTCCCCATTTGGGAAGGTTGGGCTGTAGGGTAACCACCATGGCTACAGCTCAATCCCATAGGAAGACCCGGAAAGTTTAAAAAATTACCCATTGAAAAAAACTGTTTCCTGCAATCCAGGTTTTTAGCTTAAGGTGTCCATGAGCCTGACCCGAGCCGCCCGCCCCCGTATTGCAGAAGGAGGCCCGTGGCAGTGTCACGCTAAAAATTGTGCCCAGCTACAGGAATCACCCGATGCAGTGCGAGGTAATTAAATTATATTCAATATTTCTAACTCGCTACTGCCGGTAGTCTGGTGCAAACTAGTATAGAAAAATTAGAGAGAATTTGGTGTAAATTGCATCATTCTTAGTTTTCTACTTACTAGTCTTTTCGATACATATCGGCAAAACCTAGTTTAAAACACGCACAATTATGCTCGAATTTTCTGCACCGCATGCAGTTCTGTTGCGATTTCTTCTTCTACTGCCATTATTAATTTTGATTTAGTAATAGTTCTGTTTGGAAGCATGTCGGGATTAAGGAACTTATTCCAGTGTCTTGGGTGCACAGTGCAGTAGATCAAATGTGATCATTCTTATCCTCTCACTTCCCCTCCTTTCCCCTCACTTCCCCTCCTTTCCCCTCACTTCCCCTCCTTTCCCCTCACTTCCCCTCCTTTCCCCTCACTTCCCCTCCTTTCCCCTCACTTCCCCTCCTTTCCCCTCACTTCCCTTTCTCAATTCCCCTCTGACTTCCCTCTGACTTCCCTCTGACTTCCCCTCTCACCTCCCCTCTCATATCTCCCCTCACTTCCCCTCTCACATCTCCCCTCACTTCCCCTCTCACCTCCCTCTCACCTCTCCTCTCACCTCCCCTCACACATCTCCCCTCACTTCCCCTCTCACATCTCCCCTCACTTCCCCTCTCACATCTCCCCTCACTTCCCCTCTCACATCTCCCCTCACTTCCCCTATCACTTCCCCTCTCACATCCCCTCTCACATCTCCCCTCACTTCCCCTCTCACCTCCCTCTCACCTCTCCTCTCACCTCCCCTCACACATCTCCCCTCACTTCCCCTCTCACATCTCCCCTCACTTCCCCTCTCACATCTCCCCTCACTTCCCCTCTCACATCTCCCCTCACTTCCCCTATCACTTCCCCTCTCACATCCCCTCTCACATCTCCCCTCACTTCCCCTCTCACCTCCCCTCTCACTTCCCCTCTCACTTCCCCTCTCACCTCCCCTCTCACCTCCCCTCTCACTTCCCCTATTTCTCAGCTCTCCCAACCCTTCTTCGTCACTCTCATCTCTCCCGTTCCAAATCCCAGCCTTCTTCCTCTCCCCTCCCCCGTGTTTCATCCGCAGATCTACGTGAAGGCGATGTTCAACTACAGCCCAGACGAGGACGATCTGAACCCCTGCCCCCAGGCTGGCATTCGGTTCCGCGTTGGCGACATCCTGCAGGTGATCAGCAAGGACGATCATAACTGGTGGCAGGTGAGCCGGCCAATATCGCTTTTTCGTGTCCGGAGTGGGCAGAATCGGATTCTATAACACAAATTTTATTCTTATTGTTGAATTAAATAGGAAGCAAGAAATTTGGTCGTATTTGCCAAAGTTTCCTCAAAATTATTTTAGTTTCTTACTACCCTACTTATGAATAAAACAAGTAGGCTATATCGCGCATATTTTGCGAAATTTCTACCAAAATAGCTTTCAGTTTCTTACTACCCTACTTTGGAATGAAACAAGTAGGCTATAGCGCGCATATTTTGCGAAATTTCTACCAAAATAGCTTTCAGTTTCTTACTACCCTACTTAGGAATGAAACAGTAGGCTATGGTGAATATTTCAATCTCGAATTTCATTACCCAAACAAAACGCGCTCTCGCCAGGCTCGCGAGTGGAACGCGCCGCCGGGCACGCCGGCCAGTTTGATTCCCTCGCCCGAGCTGCAGGAATGGCGCACCGCCTGCAGCGCTATCGAGCGCGCCAAAAAGGACACGGTGAACTGCACGGGCCTGTTCTCCTTTGCCAGGCGGGGCAAGCACCGGAGCGGCGCCGCTTCCAAGCAGGCGGTTGGCGCCACCCTCGATCAGCTGGAGATGGTCACCTACGAGGAGGTCGTTCACTTGGCCAATTTCCGCAGGAAGACCCTGGTGCTGCTCGGAGCGCACGGGGTGGGCAGGCGGCACATCAAGAACACGCTGATTCAGGCCTCGCCAGACAGATACGCCTACCCCATTCCGCGTTAGTGCCTGCCGTGTCTTGTGTCCTGGCTTTAATAAGCTCGCTCAGCTAGCGATCCGCGTCTCTTCTGCCTGATGCCATCCAATCAGCCCGCATTGCACCCCATCTACAGGCACCCCGTCTACAGGCACCCCATCTACAGACACCCCATCTACAGGCACCCCATCTACAGACACCCCATCTACAGGCACCCCATCTACAGGCACCCCATCTACAGGCACCCCATCTACAGGCACCCCATCTACAGGCACCTCATCTACCGGCACCCCATCTACCGGCACCCCATCTACAGGCACCCCATCTACAGGCACCCCATCTACAGGCACCCCATCTACCGGCACCCCATCTACCGGCACCCCATCTACAGGCACCCCATCTACAGGCACCCCATCTACAGGCACCCCATCTACCGGCACCCCATCTACCGGCACCCCATCTACAGGCACCCCATCTACAGGCACCCCATCTACAGGCACCCCATCTACAGGCACCCCATCTACCGGCACCCCATCTACAGGCACCCCATCTACAGGCACCCCATCTACAGGCACCTCATCTACCGGCACCCCATCTACCGGCACCCCATCTACAGGCACCCCATCTACAGGCACCCCATCTACAGGCACCCCATCTACCGGCACCCCATCTACCGGCACCCCATCTACAGGCACCCCATCTACAGGCACCCCATCTACAGACACCCCATCTACAGGCACCCCATCTACAGGCACCCCATCTACAGACACCCCACCTACAGGCACCCCATCTACAGGCACCCCATCTACAGGCACCCCATCTACAGGCACCTCATCTACCGGCACCCCATCTACCGGCACCCCATCTACAGGCACCCCATCTACAGGCACCCCATCTACAGGCACCCCATCTACCGGCACCCCATCTACCGGCACCCCATCTACAGGCACCCCATCTACAGGCACCCCATCTACAGGCACCCCATCTACCGGCACCCCATCTACCGGCACCCCATCTACAGGCACCCCATCTACAGGCACCCCATCTACAGGCACCCCATCTAAAGGCACCCCATCTACCGGCACCCCATCTACAGGCACCCCATCTACAGGCACCCCATCTACAGGCACCTCATCTACAGGCACCCATCTACAGGCACCCCATCTACAGGCACCCCATCTACAGGCACCCCATCTACAAACCCCCATCTACAGGCACCCCATCTACAAACATCCATCTACAGGCACCTCATCTACAGGCACCTCATCTACAGGCACCTCATCTACAGGCACCCATCTACAGGCACCCCATCTACAGGCACCTAATCTACAGGCACCCCATCTACAGGAACCCCATCTACAGGCACCCATCTACAGGAACCCCATCTACAGGAACCTCATCTACAGGCACCTAATCTACAGGCACCCATCTACAGGCACCTCATATACAGGCACCCCATCTACAGGCACCTCATCTACAGGCACCTCATCTACGAACACCTCATCTTCAAATCCCCATCTACAGGAACCTCATCTACAGGCACCTAATCTACAGGCACCCATCTACAGGCACCCCATCTACAGGCACCCCATCTACAGGCACCTTATCTACAAACACCCCATCTACAAACACCCATCTACAGGCACCTCATCTACAGGCACCCCATCTACAGGCACCGCATCTACTGGCACCTCATCTACAGGCACCTCATCTACAGACACCCCATCTACAGGCAACTCATCCTCCCCACGCCCACCCGCAGACACCACCCGGCCGCCCAACAAGAACGAGGTGAACGGGCGCAATTACTTCTTCGTCAGCCGCGAGGAGATGATGCGCGACATCACTAACAATGAATATTTGGAGTACGGCACGCACGAGGACGCGATGTACGGGACCAAACTGGACACGATCCGCGACATTCACCGGCAGGGCAAGATCGCCATTCTCGACGTTGAACCGCAGGCGTTGCGCGTCCTTCGAACAGCGGAATTTGCGCCGTTTGTCGCTTTCATCGCCGCTCCGGAGCTCAGCGCTATGAGCGACGTTCACGGCCTCAATGTGAGTCGCCCCGAGATCGTCTTCGAATTCATACGTTTTATTTCACAACCGATTCAGCTACTTTAAGTAGGCTGTTTAAGACCAAACCTCTATCTTAAGAGTTTAAATCTTCTAGGATGTGATCTTCTAGGATGTGAATCTTCTAGGATGTGAATCTTCTAGGATGTGAATCTTCTAGGGTGTGAATCGTCTAGAATGTGAATCTTCTAGGATGTGAATCTTTTAGAATGTAAATCGTCTAGAATGTGAATCATGTAGTGTGTGAATCTTCTAGGATGTGAATCGTCTAGAATGTGAATCATGTAGTGTGTGAATCTTCTAGGATGTGAATCGTCTAGAATGTGAATCATGTAGTGTGTGAATCTTCTAGGATGTAAATCGTTTAGGATGTGAATCTTCTTGGGGTGTGAAGCTTCTTGGGTGTGAATCTTCTGGAGTGTAAGTCTGAGAATATGCTTATTCCAGAATGCTTTTTAGGTAGGCGAATCTTCGAAATGCGGTGAATGCT
This sequence comes from Macrostomum lignano, assembly GCA_002269645.1. Taxonomy (NCBI): domain Eukaryota; kingdom Metazoa; phylum Platyhelminthes; family Macrostomidae; genus Macrostomum; species Macrostomum lignano. The sequence goes on from NIVC01000628.1 coordinate 35,109, forward strand.
TGTGCGAATCCCCATGACGCCACCCCCCCCCCCTCCCGCCAGGACGGCAGTCTGGAGCGGCTGGCCAAGGAGAGCGAGCTGCTGGAGCGTCAGTACGGTCACTACTTCGATCTGAAAATTGTTAACAACGATATTGAGGAGACCATTGGACAGTTGAGGCAGTGGATCGACCAGGTGCAGACCAAGCCGCAATGGATACCTGTCAATTGGGTCTACTGACATGGTTGGAGAGGCCGACTGCCTGGCTCTGCTGTTGTATAGTTTCTGTTTATTTGCTTTTCCATATTAGTGCGATTGACAGGTGTCTGCTTGAGCCGCTCAGGAGGGGCAGGGGGCTCGGCTAATGCTGGCCCGCGACCCCTGCAATTATTGTGGCAGCTGCTTGTCCGCGCGAATCTGCCGCTTCTAGTGGATTTTTGATGCGGCGCGAACTTTTTTCTGTTCTGTTTTTCTCCTTACCGTATTCTTCTTCTGCGAATGCAATGCCGAACATGCAAGGTTTGCTTTTTGTGCTTGACTTTTGCTTGTTTTGTACTCTGGTTAGACACAATGATGCGGTCCAGCTATCTGTGTCCTTGAATGAACACAATGATGCGGTCCAGCTATCTGTGTCCTTGAATGAACACAATGATGCGGTCCAGCTATCTGTGTCCTTGAATGAACACAATGATGCGGTCCAGCTATCTGTGTCCTTGAATGAACACAATGATGCGGTCCAGCTATCTGTGTCCTTGAATGAACACAATGATGCGGTCCAGCTATCTGTGTCCTTGAATGAACACATGATGCGGTCCAGCTATCTGTGTCCTTGAATGAACACAATGATGCGGTCCAGCTATTTGTGTCCTTGAATGAACACAATGATGCGGTCCAGATATATGTGTCCTTGAATGAACACAATGATGCGGTCCAGCTATCTGTGTCCTTGAATGAACACAATGATGCGGTCCAGCTATCTGTGTCCTTGAATGAACACAATGATGCGGTCCAGCTATCTGTGTCCTTGAATGAACACAATGATGCGGTCCAGCTATCTGTGTCCTTGAATGAACACAATGATGCGGTCCAGCTATCTGTGTCCTTGAATGAACACAATGATGCGGTCCAGCTATCTGTGTCCTTGAATGAACACAATGATGCGGTCCAGCTATCTGTGTCCTTGAATGAACACAATGATGCGGTCCAGCTATCTGTGTCCTTGAATGAACACAATGATGCGGTCCAGCTATCTGTGTCCTTGAATGAACACAATGATGCGGTCCAGTTCTTGAACATTGTGCTAACCTGTGATCGAATTGCATAAAGGCTTGACAGATGTCCTCTACGCAATTTATATGGAGCCTCGGGGAAAAATTTTGGCATTAAAGAAGTTCGTATTGATTAGCAGTAAATTTGAAGCTTAATTATTATCTAAGTTAGGATGAGTTCAATCGATCACGTACTCCTTCTTTGATGTCAGCAACTCCCTCATCTGTACGCGCCCAGGCCTTTACTTGTTGTTAATTTTAGTCTATTTTTACCTTCTGGCCATCAAAATTAGACAACCGAGCTGCCTCATATTGGAATTTCGACGCGTGCGTGCAAGTTTTGGAATTCATCTATAAGTATGTCATAGTAGTGCAGGGCTCGGTAACATTTTATGAGATCTTATCTCATCTATCTCAGATCTTATCTCATCTATCTCAGATCTTATCTCATCTGTCTCAGATCTTATCTCATCTATCTCAGATCTTATCTCATCTGTCTCAGATCTTATCTCATCTATCTCAGATCTTATCTCATCTATCTCAGATCTTATCTCGTCTGTCTCAGATCTTATCTCATCTATCTCAGATCTTATCTCATCTATCTCAGATCTTATCTCGTCTGTCTCAGATCTTATCTCATCTATCTCAGATCTTATCTCATCTATCTCAGATCTTATCTCATCTATCTCAGATCTTATCTCGTCTGTCTCAGATCTTATCTCATCTATCTCAGATCTTATCTCATCTGTCTCAGATCTTATCTCATCTATCTCAGATCTTATCTCGTCTGTCTCAGATCTTATCTCATCTATCTCAGATCTTATCTCATCTGTCTCAGATCTTATCTCATCTATCTCAGATCTTATCTCATCTGTCTCAGATCTTATCTCATCTATCTCAGATCTTATCTCATCTATCTCGGATTCTTATCTCATCTATCTCAGATCTTATCTCATCTATCTCAGATCTTATATCATCTATCTCGGATTCTTATGTCATCTATCTCAGATCTTATCTCATCTATCTCAGATCTTATCTCATCTATCTCAGATCTTATCTCATCTATCTCAGATCTTATCTCATCTATCTCAGATCTTATCTCATCTATCTCAGATCTTATCTCGTCTGTCTCAGATCTTATCTCATCTATCTCAGATCTTATCTCATCTATCTCAGATCTTATCTCATCTATCAAGATCTTATCTCATCTATCTCGGATTCTTATGTCATCTATCTCAGATCTTATCTCATCTATCAAGATCTTATCTCATCTATCTCGGATTCTTATGTCATCTATCTCAGATCTTATCTCATCTGTCTCAGATCTTATCTTATCTATCTCAGATTCTTTTGTCATCTATCTCAGATCTTATCTCATCTATCTCAGATCTTATCTCATCTATCTCAGATCTTATCTCATCTATCTCAGATCTTATCTCATCTATCAAGATCTTATCTCATCTATCTCGGATTATTATGTCATCTATCTCTGATCTTATCTCATCTATCTTAGATCTTATCTCATCTCTCTCAGATTGTATCGCATCTATCTCGGATTCTTATCTCGTGTATCTCAGATATAATCTCATGTATCTCAGATTTGAAGATGAGATAAGATCTCATTCGTACCGAATTTCAGCTCGGTCTCGGGTTCCATCTCGAATCTCTGTCTCTCTGTTTTCAGTTTTTTCTTTCACTTCCCGACTTTTCCTGCCGCGGAAGCTCTCTTATAATCAACTACCAGCTGTCTCTTCTTCATCGCCCAGCATCTTAAGAGCCGTAGCTTGTCCGCAGCCCACTCAGCCTCTGTCCGCGGTCTGTCATCAAGCAGAATTATTCAATTTTTCCTTCTTTTCCTTCCTAACCGAGCTCTGCTCCCATCGGTTCTGTTTTGATCCCCCGTTTTGCGTCATAAATATCTCGGCTTCCTCTCGGGTTGCTGACAGCCGGGCGGGTCACGCTATTCTATCGAACTCGTACAACCTATCGTCAGCTTTGATTACCTTAGCTGCCTGTCCGAATACACTGCTGTAATTATTGATTATGAAGCGCTGAACAAACTAATGCATCATGACTGACTTGCTTCTGTACATAGCCTGCTGACATAACATTGTTTGTGTTGTTAAAAGTTCGTTCTTAGAAATGCCAGAATCTAAATATATGTTTTAATGCATATTTGACGGTTTAGTTAAGGCATGGATGAGACCTCCTCAGCTACTCCGAAATTGTTCACTGATCAGTTGGTTTATTGTGTTGCCTTCCACTGCTTCGAAGTTTCACATCGTCGGGAAGTTTTGAGAAAAGTATTTTTTTTGTACAAAACTTCATGGTGGCGTGAAGCTTCTGGTTTGTGAAGATTCGAGCTTGTGAAGACTAGAGCTTGTGAATATTCGAGCTTGTGAGGATTCGAGCTTGTGAAGATTCGAGCTTGTGAAGATTCAAGCTTGAGACGACTCGAGCTTGTGAAGATTCGAGCTTGTGAAGATTCGAGCTTGTGAAGATTCGAGCTTGTGGAGCTTCGGGTTTGTGAAGATTCGAGCTTGTGAAGCTTCGGGTTTGTGAAGATTCGAGCTTGTGAAGCTTCGGGTTTGTGAAGATTCAAGCTTGTGAAGATTCGGGTTTGTGAAAATTCGAGCTTGTGAGAAAATTCAAGTTTGTGACAATTCGAGCTTGTGAAGATTCGAGCTTGTGAAGATTCGAGCTTGTGAAGATTCGAGCTTGTGAAGATTCGAGCTTGTGAAGATTCGAGCTTGTGAAGCTTCGGGTTTGTGAAGATTCGAGCTTGTGAGGATTCGAGCTTGAGACGACTCGAGCTTGTGAAGATTCGGGTTTGTGACAATTCGAGCTTGTAAAGATTCGAGCTTGTGAAGCTTCGGGTTTGTGAAGATTCGAGCTTGTGAAGCTTCGGGTTTGTGAAGATTCGAGCTTGTGAAGCTTCGAGTTTGTGAAAATTCGAGCTTGTGAAGATTCGGGTTTGTGACAATTCGAGCTTGTAAAGATTCGAGCTTGTGAAGCTTCGGGTTTGTGAAGATTCGAGCTTGTGAAGCTTCGGGTTTGTGAAGATTCGAGCTTGTGAAGCTTCGGGTTTGTGAAGATTCGAGCTTGTGAAGCTTCGGGTTTGTGAAAATTCGAGCTTGAAGATTCGAGCTTGTGAAGATTCGAGCTTGTGAAGCTTCAGGTTTGTGAAGATTCGAGCTTGTGAAGATTCGAGCTTGTGAAGCTTCAGGTTTGTGAAGATTCGAGCTTGTGAAGATTCGAGCTTGTGAAGATTCGAGCTTGTGAAGATTCGAGCTTGTGAAGCTTCAGGTTTGTGAAGATTCGAGCTTGTGAAGAAAATTCAAGTTTGTGACAACTCGAGCTTGTGAAGATTCGAGCTTGTGAAGATTCGAGCTTGTGAAGATTCGAGCTTGTGAGGATTCGAGCTTGAGACGACTCGAGCTTGTGAAGATTCGAGCTTGTGAATATTCGAGCTTGTAAAGATTCGAGCTTGTGAGGATTCGAGCTTGAGACGACTCGAGCTTGTGAAGATTCGAGCTTGTGAATATTCGAGCTTGTGAAGATTCGAGCTTGTGAAGCTTCAGGTTTGTGAAGATTCGAGCTTGTGAAGCTTCGGGTTTGTGAAGATTCGAGCTTGTGAAGATTCGGGTTTGTGACAATTCGAGCTTGTAAAGATTCGAGCTTGTGAAGATTCGAGCTTGTGAAGATTCGAGCTTGAGACGACTCGAGCTTGTGAAGATTCGAGCTTGTGAAGCTTCGGGTTTGTGAAGATTCGAGCTTGTGAAGCTTCGGGTTTGTGAAGATTCGAGCTTGTGAGGATTCAAGCTTGTGAAGATTCGGGTTTGTGAAAATCAGAGCTTGAGAAGCGTCCCCAGTTCCCGTTTCACATACTGCATGACCAGAGCCAGCCCAGCTGCTATTTTAGTTCAGACTTGGCACTGCCCACACACCAAAACGCGTGTAGCAAGGCAAGGTAGGCAATGCCGAATTCTGTAGTTACCATGGCGGCAGTCGAAACTGCAAGCAAACCGCTTTGCGGAGCGGCAGTTGGCTTTGGGCTGAGCTCGTTAATACCCGCCCACCGGATCTGCAGGTACGCCAGGGGGGCGGCAGCTGGTGATGAGGCGCCGCGAATTCTTAGTAAGAGGAAGAGTAGGATTATTAGGCAACTTGCTAATTAATCTGTTCGCTGGGACTATGTCGTATGAAGCAGATCCGTGCGATCCGCAGCCGACAGCACTGCTTTCGCAGTTTCCTACATGCAGTGGCATGAAAGTTCTGTTTAGCCTACAGAGTCACGGGCGTAAAATCTCAGAGCAGTCGTGGTCCATCATTCTACTGACCCTGAGCAATGGCTTGGCCCTGCTCGTGCAATTAACGCCCTTGAGGGCCAACCCCAAAGGTACAGTGAAGGTATACATACTTAACGACAAATAAAGTTAGGGCCGCTGTACACTCCTGTGTGAGTGTGTGCCTGTGCGTAATGACTGCGTACGCATCCGCGCGCTTGTGTGCCTGCTCAGGGGAGTCTGCGAAGTGGGCAGTAATGCCTCTCTCTCGCTGGTTGTGTGACAATGTCGCTTACAGTGCGCCAGGGTGCACACAACCCCCTGTCTCTTATATCCGATGCACATCTGGTGCGCATCCGGTGCACATCCAATGCACATCCGATGCACATCCGGTGCACATCCGGTGCAAATCCGGTGCACAAGCCCCATTCGAATGTGGCCGCGCGCGGAGTCGAATCCCCAGGGGTCGTGTCGCGAGAGCCAGACCCTTGCCCTGTTTCGTACATTATTTGTTCCGTATTTTTAATTTTCCCTCACAAAAAATGAAAAAGATGAATGGCATTTGACTTGCAAACAATCGCTCAGAATCTAGATTTGCATGTCGGTACATGAACCAGACGAATGACTTCTGACTTTAACAATAAAAACCCAAGTCAAAGGTAGGGAGGCTGTGACAGACACGAGAAGTGCAACCAGTTAGACTTTAATCTCCAGAGCTCCGCTAGCGCCGTCCGCATGTCAGAATCCGGCGGAACGCCTGTCTGAAGTCCTTGTTGAACACCGTGTAGATGACCGGGTTCAGAGCGCTGTTGCAGTAGCCCAGCCAGAAGAAGAAGTCGAATAGGATCAGCGGCACGCAGCCGCAGAAAATGTCCGTCAGGTAGGTGGTGAAGAAGGGGAACCAGCAGAGCACGAAGGCGCCCATGATGAGGCCCAGGACGAGGGTTGCCCGGCGCTCCCGGGCTCGCGCCAGTCGGCGCTTCTGCCGCAACGCCGCCTCGGCTGCCGACATGGCCTTCGGGGCTGCAGACTGCGCCGCTTCCACCGCAGCGGTCTCGCCCGAGTCCATCAGCTGCTCGTCGGGTTCGACATCCGGTTCGACATCCGGTTCACCATCCATTTCGACATCCGATCGAGCTCCGTCCTCGACGGCGTCGGCGTTGGAGGCGCGCTGTTGAAGCCGCCTAACAGAGCGTCGCAACGCTTCGACATTTCGCTGCGTCGATGTCGCCGCCGCCGCGGCTGCCGTCGCTGACGTCGACAACGGCTGAGGCGGGCAGCGCCGGCGGGCGTGGCGTCTGGCGGTGCGGAAGATCCTGGCGTACACGAACAGCATGATGAGCATGGGGATGTAGAAGCTGCCCATGCTGCTGTACATCACGTAGCCGATGTCTGTGGTCAGTTCGCACCTGTCCGGCCGGGCCTGCGGCTTCCGCCAGCCCAGCAGCGGCGGCAGGCAGATGGCGGCGGACAGCAGCCAGACGACGCCAATCATCCCGGCGGCCCGCCGCGGCGTCCTCCTCCGCGGGTACGTGAGCGCCTTGGAGACGCTCCAGTAGCGGTCTAGGCTGATGAGGCACAGGTTCATGATGCTGGCCGTGCACGCTAGGACGTCGATGGCCAGCCATAGCTCGCACCAACGGACGCCGAACACCCAGGCGCCCAGCAGCTGCTTGACCAGGGAGAACGGCATCACCAGCAGGCCCAGCAGGAGGTCAGCGAAGGCCAACGACGCCAGGAACCAGTTCTGCACACTGGAAACCTTGCGGTCGCGTGCAATGGCCGCGATCACCAGCAGGTTGCCGAGGACCACCAGCGTCCAGATGATTAGCACCGCCAGGATGATTGCGGCGGCCGCGACCGGCGGGTACTGCAGCTGGACTAAGGCGAGGAGCTCGTCTTCTCCGAGGGCTGCGGAGGCGGTGACGCCGCTAGAGTTCGAGGCCAGCGGGCTGGCCTGCCGCTGCGACTGCTGGTGCGGTGACATGGCTCTGGAGGCTGGGATCGGGGCGGGCGGGGAGGGTGTTTTGTTTATTTAAATCTCGATCCCGAGTCTCTATTCCCTATCCCGAATCTCTAATCCCCATTTCGAATCTCCAATCCTCATTCTGAATCTCTAGCTCCTATTCCAAATCTCTATTTTCCATTTCGAATTTCTAATCTTCATTTCGAATCTCTAATCCCTATTCCGAATCTCTAATCCTCATCCCGATTCTCTAATCCCCATCCCGAATCTCTAATCCCCATCCCGAATCTCTAATCCCCATTCCAAACCTGTAATCCCCTATTCCGAATCTCTTTTTCCCATTCCGAATCTCTAATCCCCATCCCCGAAGCTCTAATCCCCAACCAGAATGGGAACTGAAGCATATCTAGCATTCCCACATTTTCAAAAGCAGCCGGCGAGAATTCGGTGCGACAAGGGCTGCAGGCCGGGTCAACTTTAATTCGCTAAATAACAGCTGGGTCGGAAGTGGATCTTTTTGGCATTTCAAGGCTCCCACGCTTTGCTGAAAATCACCGTTGGGATCCGCTTCGCCCCACCCCTCCCCCACAGCCAAATGCCCTTTACCCTTCCTGGCAACCAACTCCCTAAAGAGTTCTTAATGGCTTTGGATTGCGCAGCCTCCCCCGCTTTTGCCTTCATTGGCAGCGGTGCTTTTGGCATCCCGCTTTTCCACCGAAACCCGCTCTGGAATGCAAACAGCTGCTTGTGGTTGCGGCAGATTCCAACTGTAGGTCCTGGGCTCTATCTATCTATCTATCTATCTATCTATCTATCTATCTATCAATCTATCAATCTATCAATCTATCAATCTATCAATCTATCAATCTATCAATCTATCAATCTATCAATCTATCAATCTATCAATCTATCAATCTATCAATCTATCAATCTATCAATCTATCAATCTATCAATCTATCAATCTATCAATCTGTCAATCTATCAATCTATCAATCAAGCAATCTATCAATCTATCAATCAAGCAATCAATCAATCAATCAGTCAAGCACTCAATCAAATCAATCAATCTATCAATCTATCAATCTATCAATCTATCAATCTATCAATCTATCAATCTATCAATCTATCAATCTATCAATCTATCAATCTATCAATCTATCAATCTATCAATCTATCAATCTATCAATCTATCAATCTATCAATCTATCAATCTGTCAATCTATCAATCTATCAATCAAGCAATCTATCAATCTATCAATCAAGCAATCAATCAATCAATCAGTCAAGCACTCAATCAAATCAATCAATCTATCAATCTATCAATCTATCAATCTATCAATCTATCAATCTATCAATCTATCAATCTATCAATCTATCAATCTATCAATCTATCAATCTATCAATCTATCAATCTATCAATCTATCAATCTATCAATCTATCAATCTATCAATCTGTCAATCTATCAATCTATCAATCAAGCAATCTATCAATCTATCAATCAAGCAATCAATCAATCAATCAGTCAAGCACTCAATCAAATCAATCAATCTATCAATCTATCAATCTATCAATCTATCAATCTATCAATCTATCAATCTATCAATCTATCAATCTATCAATCTATCAATCTATCAATCTATCAATCTATCAATCTATCAATCTATCAATCTATCAATCTATCAATCTATCAATCTATCTATCTACCTATCTATCAATCTATCAATTTATCAATCTATCAATCAATCAATCAATCAATCAATCAATCAATCAATCAATCAATCAATCAATCAATCAATCAATCAATCAATCAATCAATCAATCAATCAATCAATCAATCAATCAATCAATCAATCAATCAATCAATCAATCAATCAATCAATCAATTAATCAATCAATCAATCAATCAATTAATCAACCTATCAATTAATCAATCAATCCAAAAATCCATCAATGTAGCTATCTATTCAGCTCCTTTAAATAGGGACAAGCGCAGCCGAGACAATGGACCAGCCTATTCGGGACAGCAGTGCAGCAGTATTCTGTGATGAATAGCGGAGGCCCTGGCCATTTTCAAGCAACCCGCAGTTTTGCGCTGGTCGCCGGGCGTTGCCAGATTCATAATTGAAAGGGAAGCCTCCTAAATCCGGAACCTTCGAGACCTGCCCGGATGGATGAAGCCGCTTTTTAAATAACTGAGACCGAATTCCACTGTGTTGTGTCCGAACGGGTTAACAGAAATCGCTGCTTTTTATTTTGAAGCCGTTCCACTTTGCCGAGCCACCTTGCAATTCCAGCTCATGCTAGCAGAATTTGGAATCAATAAATTCAGAAATCTACAAATTTTGATTTTTTGCCACTATAATGCCACATTTTTAAAACTAAAATTGCATTTTTTTAATCAACAAGTCTGTTCAGGTGCGACATTGCCGCACTCCTGTCCCATCTGTGCCAAGCTGCGGCATGCATTTCCTGCCTGCCTGCCTGCCTGTCTGTCTGTCTGGCTAGGCGTCCCGCAATTAAGAAGTGGTAGCCCCCGGCCCCCGAGACTCCACTGCTGCATATGGGTTTCCACACGGTCTCTGGCTCGGATTAAGAGGCTCCTTGAGAGGCAGAGGAATCGATTCAATTCTACTCGAATTGGCCGTATGGAATATGGGATATGTGAATTTTTTACACTGGACCGCATCGTTGTGTTCAATTTAGCCTGAGCATTTTCCTGCAATGGAGTCCCCAGCCTCGTTAGGTTTAGGTCTAGGATTTAGTTTTAGGTCTAGGGTTTAGGTTTAGGTCTAGGGTTTAGGTTTAGTTTTAGGGTTTAGGTTTAGGGTTTTGGTTTATGTCTAGGGTTTAGGTTTAGGTCTAGGGTTTAGGTTTAGGTCTAGGGTTTAGGTTTAGTTTTAGGGTTTAGGTTTAGTTTTAGGGTTTAGGTTTAGTTTTAGGGTTTAAGTTTAGAGTTTAGTTTTAGGTCTACGGTTTAGGTTTAGGCTTAGGTTTTAGGTTTAGGGTTTAGGTTTAGGTTTAAGCTTTAGGTTTAGGGCTTATGCTTTAGGTTTAGGTCTAGGGTTTTTAGGTTTAGGGTTTAGGTTTACAGATAGATACATCCATGGTAATATAGCGCAGAGGCCTGGTGCCTGAAGAAGAGGCTTAGATAATTTTTCCACAAAGCCAGAACAGAGATTAAACTGATTCTTTGAAATGATGTCTTTGTGGTTTCCTTTCAAGACACTGTTGAAACCTGATCCTGCTAACCGTAAGCTTTAAATGCTTTTAAAACTGTAAGAATTTTTGTCTTGCCCGCGATTCTCTTGACTTTCGAAACAAACCAAAAGACTGAAACCGGAGCAAGCAGTTAGTGTTTCTTTTAAAAGCGGCTTTGCTGCCAGAGGACTGGATTTGAAAGGAAAGAAAATGACAGTTAAAACCAGCTTTAATGTCACATCGTTGTGTTCAATGTACACTGGACCGCATCGTTGTGTTCAATGTACACTGGACCGCATCGTTGTGTTCAATGTACACTGGACCGCATCATTGTGTTCAATGTACACTGGACCGCATCGTTGTGTTCAATGTACACTGGACCGCATTACTGTGTTCAATGTACACTGGACCGCATCGTTGTGTTCAATCTTAACTTTCATGGCGAATCCCTTCCTTTTGTACTTTTGTACTTGCATAGCAGCTCAGTGCGCTCAGTCTGCTCCAAACGATGCGCAGAAATGAACTAGAAATACGCTCCGAACCCGCATCTACTTGGCGACAGCAGTAAAAAAAGAAGCTTTTGCACTTTTTATTTATGCTATCGCGAATGCTCAGCTGAGAGATAACTGGAGGTTGGGGGGGGGGCGAGGGTTTGCCGCCAAATTATGGGGGGATATCGATACTCGACCAGCCGTTGAATGACCCTTGCAGAGTAGGTTGAAGAGAGGGCGGAGGCTGCGAGGCTGCGTGGCTCTGAGCAGCTGCTGCTGTTTTACTGCGGAGCCACGGCAGTTCTGACGGCCGGAGGTGTGGCAGAAGTTTCTTTCAGGCGCCTGACTACACACACACACACACACACACACACACACACACACACACACACACACACACACACAATCGGCTCAGTCCTCCGCTACATGGCGGATACTGGCAGCTTGGAAAAGACCGACAGCTCAGTATAGAGAGAGACGGGAAGCGGGAGGCACAGTGACACCCCGTAGAGTCAGCCCAGTCTCGGAATTCGTGATGGATCGCGGCGCGGAGAGTGTCGCCCATCGGACAAAAAATGGCTCCGTCAGTCACATAAAAATAATGTTTGACGGTCGGTCGAAGGCAGGCTGGGTGAGAACGGAGAGTTGCCTGCATCATATACGTGGGTTTTATACAGGCATAGAACTGCTGCACCATCTCTGCTTCTACCCCTGGGAGGGGGGCTCACAAACTGCGTCCCAAAGTTTCAGCTCAAATTTAAGACTGAATCGTAAGTGCATTCCACCTCGATGCCAGCTCAGAGGGTGAGAATTCTGGGTGGAGGTGCGGTTTAAAGTAGGATTGGCCTTAGACAAACCTCAACATTAAAAAAGTGTTTCAATTGCCAAGTCTCACTAGTCGGATAACTCCTGTCAATTCGACTTGGGAAAACTCCTTGTTCAGTTGGGATCTCCTCTATTAGACAATTAGATCCTAATAATAATAATAATAATACTGAAATGATTGCACCTGCCTTAATGGCCAGATGTGCAACCGACAGCTCAGCCGCAGCTATTGCGTGGTGCATCTGAAGGCTGCGTACGGCTGTTCAGTCCAAGGACTGGGGGGTCGCCACACACCCTCAGTTACTCCAGCTAATGCTGGCACCCATTTTACAGTTGGGTGAACTGAAGCATTGCAGAGTTAAGTGTCTTGCTCAAGGACACAAATTGCTCCGAGTGGATCGAGAATCGAACCCCCGACCTTTCACTCATGAGTCCGACGATCTGACCACTAGGCTACAACCTGCTTGCTCACCTGGCCCTATAGACAACCTAAATAGTTAGGGGTACGGATCCCCCATTTAATACAATAAGTAAAACATATAGTCTATGGCCTCTGTGGCGTAGTCTATGGCACAGAGCAAGTGACGGCATTAATTAAGTCAACAAACAGCCGAAAAAAGTACTCACACTCTCTGGTCTCTTTTATCGAACGAAATTCTTACAAACAAATAGAAATTATAAACTTTTTCGGTTGAAAATGCTGAAATTTTTTTAGTTTAAACTGTCACTAGTAAAGTCAGCGGCGGTGAGGCCGTATGCTTCTGGCAGTGTATTTATTCACCGTAGAAAATCATCCCTAGGGCTTCCAGAGAATTGGCGCAGATCACTTCCTGATTGGTTGCTGGGTAAAAGCAGAGGAAGGTCCAATCGGTATAAAGCTACACAAGGTTCAATCCAATGTGAAACTTATTAAGGTTTCGTCAAGGCTTAATGAAACCTGACAGTGTGACGTTTAAAAAGAATGCATTTGAATGGCAAAATGCCATGATTTGCCTGCGCCTTTCGTTTTAACAGCTTCTACAGAGCATTTATCCCGGCAGGGATGTGAAAAGGAAACAAGCTGTGCTGTGGTCCGTAGGTTCCTATTTCCACTGTGGCCTAAAGGACACGAACTCTTACTGCTGCACTGTAGAGGGATCTGGGACGTCCTGAAGCAGCCTTCAATGTTGACACAAACATCCGTCAGGACTATGCAATGAGCTTGGTCACGCTTCAATGTACGGCTGAGGGAGCGGAGAGGCAGATTCTCAAGGAGTGATGGAGCAGAGGCAGATTCTCAGGGACTGAGGGAGCGGAGAGGCAGATTCTCAAGGAGTGATGGAGCAGAGGCAGATTCTCAGGGACTGAGGGAGCAGAGAGGCAGATTCTCAAGGAGTGATGGAGCAGAGGCAGATTCTCAGGGACTGAGGGAGCGGAGAGGCAGATTCTCAAGGAGTGATGGAGCAGAGGCAGATTCTCAGGGACTGAGGGAGCGGAGAGGCAGATTCTCAAGGAGTGATGGAGCAGAGGCAGATTCTCAGGGACTGAGGGAGCAGAGAGGCAGATTCTCAAGGAGTGATGGAGCAGAGGCAGATTCTCAGGGACTGAGGGAGCGGAGAGGCAGATTCTCAAGGAGTGATGGAGCAGAGGCAGATTCTCAGGGACTGAGGGAGCGGAGAGGCAGATTCTCAGGGACTGAGGGAGCGGAGAGGCAGATTCTCAAGGAGTGATGGAGCAGAGGCAGATTCTCAGGGACTGAGGGAGCGGAGAGGCAGATTCACAAGGAGTGATGGAGCAGAGGCAGATTCTCAAGGACTGAGGGAGCGAAGAGGCAGATTCTCAAGGACTGATGGAGCGGAGAGGCAGATTCTCAAGGACTGATGGAGCGGAGAGGCAGATTCTCAAGGACTGAGGGAGCGGAGAGGCAGATTCTCAAGGACTGATGGAGCGGAGAGGCAGATTCTCAAGGAGTGATGGAGCGGAGAGGCAGATTCTCAAGCACTGAGGGAGCGGAGAGGCAGATTCTCAAGCACTGATGGAGCGGAGAGGCAGATTCTCAAGGAGTGATGGAGCGGAGAGACAGATTCTCAAGGAATGATGAAGCGGAGAGGCAGATTCTCAAGGGGTGAGGGAGCGGAGAGGCAGACTGTCAAGGACTGATGGAGCGGAGAGGCAGATTCTCAAGGAGTGATGGAGCGGAGAGGCAGATTCTCAAGCACTGAGGGAGCGGAGAGGCAGATTCTCAAGCACTGATGGAGCGGAGAGGCAGATTCTCAAGGAGTGATGGAGCGGAGAGACAGATTCTCAAGGAATGATGAAGCGGAGAGGCAGATTCTCAAGGGGTGAGGGAGCGGAGAGGCAGACTGTCAAGGACTGATGGAGCGGAGAGGCAGATTCTCAAGAACTGATGGAGCGGAGAGGCAGATTCTCAAGGAGTGAGGGAGCGGAGAGGCAGACTGTCAAGGACTGAGGGAGCGGAGAGGCAGATTCTCAAGGAATGATGGAGCGGAGAGACAGATTCTCAAGGAATGATGAAGCGGAGAGGCAGATTCTCAAGGGGTGAGGGAGCGGAGAGGCAGACTGTCAAGGACTGATGGAGCGGAGAGGCAGATTCTCAAGAACTGATGGAGCGGAGAGGCAGATTCTCAAGGACTGAGGGAGCGGAGAGGCAGATTCTCAAGGACTGATGGAGCGGAGAGGCAGATTCTCAAGGACTGATGGAGCGGAGAGGCATCTCAGTGAGACAGAGATCACAGCACGATCACTGCGCCTCCAAGACAATGAGCAGTAACTGATGACAGCAGGCTAAGGTTCATAGTCCTACATTAGCCCAAGGTTCATCACCGCATGCGTGTCGGAGCATACGAAATTCCCTAAATAGTTTTTCTGATGAGATGCTGCATAGGGGCGGGAAATTATTAAAACAGCCACGACACCTCTCTCCAGGTTTGTTTTTACCCTACTGGCTTCTGATGCGAATAACAAGTGCATACGTTAAAATGTTCATACGTTAAAAAATACAGTCCGTTCAGGGTCCTTCGATGTGGCCACCACCGTTTGTAAGGCAGGCCTCCAGCCGCCGCGGAAAGTCCAGCAGGGCTTTGGTAAGCGTCTCAGGCGAAATCTGGGCCTGATATGAACATGCTTTTGGTGTCAAAAAAATCCCTTTTCTATATATTTTTCTATGCTAAAATCTGGTTGGGATCCAAGCAATTAATCACAAAGTTATTCACGAAACAAGTTGTAAAGTTACTTATGGGACACCCTGTAGACTTGAATCTGCATCTCCGCTCCATCACTCCTTGAGAATCTGCCTCTCCGCTCCATCAGTCCATGAGAATCTGCCTCTCCGCTCCATCACTCCATGAGAATCTGCCTCTCCGCTCCATCACTCCTTGAGAATCTGCCTCTCCGCTCCATCACTCCATGAGAATCTGCCTCTCCGCTCCATCACTCCATGAGAATCTGCCTCTCCGCTCCATCACTCCATGAGAATCTGCCTCTCCGCTCCATCACTCCATGAGAATCTGCCTCTCCGCTCCCTCAGTCCTTGAGAATCTGCCTCTCCGCTCCCTCACTCCTTGAGAATCTGCCTCTCCGCTCCCTCAGTCCTTGAGAATCTGCCTCTCCGCTCCCTCAGTCCTTGAGAATCTGCCTCTCCGCTCCCTCAGTCCTTGAGAATCTGCCTCTCCGCTCCCTCAGTCCCTGAGAATCTGCCTCTCCGCTCCATAAGTCCCTAAGCATCTGCCTCTCCGCTCCATCACTCCTTGAGAATCTGCCTCTCCGCTCCCTCAGTCCTTGAGAATCTGCCTCTCCGCTCCCTCAGTGCTTGAGAATCTGCCTCTCCGCTCCCTCAGTGCTTGAGAATCTGCCTCTCCGCTCCCTCAGTGCTTGAGAATCTGCCTCTCCGCTCCATAAGTCCCTAAGCATCTGCCTCTCCGCTCCATCACTCCTTGAGAATCTGCCTCTCCGCTCCCTCAGTCCTTGAGAATCTGCCTCTCCGCTCCCTCAGTGCTTGAGAATCTGCCTCTCCGCTCCCTCAGTGCTTGAGAATCTGCCTCTCCGCTCCCTCAGTGCTTGAGAATCTGCCTCTCCGCTCCCTCAGTCCTTGAGAATCTGCCTCTCCGCTCCCTCACTCCTTGAGAATCTGCCTCTCCGCTCCCTCAGTGCTTGAGAATCCGCCTCTCCGCTCCCTCAGTGCTTGAGAATCTGCCTCTCCGCTCCATCACTCCTTGAGAATCTGCCTCTGCTCCATCACTCCTTGAGAATCTGCATCTCCGCTCCCTCAGTGCTTGAGAATCTGCCTCTCCGCTCCCTCAGTGCTTGAGAATCTGCATCTCCGCTCCCTCAGTCCTTGAGAATCTGCCTCTCCGCTCCATCAGTCCTTGAGAATCTGCCTCTCCGCTCCATCACTGCTTGAGAATCTGCCTCTGCTCCATCAGTCCTTGAGAATCTGCCTCTCCGCTCCCTCAGTCCTTGAGAATCTGCCTCTCCGCTCCATCAGTCCTTGAGAATCTGCCTCTCCGCTCCCTCAGTCCTTGAGAATCTGCCTCTCCGCTCCATCACTCCTTGAGAATCTGCCTCACAGTTCCATCAGTTCCTTAGAATCTGTCAGTCAAACGAGAACACTAAAACTCTAACATAGCCAACACTGTAGTTACAGCAAATAATGTTTTGTATTCTCTCTCGCAAATGAAAATGCGCATCAGAATTGAGAACAAAAACAGGCAACAGAAAGCCTCAGCCCTGCACCTCAATGCAGTTGGAATCTCGGATAGGCCAGGTTCAGCGCGGCCGTTGCCGCCTCCTCCTCCAAGTCCTGCAGCTCGCCCCGGCGATGCAGCTGAAGTTCGCTGCCACCACCGCTGCCCCCCAGCAGGTGGCCTCCAATCTCACGGCCTGGCAGCAGCAGCAGGTCCTGCAGAGAGCGCCGGCCGCTGCTGCCTCGGCCCGGCGGTCGGGCGGTCCCGTAGCTCGAGTCCATGGCCGCCGCCGCTGCAGCAGCCGCAGCCGCCGCGGCCAGAAGCAGCGGGCTGGGCAGCGACAGCTCGCGATTGCCCAGGCGGGCGATAATCCTGGCCCGGCGGACCCGTTCGAAGTGCTTCGTCTTGTAGGCCTCGTAGAAGCCGTTGCCAGAGCAGCTCGGCGAATCTTCGTTGTTGGCAAAGTTTCGTCGAAGCAGCACCCGCCAGACGGAGCTGTCGCGGTGCAGCTCGGCCAGGAGCCGGCAGGTTTGGCCCAGCCGGCAGACCTCGACGCAGCTGTCGCAGCGGCGCATGATTTGCAGCAGCAGCTCGGGCGGCAGGCAGACGAGGCTGGGCTGGGGAGGCGGTCGGCCGTTCAGCTCGAACAGAGCCGTCCTGGCGGGCAGGGCGATCTGCGTTTGCGGAAAAGTGACGACTCTTGTCCATGCACCGAAGATGGATGAGGCTTAGTCTAGGAAAATCGAAAAATCATCTCACAACTAGCGGGTGCTGCAATTCTACCCATTTCGCTGACTTTGTGCTTCTGGCCCTCACGGTTGGATGAACAACCCTGACCAATATTTGTGCGCCAGCCCCAAATTAATGAATTGAACCAGTCCGATGAAAACGGTACCTAGGTCAAGAAGCGTCCCAGAGTAACTTGAGTCTCCCCAGAGTCGTTTCAGAGTCGTTGCAGGTAACACAGGTAAAATAGAAAAGAAGTGACTCTAGACGACTCTAAAACGTCAAGATGTCACGGTACAGGTTGCGAAAAAGTCGTCTAAGGCGTTTTTTTTATTTGAGGCATTTTATTCTGCGACTTTGAGACGACTCTGGGGCGACGCAAGCTTCCATAATGACTTAGGGGTCGTAGAGTCGTATTTGAGGCGTGCTTAAAGTCGCTGTAAATTTAGGCCTAAAGCGTATATGCATTAGAATCGCATTTCGCATTTACAACAGCTCTATTTAGTCTACTTAAGTTAGTAGTTCAAAGTTAAGCGCCAACACAACTACTCTGGGACGACTTTTTCGCGACTCTTACGATTCTGCAACTCGCGTGACGCGCACGTGACTCAACAGTCGCTTCTCCGTTGCAAGTGAGTTGTTCACAATGACTCACTAGCGATTCTTGTCACGGGAACGTTTTCAACGGGCAGGGGTCGTGGCGGGAGAGTCAAGTGCTACAGCCGCTGAGCTTCACTGCTCCTAAAGGCGAGTTCACATTACCGCCGGTAGCTTCGCGGCCCAAAAATTACTCAAATGAATTCTAAAATGGGTCTGAACCAACTGCTACATTGGTTTGAACAATCTCTTTGACCCCGCGGAGCTACTGGTGGTAATTTAAACCGGCCTTAATGCGTCCAAACACCTAGCTTAGCTCGTTATGTTTCCGGGTTTCGTGCATAAATAGAGCGCGACTACTGTAAGTAGTATTTTGAAAAGTTCTTCGGGTACTTTTAGTACTTCCGACTTAAATTACATCGCGCTTGTAACTTTTTCTTCCAAAGCTCAGATCTACTTACTATTAGCAGATGTAACAAGGGCTTTTTGTAAATATTGTCGGTACAGTCAATTGACTTGAAACTCACCCCATCCTTGAACTTCATGCTCAACTCCCGCTGGTTCAACAGTCGAACACTGGCCGAGGCCGGGTCGCTGCCAAAGTACCTGGCCAGGACGAGGTGCTGGGATGCATAGGCTGACGCTGGCAGGTTGTCAGCCGGTGCAACGCCGCAGTGACAGCCGACTTGTCCGCCTTCGTTCAGCAGCTTCAGCAGTGCGTAGCCTTCAAGTTGGTCAGCAGGGCGATGCCGGTAAGAGTAGCGGAGCGCCACCGAGACGGCGGGCTGGCAGCCGAGCTGTCGGAGCTGCTGGACCACCGACGACGGCAAGTCAAAGTGGGTCAGCCTTGCGGACTCATTCTGATCGGCTCCTGAATAACTTGCGCCTGCCAGTTGCGGGGTCACCCGCAGTGCGTCTAGTTCCGTCTTTATTATCGATTGGTCATCCGGATTGTCTTCGAAGTCCGGCTGCGACCGCTGTTCAGCTTCTTCGGTCTCTGCGTCCTCGCCCGCGGCTGTAAATCCGCACTCCGCCATCAGGCAGTGCAGGGTGAGCAGCAGCCAGTGAAACTGACTCTCCGGGCGGAGGTCTGCTACCAGGCGACTCAGCGATGGACAAAGTTGGCCATCTTCTGTGCAGATTTCCGACACCTCCTGGGGGAGTTGGTGCGACCTCGCCATTGTGCTGCATGCAGCCAGGCAACAGACTGTGCACTGCGCCAAATAGGCCAGTGTAATTTCCAAACCAATATCTACAAAGTCACTGTTACTCATTTTAGAAGTTCACTTTCTCCATAGACAAAAGACTCGCCACTTCTCTTCCTCGAAACCAGCTGTTAGAGATCGTAGAGGAAGTAATCGAGTTGCAACCTTTTATTTGGGAAGTGACAAAAATAGCATACCTCATTGAATCACCAGTGACTGAAGCCCACCCCGTGACTGAAGCCCACCCGTGACTGCAGCCCACCCGTGACTGAAGCCCACCCGTGACTGAAGCCCACCCGTGACTGTAGCCCACCCGTGACTGAAGCCCACCCGTGACTGAAGCCCACCCGTGACTGCAGCCCACCCGTGACTGCAGCCCACCCGTGACTGCAGCTCACCCGTGACTGCAGCCCACCCGTGACTGCAGCCCACCCGTGACTGTAGCCCATCCTTGACTGAAGCTCACCCGTGACTGCAGCTCACCCGTGACTGCAGCCTACCAGTGACTGAAGCCCACCCGTGACTAAAGCCCACCCGTGACTGTAGCCCACCCGTGACTGTAGCCCACCCGTGACTGAAGCCCACCCGTGACTGCAGCACACCCGTGACTAAAGCCCACCCGTGACTGCAGCCCACACGTGACTGCAGCCTACCAGTGACTGAAGCCCACCCGTGACTAAAGCCCACCCGTGACTGTAGCCCACCCGTGACTGCAGCCCACCCGTGACTGCAGCCCACACGTGACTGCAGCCCACCCGTGACTGAAGCCCACCCGTGACTAAAGCCCACCCGTGACTGTAGCCCACCCGTGACTGTAGCCCACCCGTGACTGAAGCCTACCCGTGACGGTGTGTTGAAACTCATTTTAATTATTTGTTTCAACATAAAAGATTGAAATAACTTTTATTTAATTTTATTAAATCGCTCCAGAATTTACATTTTAGATAAAAATATACCCAGATCTGTAAAATTAGCTAACTCAGGACAAAGAATTTCCTGATCCCATTTTTGAGTGCTCTTTGTTGACCAAATGCTTGGACTGTGAGCTCTCAGTTATTGATTTGTGGAGCAAAAAGAGCGAATTTAGCATTTTTGTTGGTTCATTTTCACAGCTGAAGGTCATAGGCTTAGATAATAACTAGAAATGTGCACTGGAATTCATAAGGCCGCGAGTTTTCTATCAGATTCTGAAACTTCTAAACACAAATTAAAACACAAAGTTTTCAGCCATCAATGCCTAAAACAGCAAATCTAAGCAGGTGATGCTGATTTACCTGCAGTCATGCAAGTGGTCAGAACAAGCCCTTAACCGTAAAATCTGGTGATAAACAATAAGTTGATTGACAGCAGCTGCGGTCCCTGGACTGATTAAAATCTTAGAAATCTTAAATAAGTCGCTCAAAGCCGAAATTCGGTAAATAAACTGGAAAATTCCAACATGAAAAGCTGGCGAAGCCGTTCTCTAGCGATGGTGATATTCTGTGACACCTGGGAGGTCCGGTTTGTTTACATCAGACGTGCATAAATGCGAGCCTGTTTTACAGGCAAGAAACTCAGCATCATTCTCGACTGCTAAAATCAAAAGTAGGTCATGAAGAATTCTCTTGCCCTCCTGCTGCTGCTGGCCGCGTCCACCTGTCTGGTGCAAGGTGATCTAACTTAAATGTTTTCGTAACTATTTTATGCTTCTGAGCAATTTGAATTCAAACTTCATTGTTGCCTTGTCATGCCATCGCTTTAGGCCAATCCGATGAAGACAGACTTGCGAGCTACCTGCTGAGGCGGTTGGGCAAAACCGGCTCCATCGCTCGGCCTATCGCTCCCGGCAACGGAAGCCAGACGGTGGACTTGTCTCTGGGCCTGTCTCTGCTGCGAGTGGCGTCACTGAAGGAATCGTCTGCTGAGATGGACGTGTGGATCCAGATGGTGAGAGAATTCTCTTCACACTCGAGCGTAGGTGGGGGGCCCAGGACGATTGGAGGTTTCGTGTGAAGGGGTTGCTGACGGAGAAACCGGGACACAGAGGTGTCCGCAGCGCGGTCCCCCTCCGGAGAGTCCAGGAGATGGATGGTTGCTCGCCCGGTAGCCCTTCGGTAGCGGACGAGCTGGCAGAGATTCTCGGGCCTGAAAACGTCGGAGACTCTCTTATTCTCAATCGCCACTCCGCAGTTCTGGAAGGACCCGAGACTCAGCTGGGACCCGGCCGAATTCGGTGGTCTGAGCCAGATCGCCCTGCCCTCCAATCTGCTGTGGATTCCGGATGTTCGACCTTTCCATGCGTAAGTGTCTCGTGACAGGCTTCTAAGATAAAGCTTCCATCTGCCCGCTCTGCTCCATCATTACAAGTATTCCCTCCGCCACCCGACCACCTCAGCGGGAACTACATACCGGACCGGGTCTCCCCAGTCCGAGTGGTCGCCATGAGCAGCTCTGACGTCATCTACGTACTGCCGGCCAGGCTGCGGGCTCCCTGCGACCGTCTGCGAAACAAGTCGATGAGCTGCCGCCCGGTGCTGGGCAGCTGGGTGTACAGCGGCCTCTTGCTGAACACGACGCTGAGCTCCAGCCCCTTCAATATGGCCGATTTTGAGCCTCTGGCCGGTTGGGACGTGGCCAGAGCCACCGCCAGGAGGGTCGAAACCTACTACGATTGCTGCCCAGAGCCCTACATCTCCATCAACTACAGCCTTGTGTGAGTAAACCCTACATCTCCATCAACTACAGCCTCGTGTGAGTAAACCCTACATCTCCATCAACTATACAGCCTTGTGTGAGTAAACCCTACATCTCCATCAACTATACAGCCTTGTGTGAGTAAACCCTACATCTCCATCAACTATACAGCCTTGTGTGAGTAAACCCTACATCTCCATCAACTATACAGCCTTGTGTGAGTAAACCCTACATCTCCATCAACTATACAGCCTCGTGTGAGTAAACCCTACATCTCCATCAACTACAGCCTCGTGTGAGTAAACCCTACATCTCCATCAACTACAGCCTCGTGTGAGTAAACCCTACATCTCCATCAACTACAGCCTCGTGTGAGTAAACCCTACATCTCCATCAACTATACAGCCTTGTGTGAGTAAACCCTACATCTCCATCAACTACAGCCTCGTGTGAGTAAACCCTACATCTCCATCAACTATACAGCCTTGTGTGAGTAAACCCTACATCTCCATCAACTATACAGCCTTGTGTGAGTAGACCCTACATCTCCATCAACTATACAGCCTTGTGTGAGTAGACCCTACATCTTCATCAACTAAACAGCCTTGTGTGAGTAGACCCTACATCTCCATCAACTATACAGCCTTGTGTGAGTAAACCCTGCATCTCCATCAACTACAGCCTTGTGTGAGTAAACCCTACATCTCCATCAACTACAGCCTTGTGTGAGTAAACCCTACATCTCCATCAACTATACAGCCTTGTGTGAGTAAACTGACAGACGAATACTCCAGAATGCCACATAGTTCTTAATTCTTTAGCAGAAAAAAGCATCTATTCACAGAATGTGCATTGTAGTCTACTGCTTGGGCGAAGATAAAGAGTAGGCAATTAGCGAATTTTCACGCCACGGTCGCAAGTTTACAATGCGCCTAATTACGATCGTGGCCAACGTATTTATGCACTTGAATCCTGGCTTCAATGCATTTTAAACTTTGCTAATTGCCTACTCTTAATCTTCACTAAAAGAGTAGGTTATAACACATTTAACGCAATATTTTGTGCATTTTGTAAGGAAACTCGAATTGGTGTCTTGTCGGTGAACCATGCTGCCCCCCGCAAATATTCACAGGCTCGACAAGAAGCGCAAGGGCAAGGATGGCAAGGGCAAGGGCAGGCCTCGCGGAGAAGAAGATGATGACTGATGAATCTCGAAGACTGCCAAACTTTGATCTCAATAAACGTCTCAAGCTAACAATATTAAACAATCGGAGATTTTCTTGAAAAAACAAATCGCAATGCCACCAAATAGATTAAGATGTCTTGAAACTGCACAACTACGAGCTTCCAATTACTCCAGACCCGACTCCAAGTCTCAAGTGGTACTTTTGTACTTTAGCGCATATGTCGCTTACCCCATAAGTTTGATCAGATGTCAAGACTTTTTAAACTAAATAAATTCTCCAAAATTTCTGAATAAATTGTCAACACTACAATACAAGAATAATAATACTTGTAATTGACTACACCTTTCCTAATGGGCAGATGTGCAACCGACAGCTTCTGAAGGCTGCGTACGGCTGTTCAGTCCAAGGACTGGGGGGTCGTCACACACACCCCCAATTACCTCAGCTAATGCTGGCACCCATTTTATAGCTGGGTGAACTGAAGCAATGCAGAGTTAAGTGTCTTGCTCAGGGACACAAATTGTTCCCAGTGGATCGAGAATCGTACCCCCGACCTTTCAGTCGTGAGTCCGACGCTCTGATCACTAGGCTACTGCAACCCACCCCTAGGCTACAACACTGCATGCTATAAACGTCAAATCCAATTATCAGTAGCTTTTTTTAACAAAAAAGATTTAAAAAGATGTCCAGAGCCTTTGTTAGGTAGACAGTAGTATAGCTAACTTTTTACTTGCAAATATGTGAAAAACGCAAATAAGACGAACTAGCTAAAATTGTGACTGCGCCGCGCCAATGCAGCTTCCAAACTGTCCTGTGCGCTTAAATAAGTTTTGTCAGTGGGGCAGAGCGCGCAACCGTATTGTCGAAGAATTGTGCGATAATAAGGATTGCACTGTTGCGGCCCAGCAGTCCAACGCATTTGGTGCCGCATCTGTGTGTCGCAATGGGCTGCTTCAATGAGCAAAGAGAGCTAATCAATAACTTCAGTCGATAGTCAGAATTCTAGGAAACGATAGTCAGAAGGGGCAGAAATCGAGACTGGACTCACATTATGTACAAGGAAATTTGTAAGCAATGGACCAAGAACCAGTTGGGGTCAGTCACAATCTTCGGCAGATGCTTCTATTGAAAACATGCGAATTGAATAGCAACATTGTGCTGCAGCGGGAGCAAAGCGCGGGACGGTGCAGGAGAGGCTGCTTGTGTACCGATTAGAAAGCTGGCGATGCGCTCAGCATACTGCTACAAGTAGCTAAGGCAGTAAGACTGACCGATTTAATAAGCATTTTATGCGCACAGTTTTAAAAACCTTTGCAGAAGGTGTTTTACAAAGTCGAAAGATTAAATGATCGCTAGGGAGAAGGGAGAGCTTTGGTCAGTTAAATAAACCAAAACATGAAGGCGAAATCAGCATTGGGTTTGCAGCTTATCAAGTGCAGGCAGGTTTGCAAACTTCAGCGGTTCTTTGGTAATTCGGGAGGCGCTGAAGCAGACAGTTACAGATCAGGCTTGGTCTGACTGCAGTTGTCTCTCAGCGCCTGCAGGACCTCCGGGTCTCTCATTGCGCTGTCAAACGAACGGTTTTGATGAGGACTCGCGCACAGGCAAGGCGCCTCTCGGAGCAGTAGCTCAAATGTGTGCGCCATCAGAGCCCGGAAAACTCCCAAGAAGACGCTCTACTAGGAGCTAACGGGTGAAGAACACCGGAAGTCCTACTACTACTACTAATATACATGTAAATGGTCAACAACAGCGCAGAGTTGGTCGGAGGGTCAGTGACGCGACATGTCCACAGCCATGTCTTCTTCCTCGTCGATGTCCTCCATGTCTCCGGCCTGACAGCAGCCGGTGGTGGAGTCCTCTCTGGCCGGTGAGGTACGGCCCAGCGGGCTGCCCAGCTGGCTGCCCTGGTCTTCGGCAGTCTCGCCGGAACTGCCGGCCACCTTGATGCCAAGACTCTTGGGTATCTTGGCCAGTATGTGCACTCCGGCGCCGAAACTTTTGAACCAGGCGCCGCCCTGCTCCCAGGCGGTGTCCACGGACAGATAGAACGGGTGATAGGGCTGTCGGCATTCGATGGGTCTCAGGTTTGTGTAAATCTGCAAGTTTATTTGTTACAATATCTGGAGATGTGGCACAATAGTAGAGAAGTGAAACATGATTCACTGACTTAAGCTCATAACTGACTGCTCATAAATCACCGTGTGCTCATTAGGGACTGTGCTCATAAGGGACTGTGCTCATAAGGGACTGTGCTCGTAAGGGACTGTGATGATAAGGGACTGTGCTCATAAGGGACTGTGCTCATAAGGGACTGTGCTTACTGCTTACCTTGAACACCTCGAGTGCGTCGATGGGCAGCTCACTGTAGGAGTTTGAGGCCGGCAGGTAGTACCGCCTCTCATCAGCGCCCGGACACTGGCTGAACTGCAGGAACTCGGAGCCGTCAATATTAGTCAACACCTGGAACTGGCCCCAGGTGAGCGACTTGTGCCGACTGGTGCCACGGACGCAGAAGTGAACTCGATTGAAGAACCACAGCGTGTTGAGTAGAGCCTAAAATCAAGTGCATGTATTCTGTTGCATTATCTGCTACTTTTATCAAATAAACAACAACCGTTATATAAGTTTAATTTTGGAAAACAACAACAACTGTTTGGGTGAGGGTTATTAAATAATTATTGATCGACCCCACCATACGAATGTACATCAAGAGTACAAGTGTACATTGTGGCTTTATTAATTTTGTGTCTATTCATTTCATTTCACTTCCTTTCTAAAAACCTTAATGTCTCCGAAACTTCATTTCTCCGGAACTTCATATCTCCGAAACTTCATATCTCCGAAACTTCATATCTCCGAAACTTCATATCTCCGAAACTTCATATCTCCGAAACTTCATATCTCCGAAACTTCATAGCTCCGAAACTTCATATCTCCGAAACTTCATTTCTCCGGAACTTCATATCTCCGAAACTTCATATCTCCGAAACTTCATATCTCCGAAACTTCATATCTCCGAAACTTCATATCTCCGAAACTTCATATCTCCGAAACTTCATAGCTCCGAAACTTCATATCTCCGAAACTTCATATCTCCGAAACTTCATATCTCCGAAACTTCATATCTCCGAAACTTCATATCTCCGAAACTTCATATCTCCGGAACTTCATATCTCCGGAACTTCATATCTCCGAAACTTCATTTCTCCGAAACTTCATATCTCCGAAACTTCATATCTCCGAAACTTCATATCTCCGAAACTTCATATCTCCGAAACTTCATATCTCCGAAACTTCATATCTCCGAAACTTCATATCTCCGGAACTTCATATCTCCGAAACTTCATTTCTCCGGAACTTCATATCTCCGAAACTTCATATCTCCGAAACTTCATATCTCTGAAACTTCATATCTCCGAAACTTCATGTCCCCAAAAACTTCATATCTCTGTAACTTCATATCTCCGAAACTTCATATCCCTGAAACTTCATATCTCCGGAACTTCATATCTCCGGAACTTCATATCTCCGGAACTTCATATCTCTGAAACTTCATATCTCCGAAACTTCATATCTCTGAAACTTCATATCTCCGAAACTTCATATCTCCGGAACTTCATATCTCTGAACCTTCATATCTCCAATAAGCCTAACCCCAACGGAGATATGAAGTTTTGGGGTTGGGAAAAAGGCTGCTATTTCGGAGATATGAAACCTTCGAGTTCTTGCTAAAAAAAGTCCTGGATAAAACAACTCGCATCATTGAAGTGCATAATTAAAGGTTTCTTTGCAGCTATTAAAAAACTTCATTCGGTTTGACGGTTTGACACGACTTATTTTTACCCATTCACGTGTGTCCCTGCTCAGAGCCAGAAGCAATTCCATTTGCCCAATCTGCAATTCATATTCATAATTTCACATGCCGAAAGTAGAGAACAGAAAATTTTCGGCGTCAGCCGTCATAATAATTAATGCCGCTAGCAGCCGACTGCTTCCGCAGTTGCGCTCTGTTTCAATAAGCATATGCAAGTGTCCGATATACCAAGTGGACAGCCCTGATTCAACAAGCCCGTAATGCCTGCTCTCCAGTCTACCGGTAATTTGGCAGTTGAATAGAGTGACTTTTCCTACTCAACAAAGCTGTATGACTCATATCGTGCCGATATAATTGTTTCTCTGTTGCCAGGCGCAAGTTGAAAGCTCAATTTGTACAACATAGTCGAGGAAATACAACACGAAGCAAAAAAAGCAGCACAGAGCTGCTAATTTAGCAGAGGAAATCGAGCTTTCTGGAGATATGAGACTCCATAGAACAGGTGAACTCCACCCCACCTTTGGCTTGGATACCAAAAATCTGCATTTAGCCACGCACGAGTGCCCCTCCGAGCCATAGACATCTCGCATTTGTTTCGGACGCGCGGGGACCCAATCGGTGGACAATGTCGCCTATATTACAGTCGAGCCGAGGAAACAGCAATCAGACGAATAAAAGCGCGGGGGGGGGCCATTCAGACCAGGAAATATATGGGCGCCTTGTGCAATAAAATGTAATTGGCAAAGTAGCGAATTTCTGGCAAAAGAGCGGAAAGTCGTTTCAAGCAGAGAGATCGAGAGGATGGGTAGAAATACGACCTAATGTGTCTGTCTCCTTTTGCAGCCACGGTAAGAGATGGAATTCCAAGGACCGAGCACAATGGATACTGTCTCCTGCAGCCAGATAGTTAGCCCCCGCTTTAGGCAGCCTCTTGTGACAAGAGACGAAAATTGATATAAGTTGAAAAAAGACAACAGAGGAACTGAAAAACACACTGGTGGATGCTCTGCTGTGTCAGCATCAACTGCCGGTAGCGAGCCAACAAGTTTAAACTTCGCCGCCAGAAGGCACGCATCATTTTGCCTCTCCGCGAGCGGCTGCTCCTAGTGAAGTATTTTTTCTTCAGCGGCTCTTTAAACCTGAAACAATGTAGCGAACTGGTGGCGGGACCGCTCTGATCTCGACGGTTCTCTGCATTCCCTTTTTTTATATTGGCTGACCGACTTCACGGGTGTTTCACGAGTCGCTCCGAGCGCGCCGGGAGGCCCCGCGCGGCTTATTGCCAATTATAACCATCGGGGGCCCCCGCTCTTCCGCACGGGCTATGCGTATAAATATACTGTATATATATATAAATAGTCTTTTGAATTTTTACGCTCCAACTTCATGTTGCTTGTCCCCAAATCGGGTTCATCATCTGCTACTATGCCGGGCCGATGCATTGTGTTGAACCAATAAGGCGCTTCACCAGGCCACGGCAGTCCAAAACCCATGGGAGCGGAAGCCTGGGGGACCGCGGGGGGCGCAATAAACCTTCGCTCAGGTGGCTTCAATAAATGCTGCGATTTTTCTCTTTTTTATACAATTTTATTATTTCATTTTTTACACTGCACAAAATAAGCGGTCCTTTATACTCCGGAAGAATTGGGAAATGCGACCACATTGCTCCCGGTGTAAATTCTGTCTGGAGAATCTGTTATCTAAACAAATTGCCCCATGTCCAAGAGAATTAATAGTGTGCTTGCACAGGAAATCCTGACTGGCCCGCTTTCGCCCCAAATTCAGGGCGGAACCGCCGCTGACCCATTAAAGATTTAAGAGATTTGTTTCCGTAATTACCTGCTGCAACCCCGGCGCAGCTGACAAACAATTTCAGATTGACAAGCTCAGGTGGCGTGTGAAAATTGCTGTACTTCGCTAAAAGCTCAACCAAGTGATCCGAAAAAGGATGCCGATCAGTGCAAGATCATCTTTTCTTCGGTTCGTTTAATCCTTCCCTGTACAGCATGTTGCTTATGAAAATTTTGAATTCGGAATTACACTCCCCCCCGACCTATTTTGATTATTTCATCCTCCATTTTTTTATATTATTACAAGCCGCGGCGTCGTTCGCAATAATGATACGAAGTTTGCCGCGATGCGGCTTCAGCCTCTGCCTTACCCCAGCAACCTCCTGATGCCCTCCTGAGCTTTCTTCTTTCCCCTTTGCTGCTGCGTCTTTCGCAGGTATAAAAGTTTAATAAAACACGGGCGGGGTTGCGGTGTGGATTTTTGGGTCGTTCTCCTTTTCTTTTTAAATTCGCAACCATCTCTGGCTAGGAGCAGAAAATCGGGAGAAACTGCGAAGCGCGGGACAGTAAATTGGCTTGAGAGGCGGAAGCAGAGATGACACATCGCGAAGGCTTGGGACCAGCCAACTACTTGGGGTTGGCTAGTAGCTTCGAATGCTGGAAGAAAAACTTTTGCTTGTCAAAATCAAGAAGAAACGGATATTTCTGCTTCTGAATGTCGCGCGTAGCCGCCCCGCTAATTTAACGATGCGATCTTTCTATCACTAATGCATTTTGCCTGTATACAGTTTGGTCTGTTCAATGAAAGAATTCAATTTTGATAGAGTTGCTACCAGCCTATCTCAAGAACTACCGGATATTCTGCTCGCTTCATTGACTAAGTACTGGAACAGCTGTTTTCGATTCCATCCTTGAGTTGCCAGCTATTTTTTAAATCATTTTTAAACAGCATTGTAACTGTAAGATTGCGGGTATCGGCGCGTCACACTTTCCATCTTTCTTTCATCATCTGCCGAAAATTACTTGATTAATCATTTAATGTTACATTTGCTGCCATTTTACAGCCACATATTCCGCTGTGGTACATCTTCCGCCATGCTACATCTTCCGCTGTGTTACATCTTCCGCCATGCTACATCTTCCGCTGTGCTACATCTTCCGCCATGCTACATCTTCCGCTGTGCTACATCTTCCGCTGTGGTACATCTTCCGCTGTGCTACATCTTCCGCTGTGGTACATCTTCCGCTGTGTTACATCTTCCGCTGTGTTACATCTTCCGCTGTGTTACATCTTCCGCTGTGCTACATCTTCTGCTGTGTTACATCTTCCGCTGTGCTACATCTTCCGCTGTATTACATCTTCCGCTGTGCTACATCTTCCGCTGTGGTACATCTTCCACCATGCTACATCTTCCTATTATCAGCCCCAATCTCATCAAAGAAGCAATTAAACCCCATTCGGACTCTCACCTGCGGACTGTCTGTACCGAGCAGGCCAGAATTGAATAGATGCGCCGCGTGTTCAACCGACAAGCTCTTTGGCACCGCCGTTGTCCTGGAGATCGCCCGCAACTCCTGCAGCCTGGCATTCATGGCGGTCCTCGTGCCAACGAATGCGGCGTCACGCAGAACCGAGCCGTTGTAGTTGTAGGTCTGCGCGGTGAGGATGGGGATGGGGAGTGACTGTCGGTCCTTCAAATCGTCTGCACGAATGAGGACACTAGAACAGAGCAAGGTGCGCAATGCAAGGTGTAGTCGGTGAGCTAGCACCTCCTCCCTGTACACTTTAAGCTAAGATCGAGCCTCACAAAAGCGATAAGCTCTGCGAGGCCATCCTGAGAATTCTCAACTTTTGTTTCTCGTCTTTACTTCTTTGCAAAATAAATGGCAACTTCTCTGTAAATTTGCCATTCATGATCTAATAATGACTGTCAGAAAATCTGACGCAGGCACTGAGACAGGCACTGAGACAGGCACTGAGACAGGCACTGAGACAGTCACTGAGACAGTCACTGAGACAGGCACTGAGACAGGCACTGAGACAGGCACTGAGACAGGCACTGAGACAGGCACTGAGACAGGCACTGAGACAGGCACTGAGACAGTCACTGAGACAGTCACTGAGACAGGCACTGTGACAGGCACTGAGACAGTCACTGAGACAGGCACTGAGACAGTCACTGAGACAGGCATTGTGACAGGCACTGAGACAGGCACTGAGACAGGCACTGAGACAGGCACTGAGACAGTCACTGAGACAGTCACTGAGACAGGGCACTAAGACAGGCACTGAAACAGTCACTGAGACAGGCACTGAGACAGGCACTGAGACAGGCACTGAGACAGGCACTGAGACAGGCACTGAGACAGGCACTGAGACAGGCACTGAGACAGGCACTGAGACAGGCACTGAGACAGGCACTGAGACAGGCACTGAGACAGGCACTGAGACAGGCACTGAGACAGGCACTGAGACAGGCACTGAGACAGGCACTGAGACAGGCACTGAGACAGGCACTGAGACAGGCACTGAGACAGGCACTGTGACAGGCACTGTGACAGGCACTGAGACAGGCACTGAGACAGGCACTGAGACAGTCACTGAGACAGGCACTGAGACAGTCACTGAGACAGGCACTGAGACAGTCACTGAGACAGTCACTGAGACAGGCACTGAGACAGGCACTGAGACAGGCACTGTGACAGGCACTGAGACAGGCACTGAGACAGGCACTGAGACAGTCACTGAGACAGTCACTGAGACAGGCACTGAGACAGTCACTGAGACAGGCACTGAGACAGGCACTGAGACAGGCACTGAGACAGGCACTGAGACAGGCACTGAGACAGGCACTGAGACAGGCACTGAGACAGGCACTGAGACAGTCACTGAGACAGGCACTGAGACAGGCACTGAGACAGGCACTGAGACAGGCACTGAGACAGGCACTGAGACAGGCACTGAGACAGGCACTGAGACAGGCACTGAGACAGGCACTGAGACAGGCACTGAGACAGGCACTGAGACAGGCACTGAGACAGGCACTGTGACAGGCACTGAGACAGGCACTGAGACAGGCACTGAGACAGGCACTGAGACAGGCACTGAGACAGGCACTGAGACAGGCACTGAGACAGGCACTGAGACAGGCACTGAGACAGGCACTGAGACAGGCACTGTGACAGGCACTGAGACAGGCACTGAGACAGGCACTGAGACAGTCACTGAGACAGTCACTGAGACAGGCACTGAGACAGTCACTGAGACAGTCACTGAGACAGGCACTGAGACAGGCACTGAGACAGGCACTGAGACAGGCACTGAGACAGGCACTGAGACAGGCACTGAGACAGGCACTGAGACAGGCACTGAGACAGGCACTGAGACAGTCACTGAGACAGGCACTGTGACAGGCACTGAGACAGGCACTGAGACAGGCACTGAGACAGGCACTGAGACAGGCACTGAGACAGGCACTGAGACAGGCACTGAGACAGTCACTGAGACAGGCACTGAGACCATACGGTTCGAAAAGACCGGGGTCTTTGCGTCACGACCCAGAAAAATCCCTCCAATCCAACAGCAGAACCGCTATGCATGCCTTTTTCCCCAACGCCCATTTAGTTTGCATTAATCCATCTGAAACTCGCGACAGGGAGTTTTCCTCCAAGCCTAGATATCTGTTCTCTTATTCCTGTGCTGGCCAAATATTGAAGCAGCGATATGAGAGGCTTGAAGGTGAGTAGGAGGGCGGGGAGGTCTCTAGGCCCGCGGCTTATCACAGAAATCTCAAACATGAACTTGCCAGCTACGTAATCTGCCAGTTGCTGCTGCATCCGCAGCCCAGCATCCACGCGCGCGCGCGCCATAATTTAATTAGCTGCGCCCCTCAAGAGCGGCCGGAGCCCCCCTTTTTTCTGCGCTGCCTTACATGATATGAAAATATCAATGAAATATTGACTTTGCCACCAAGGTTTGGACCAATAGTGCCTGATGAAGCCGAACTATTGCATGTATTGCGGTTGCTTTCAGCTGCGCTAAGTGTAAAACCTTGTCATGATGTTTGGATGCAGAATAACTGGGAATTTGGTGTTTTAAATGCCAACCTGCTGAGTTTACTGGGATACTTGCTAGAAATTGGTTGTTACTAAGATGATGGTTGAGCAATGTGCTCAGCAGACGGACGGGCTGCTCAGCTGAAGTATTTTCCTAGAAAGCATCAAAACAGCGGCCAGTGAATGCGATTCCGCCTGCTCAAAACCACAGCACATGAAGGCATCGCTTATGAAAGGAAATCGATTGGATAAAATTCGATTCGAACTGATGGCCGGAGTAGGGAAATAATTGTGCGAAGGGTCGATGGGGATTAGGGACAGATGCCCGTTGGATCGACGCGCCGCTGTTAGAACAATCCCTCTTGAGACCCGGCAGTGCCGGCCGTCTGCAATCTGTCTTGGGAATTTCTACTCAGAAGCAATTATTGCAAACTACTGAAAATTTGCTGCAGAAGAAATAATTAACAAAATGAGTTCAGACTGGGAGGGATTAACGGAGGGTTGCTCTCGGGTATTGGTAAATCTGACGATAAGCTTTGCTAGGCCGCTTGCCCAGTTCTCTAAATTGAGCCGGCTGAGCTGCGAGTCGCCACCGAGACCCATGCTGTCATTTCTCCAACACAGTTTCTTGTCAGTGACACCTTCTTTGCGAAACCTTTGCTAGGCCTGTTCTAGTAAGGAATGTGCTCGGGCAGACAGGCACTGAGACAGGCACTGAGACAGGCACTGAGACAGTCACTGAGACAGTCACTGAGACAGGCACTGTGACAGTCACTGGAACAGGCACTGAGACAGTCACAAAGACAGGCACTGAGACGCCACAGCAGACTCACTCTGAGATGCCGCTCCAGCGAGTGGATGAAGGCCTTGAGGCTCTCGGGCTCATACTCTTGGCCGTCCT
The DNA here is from genome assembly GCA_002269645.1 of Macrostomum lignano. Classification (NCBI taxonomy): domain Eukaryota; kingdom Metazoa; phylum Platyhelminthes; family Macrostomidae; genus Macrostomum; species Macrostomum lignano. The sequence continues at coordinate 68,758 of NIVC01000628.1, forward strand.
TCTTCCTGGCCTGACTGACGAACTCCCGCAGGTGCTCGTCCAGCTCATCGGGCGGAATGCTCTGAACATCGCGCTGGTCGCCGCGCACCTGCTGAATAAAGCGGCAGATGACCTTCATATCCGACTTGGTCTTTCGCATCGTGTTGTGCACCCCGACGACTCCGGCGGCGCCGATGCCTCCCCCGCCCGGGCTGTTGTTGTTGGCGGCGTCGGCTGCGGCGGCAGCGGCTGCGGCGGCGGCGGTGACGGCAGCGGATGAAGAAGTCGACGAAGATGAAGAATTGTTGCTGACAGGGTTCAGCGGCTGGCCGTCCCGGAGCTGCTGAGGCCGAGCTCGGGGGCTGTGAGACGACTTGGCGACGCCTCCTGTTGTTGAAGCAATGAGTGATTTGAGATTAGGATGAAAGTGGCAGAGTCCAACCCGAACTCTAACACTGGTTTCAGTATATGGATTCAGGCCATCTTCAGGCTGTCCTGGATGCTGACAGCGGGGCTATGGGAGCGGCTTGGGCGCAAACAAGTCGGGAGCAACTGGGTCCCGCTTATTCTCACTTAATCGCAATCGAACTTTTTTCAACTGACAAAAATAACAAAAAACACAAGCGATTTTAAGCTAGCGAGGCTCCATAAAGCTGAAAGGAAGCGACTCGGAAGTCCGTGATGCAGCTGATAGACAGTCGATGCAAATGACAAAGGGAAAAAGCTGACACAACAATATTTCGGCCTGAGCAGACAGCCGGGCACCAGCAGTTTCCCCATTCAACTCAGTCAGAGGGATTTTCTACTTTTTCGGGAAAGTCATCAGCTTCATCAGGTTTCCCAGATTTTTTAGAAACTAATCAACACTACCTGGAAGCCAGGGGGTGCTTGAGCTGCTGCGAATTGGTTGATAGGACAACTGCAAGGTGCGGATCGGAGACTGAGCCCTCCCGCTATGATATAAAACCCTAGGGTAGAAAAAGCCGAGCAGAGCAGCCGGAAATTCCCCGGAAATTCCCCGCAGGCTCACCGAGCAGCGGAGCAGCCGGCGGAGCGGCGCCACCCGCTGACGCGTCTCCGCCAAGTCCGGACTCGGAGCCCGCCGGGCTGTCCACCGCCTGTGGCTCCAGCGGCGGTGGCGGCAGCGGCGGCGGTGGCGGGACTGGCAGCTGCGGCTGAGGCGGCAGTGACGGGAGCGAGGCCGGTTTTCTACCTTCCGCAGCGGCCGCGGCGGCGGCAACCGCGGAGGGCCCGAAGCCGTGCGCGGCGGTCATGTGGGCCTCCAGCTGGCGCAGGCTGCGGGCTGGCGAGCCGCAGATCAGGCACTGGAAGTCAGGCAGGACGCCGCCTCCTCCGCTGGCTGCCGCGGCGGCCGCCGCCGCTGCCATCAAGCCGAAATGCGGCGGCGGCGGCGGAGGAGGCGGCGGCGGAGGCGGCGGTGGTGGCGGCCCGAGCGGTGGCGGGTGCGCATGCTGGGGGAACCCGGACGCGCCGCCCGATGTGACGGCGGCAGCGGCGGCAGCAGCGGCAGCGGCGGCAGCAGCAGCGGAGACTGGGACGGGGCGGCTCAAGCCAGCGGCTGCGGCGGCCATGTGCGACATCGGAAAGTGCAGGACCTGGATGTGGGTGCTGAGGTCCTCGGAGCACTGGCACAGCGCCTTGCACAGGGGGCAGGCGATCCCGCGCAGCTCCTGACAGGCGTTGGCGGCCTTCTGGTGCTGCAGCAGCTGCTGGTGCCACGCCTTGTCCAGCTGGGTCCCGTTCGCCAGGCCCGGCCGCCCGGTGAACTTGCGCACCGTGTCGCAGCACTCGATGATGTTGGCGTGCTGGAATGAACAAATTTTCAAAGTGGCCCTGAGCACCATCTGAAACTCAAGACCATCCTCCTCTTCTTTCTCAACGATATCGCATTCTGTCTGAGAGCTGTTCTCAGTGGCTGTCTGAGTGTTGAATGACAGCAACTGGTCTGAGCCCGATATTAGTTATCTCTCCGACTTTTTTCTCACCCAGAGCAGTCGTTTCCTATCGCATCAAAAAAGCAAGACAAGGTAAATCAAGCGGCTGTGTGTTTTTTTTCAGTCAGTGGCAAGAACAAAAGAGGGATCAAAGAGGGACTCTGGTCCCCTTTGAGTCGGGCATTTGATACTTTGAGTTGCCATCTCTTCCATTTGGTTTTTGTCGATTATTCAATTGAGCAACCTGAGCTGATGAAGGAACTCCCCCTTCCACCAAATTGGAGATTTGAGGATAAATTAACAAAAACAATTTCGGGCTGGGGTGGAGGGTCAAGTTCTGTTTTGAGTTTGCGGATCAATGGAACAGGCCGTGAAATCTCGGGAGCTCTGAAGCTGCAGCAATATCGCCCCAATTATTTGATAGAGAAATCAACCGCTAGGAAGCGGAATGCGAAAAGCTGCTTGCTCCCCAGCCTCTTCCCCATCGGTTCAGTTTTTGTTGCTTCAAATTTTTGATGCAGACCCCCCTCCCCTCTATCTCCGCTTCCCGGTCGCGTTTAATTGGGAGAAGAAGCTGGAGGAGCCTTATTAGAGCCTCATCAAGACACAGGAGAGGGTTGGAAGCAACGAGACGAGACTTGGGCAGTTTAGTGAGGAACTGAGCCCGATCCGGGGGGAAACAATGCATTGTACGGCCCAGCTTTGCGAGAACAAAAACTGAAGGAACTTGGGGGGCTCACAGCTCAAGAATGAGAAAAGGAAGGAGACAACTTCCTTGCAAGCCCCATCACCCCAGCTTCCTTGGTCGCGGGGGGTGGTGGGAATAATACGGAGATGAGAGTTTGTAGGGGATCACGCGATGTAGAACAGACAGAGAGTCCCGGGGCAGATATGGCTTTTCAGTTCTCAAGCCCGCTGTTGTCAATCAGTCTCACACAGGGCAGTGGGGAAGCCGCCGCATCCAACAAATAATTTGCAAAGCATCTGTGGTAGTAGAAAGATGGCGACCCGAAATTCTTCTAACTAATGGCCGCCACACCTTTTATAGCACCGGCTGCTCCTCGGCATCAGTGCTAATGGCCCCCCGTATTCACCTGCTCATTTATTCACCCACCATCTATGCTCAGATTATTGTAGTGACGGCCCGAATTCGCTGGAGAATAATTTTGATGCGATCTCACATTGAAGGGCTAGTCAATTCACTGTAGGCTCTATAGGCTGTGAGGTCTATCGGCTTTAGAGTCTAAAGGCTCTGACGGTCACTGAAGGTCTACTTGGAGCTCTAAAGGCTCTGACGGTCACTGAAGGTCTACTTGGAGCTCTAAAGGCTCTGACGGTCACTGAAGGTCTACTTGGAGCTCTAAAGGCTCTGACAGTCACTGAAGGTCTACTTGGAGCTCTAAAGGCTCTGACGGTCACTGAAGGTCTACTTGGAGCTCCAAAGGCTCTGACGGTCACTGAAGGTCTACTTGGAGCTCTAAAGGCTCTGACGGTCACTGAAGGTCTACTTGGAGCTCCAAAGGCTCTAACGGTCATTGAGAAGGTTTTGGTCCCTTCCACGTGGCACTCACCTTGACTTTCCTATGGTAGATCTCACGATGGTCCTCCATGATCTCCCGGCTGGTGCTGATAGCCTGGCAGACGCTGCAAACGTACGTGAAGTACTTTGGCGGCTCATCCCGCAGGCTGCACGGAAAATGAGTCTCGAACTTGTGCAGGTTCAGCGTGGTGTAGGCGCATTCCGGACAGCGGACGAAGTGCACCCAGGGCTGCGACTGTGGCTGTTGCTGCTGCTGTTGCTGCTGCTGCTGCTGCTGTTGTTGTTGTTGGGGCGACGACGGCGGCGGCTGCTGAGCCTGCGGCTGCTGCTCCATCGTTGTTGCTAAGCTTGAGTAGGCGGGAATTGGCAGGAGCAGGCCGAGAGGTGCTGCGCCGAACTGCAGTGGGAAGTTTGCTGCTGCTGCTGCTGCTCCCGGAGTCGCTTGTAACTGTAGCTGATCCACTCTGCAGCTCTTGGCCTTGCTCTGCCGGTCGAGTCGGTGGCGCTGGCGCTGGCGGAGTTATCTGAAACGGTTCAAGTGCAGACGCGCTGCAGCAGCCTTGAGCCCGTCACTGGGGGGGGGGGGGCAGAGGCGGTAGTGAAGGGGACGCGGAGAGTGAAGGAGGCTCTGGGGGAGCAATAACAGAGTCGTGCATTATTCAAATTATCGGATCGGGTCCGGCGCGCACCGCAACCCCCGGGCGGCTGATGGTTACAAAACAGTCCCCACCAGTTCCTTCTTCCTTCGCCTCACACCTGGCCCATCATCATAAAGAAAAGGGAGGCTGAACAGTAAGAACAGTAGGAGCCTTGAACAGGACCGCGAGGCGTGTTGGCTCAGCAAAGTTTTCCTAGCATTAATTCTATATCGCGGCGCTGGACTTAGAGAGGGATGGGGAAATAACTCCCGCCTGGAGTGGGCATTGATTTTTCAAGACTCCGCTTTTGACACCTCTGCTGCAACAGACCCCTGTGCTTGCCGACTTCTCCTAGAGGCCGCACCGCCGCTCAGGTCAATACAGGCAGGCTGCTGGTTACGCAATCAAACAATTGAGCAGCCGGGAGCTTGCAAAACAATGCGCAAGTTTTTCTCTGCTTCCTGCTGAATGCAAAGTTTCCTTTTTTAAACAGCAGACAAGCTTTTTTTCCGTGTGAGATATGCTCCTTCTAGGAGGAAGCCAGGAAACCCAGCTGGTCCTGCAGAGACCCAACTAACTACACCCAATTTATTCTCCCAGCGCCTATTCCATTTTCACGGGTAATTCAAAATTCATGGACAAATGAATTGGTGGCTCTGCTGTCTCCCCACCTCTCTTCTCTCCTCTGCAGTCTTGTTCAAGTTTTTCCATGCCTTGGCCTCTCCTTTCATTATCGTTAAGGATTTTGCGGCTCTGATACGAGAGACTGCTGGGGGCTTGAGAACAGAGGAAGCTGCGGACAAAACACCCCGCTGCTATCCCTCCTCCCGACCCCACAGCCCGGCTCAGGCTGGCTCCGCCTTGAAATTCTTTTATTCTATTCTCGGGGCTCTTCCTAAGTCGCTTCCTCCTTCTCTGTGGTGTCTTTGTATTCATGTGTGGGTGTGCAGTCCCTCCGCCACCATTCAGGCCGGAGTTGAATGCTGCTGCTGCTGCTGCTGCTGCTGCTATGATGATGTCGATGTTAAAGTAAGTTGCTTGCCAATGAGGAGTGTAAAAAACTGACTTTAAAACCAATTTCTTTCTTTCCGCCTCTTTCTGGGGCTCCTAGCATTGCTGGGCGGCCCGCTCCGCTCCTTTCCCCTCCCCACACACCGGGGTCTCCTTGACGCGGGTCTCCTGCGGAAGCGGGGGTCTCACTACTCACCACTCACTCACTCACCGCAGGAGAGGGCCCAGAGGCAGCGCAGACAACAGACTGGGCCATGCAGAAAATGGCATAAAAAATTAACTAATAATTTTCTATCAATTCACCAACCATCGGGCCAACCCCAATTACAAATTTTGCTCAGCGCAAAAGCAGAAAATGCCTTCTATAGTTTACTCTCTTTTTTCACCTCAATACAATTCAAGCTTTTTCAGGCGCTGCGCTGCACAAGGCATGTCTTGACAAAGCCACTGACAGAACGTGATACACAATAAGCGCAGCCCCACGCAGTGACGCCGATTACACTCTGTCGGAGTTGTTGAGATGCTCCACTGTGGTTGGGGGCGAATGCTATCAGGAATACAACCCGGATAAATGTTCGTACCCCCCCCCCCAGTAACCATCTGTTTTATCAAGTGGATCGATTCTGTTAGTCAAGTTGACGCAAAAGTTGTGGCCAACCCTTAATGGATTGGTTTGACAGTCCTCTTGCGAAAGTTATCTTCTGTGCCCGGCTTTTATCTTTCAGTGACAAAATTGACTCTTTGCCTCCCAAGCAGATTGAAGCTTGCAGACGTGAATAATATTTTCATATCTGTCTGGCTAAAGCAAGCAATGCGCTTCTTCCCATTATATTTTGGGCAGCGAATCGCTACCGCAAATTCCTCCTCCGAAGAAGGGATCAGCCCGCAATCGCTAGGGACACACACACACACACACACACACACACGCGATCGTTGCTCTCCCCTGGCTATGATAAAAAATTGAAGCAGCAGACTGGCCTGAACAATTCGCAGGGACGCACAGAGACAGGATGGGGGACGCTGGGGGGGTTGCCAACCTGCCTGCTTGATGCGAAGCTGTGATAACAAAAATATTCCTTCTGTGTGTGTGTGTTATGTGACGTTTTTTCTGCTGCTACCGGGGAACTGCGGTTTAATCTGCGCTCCGGTCGTGTAAGTTGGCCTTAAGTCTGCAGAAGGGGGCCTGTAGGGGTGGGCGCTAAATGTCATAGCAGGTTGCTGGGACCCAAATATATATATAGCGGCTTTAGAAATCCCAGATCATGCTTATATTGGGGCAGCTGATGATGTCTGATACGAATGTCACAGAGCTGCTTCTGTGCCGCCAGTTCCTGCAGCCATGCGAGGCTTTCGCGACCAAAATCTACCTGGAAAGGTGCGCACAGACTGTGTGCGCGCTTCTTTCGGGGTTAATTTGAATTGAAAGAAAATGCTTTATTTCTGTTTGCTTACAATCGGGGCCCAGTATCTATAGCACACGCGCCAAGCATAGCGTACTCAGTCACGCTCTGCTAAAATAAAGATTTTGTGTCGCAAACAACTTATCAGAGCCCCATATCTGCTAGCAGCGACTCATTCTATATTTCTCTTGCTCATTAAAAAAAGAAGTAAAAGAAAAATAATAAAAAATGTTCCAATCGCAAGAAACTAGAAGAAGACTTGGTTTGCCTTCCTCGCTAGTCAAAAGTAGTGAATTATAGATTATTTGGTGCAATACTGGCCAATGAAGGACTGCAAAAAGGTGCAGTCTGATAAGATCACCTGGTCGATGCCCTATCTGCATGGCTCTCTGCACCCGCCAGACAGCCGCGGCTGGCCGCAGGCGAGAGGCGCCCTCTGTTATGCCCGACCCTCCGGTAATCGTCAGATTAGCCCAGCAACTAGTTAGCGTCTCAAGGAGGCTATTATAACACTATTTGCCGTTGTGCTCAGCCAGTGTGTGACTTTTTGTTGTTGCTATTTAGAATTATTCTGAGCTCTGCACCACCTGCCCCACCTTCTGAGTGCTGCGGAGGTTAACTTGGCAGGTCACTGAAGGAGCGGAGGTTAACAGTGGCAGGTCACTGAAGGAGCGGAGGTTAACAGTGGCAGGTCACTGAATGAGCGGAGGTTAACAGTGGCAGGTCACTGAAGGAGCGGAGGTTAACAATGACATGTCACTGAAGGAGCGGAGGTTAACAGTGGCAGGTCACCTGAAGGAGCGGAGGTTAACAGTGGCAGGTCACTGAAGTCACTAAGTCACTGAAGGAGCGGAGGTTAACAGTGGCAGGTCACTGAAGTCACTAAGTCACTGAAGGAGCGGAGGTTAACAGTGGCAGGTCACTGAAGTCACTAAGTCACTGAAGGAGCGGAGGTTAACAGTTGCAGGTCACTGAAGTCACTAAGTCACTGAAGGAGCGGAGGTTAACAGTGACAGGTCACTGAAGTCACTAAGTCACTGAATGAGCGGAGGTTAACAGTGGCAAGTCACTGAAGGAGCGGAGGTTAACAGTGGCAGGTCACTGAAGTCACTAAGTCACTGAAGGAGCGGAGGTTAACAGTGGCAGGTCACTGAAGAAGCGGAGGTTAACAGTTGCAAGTCACTGAAGTCGCTAAGTCACTGAAGGAGCGGAGGTTAACAGTGGCAGGTCACTGAAGGAGCGGAGGTTAACAGTGACAGGTCACTGAAGTCACTAAGTCACTGAAGGAGCGGATTATTAAAACAGCATTTGAAAGTGTAAAAATGCTGATAAAAAGTATTGATAACATTCCCGAATGCCGGATAGAATCGCGGTAAACAGAGGAACTTACCGCTTGAGTTTGACGCAGAATTTTGCCAAACTCTAGACAGCTAATCGAAGTTTAGATTTTTAGCGTTGAAACTGGCCGCCTCGGATTGTAACAAATGAATAACTGAATGAGTAGCACTCGTGGCTTTTGGAGAGAGAGAGTAGGGCCCCGTTATCGCTGCGGTGTCTAACTTTTAAAAACTTCGGGCCGGAGTGAGGCATGGGGAGAGGAGGGGACGGAGGTGTGGGAGGGCCCCCAGTCGCTGCGGCTGGCGGAAGTTGGCGAACACTGGGCAGTCTCCATTGGCCAGCAGAGGGTTGGGGGGAGGGGTGCCCGAGGGTAGCCCATGCTGTTGAGGTACTACTGACACGGATGATACTACTGAGACAGCGCTTTCAGACCAGAATCTGCAACTGAAACTCCCAGATCGACAGCGCAAATAAACACTAATAGTTGAGCACAGATTATCTTCCCTATGGGATAGCAGGAGTGGCACCCAGGATACTGCTGCACTGGGGAAGTGATGTTGCCTCTTCTCTCCCCCCCAACCAGAAGGCCTCACGAACCTTTGGCAGCTTTAGCTCAACACTTCCCCTCTCTGCTGTCCCATCTCCCCTTCTCCGCTATTATGGAGAGGATAAAACACCGGACTGCGAGCTCGCTTTGTGTTTTCGTTTTGGAGATCTGGGCGTTGGGTCTGCAGCCCGCACTGGGGTCCCGGCCGGAAGCTGGGGCGCCAAGTCACTTTTCTCCCCCTCCCAGCATCCAGCCTCGCTCTCTCAGCACCTCAATGGGATAATACAGGGAAGCTGGGCAGGGGATATGCTCCGCCCCTCCCAGCTCAGGCCTTGGGTCGTTGAAGTTGTGGCCCTCCTCAGCTCCCGGACACCGCTTGTAAAACCAGCTTTTTGTATGCAGCAGCCCAGCTTTTTCAAGGGAAGTAGCCAGCGCACGGGGTCTTCCTTCTGCCTTCTCCATCCGTGCAAGTTGTTTCCTTTCTGGTGCCTCCTCTGCTCCTCCCCTCCAAGCAGTTATATCTGGGGCAATAAGCTTCATCTGCTCAAAAAATTCTCCTCAATAGAATCTTCAGCACCGCACACTCTGGGTGCTCCGAGACCGCAGTCCGGGGCTGGGGGGGTTAGGCGCTACGGGGGGCGGATGGGTGAAACAATGGGAATCTTCCAGTGGGAGTTGCTGCGCTCCCTCATCTAGTTAGAAGAAGCTTTTTGGCTAATTTCTCAATTTAAGTAATAAGAAGTTTCGCTGGACCCACTTGAGGCCCCGTTGAGACCTAACTGGAGACTCAAGCTGCTTCTCTCTTGGGTGTCAAGTTCTGAAAAATTTAAAGAAGTGCCAGCATCTTCTCGGCTGCACAGCACATGGGGATGTTTTCTAATTCTCTGCTTCTGGAGTCTGTCGGGTGCTCATTATGCCGGACTGTCCCCATATTCACCTGGTCACTACAGGGATTATTACCTTGCAAAAATATCAACACTGAAACACACGGAGAGAATTCTCAGTAGTTGCCAAAATAGCAACAGGGCAGTGAGCACTGCTCACGGCAAGACGGTGTTTCACCGTGGAGCAGGCAAAGCTACAGAACAGAGAGGCAGAGGCGTCAGTCAGGGGATCCGTGGCAGCAGTCTCGGTAATTAGAAGGCATATACGGTTTATCAGCACAAGTCGAGCATGAACAATGCGGCGATAACGGAGCCGGGGGGCCGTATCTCAGGAGCTCTGGAGCCCGCACCCCCTTCCCCCGGGGGGCTAACGATGTCCGCGTCCAGACTAAAGAAAGCAAAGAGAAGCAAAAGAAGAAGGAGAGGAGCAGCTCAGCAAAAGGTGATCGCCGCATTCCGCTGGGCAGCCTCCGGTGCGAGCATCTGTAAAAAAATCCCCCCGCCCATGAGCTATTACCCCTTTTCCCATGCCTCTGTTCCCCCAATCCTAACAGACTCACCGCACGCACGAGCCCTGAATTTACTGATTACAGGAGTCTTATATTTAGGGGTTGAAAGGCCATTAATTTACAATGGCTGAGCTGTCCGGTCTCATTCACCCCATCCCAGCCTCCCCAGCCAGTTCCCAGCGCCTCATCAACCAGAAGTTTTTTTGGCAACGCTGGATACGGTGAAGCTGAAATAACAAATTTGCGCAGAAAAATTAGCGACCAATTCTGCATTGCTTAACAACTGTTAATTTATAAAATTAGTCAGGCCCTTCAGGTGAGTTCCCAGCATGGGGCTGATAATATCCTCTCAACTGGGATATCTCAGTCAGTCAGAGAGAGAGGCTGCGATGATGGGGGGCCCAGCCCGAGCAGAACTGATTGAGCTGGAGTGCATTAAACAATCCAGGTTGGCCAAGTGTATAGCAGGGCCTAGCAGCGGCTTACTCCAGAGGTGAGAGAGTTATTCAGCATCCCTAGGCCGCCTCATCAAGAGCCTGTGAGAGCTCGTCGGCGCCCCCGGGGCAAGCAGCTTCCTGTCAGCGGGACTTCGCATCCGCGGCATAAAAAATAATCAAAATAACAAAAGTAGAGGCAGACACAGAGTTTCACTTGATCTGCGCTAAAATCCCAGCTAATAAACACCCTGACCATGGGATCATCAGCTCTATCAGACTGGAGACAGAGCCTGCTGAGAGTGAATCACACCGCCAGTAGAGAGTGAATCACAGCATCAGTAGAGAGTGAATCACAGCATCAGTAAAGAGTGAATCACAGCATCAGTAGAGAGTGAATCACAGCATCAGTAGAGAGTGAATCACACCGCCAGTAGATAGTGAATCACAGCATCAGTAGAGAGTGAATCACAGCATCAGTAGAGAGTGAATCACAGCATCAGTAGAGAGTGAATCACAGCATCAGTAGAGAGTGAATCACACCGCCAGTAGATAGTGAATCACAGCATCAGTAGAGAGTGAATCACAGCATTAGTAGAGAGTGAATCACACCGCCAGTAGATAGTGAATCACAGCATCAGTAGAGAGTGAATCACAGCATCAGTAGAGAGTGAATCACAGCATCAGTAGAGAGTGAATCACAGCATTAGTAGAGAGTGAATCACACCGCCAGTAGATAGTGAATCACAGCGCCAGTAGAGAGTGAATCACAGCATTAGTAGAGAGTGAATCACAGCATCAGTAGAGAGTGAATCACAGCATCAGTAGAGAGTGAATCACACCGCCAGTAGATAGTGAATCACAGCATCAGTAGAGAGTGAATCACAGCATCAGTAGAGAGTGAATCACACCGCCAGTAGATAGTGAATCACAGCATCAGTAGAGAGTGAATCACAGCATTAGTAGAGAGTGAATCACACCGCCAGTAGATAGTGAATCACAGCATCA
>NIVC01000628.1:85000-275000 GCA_002269645.1 Macrostomum lignano
ATCAAAGTAGGCCCTCTTCTTGCCGTAGTTGATGGGATCAAAGTAGGCCCTCTTCTTGCCGTAGTTGATGGGATCAAAGTAGGCCCTCTTCTTGCCGTAGTTGATGGGGTCAAAGTAGGCCCTCTTCTTGCCGTAGTTGATGGGATCAAAGTAGGCCCTCTTCTTGCCGTAGTTGATGGGATCAAAGTAGGCCCTCTTCTCTGCATTAACTTCATCTCCATCAGATGACGCATCCTTGATGTCTGTCTGAGAAATCAAGAGGTTAATTTCTCGTCACCCATGGTTTATGATGTCCAAATTAGGCAAGGAACAGTCGTTAGATTTAATCTGTAGCCCCCTTGTTAGGTCCCCATAAATAATGAAGATTCTCGAAATTTTCCAAATCGTGCTCAACTACCTGTTCTGAGCCCCGGCTTCAAAGCCAAAGTCATCAGGCCAGCTGACTAGCTGAAGGCGTGGACAAGAATAATTCTGAAGTATCTTAATCGCGCTGGGAGCCGTTCTTCCTAACCGGGCGTGCAGTTGACTGACTCAGACGGGGTCGCAGGCTTGATGAAAACTGTGCAGCATTGGGAGTTGGACTGTCCGGCTTAGTGGATCTGGATTGCGGGTTGGATAGCACTGCAGCTCTATTCGAATCTTGTTAGGAAGGAGAAACCTACGTCCCAGCTCTCTCAGCTCTCTCAGCTGTCTCAGCTCTCTCAGCTCTCTCAGCTGTCTCAGCTCTCTCAGCTGTCTCAGCTCTCTCAGCTCTCTCAGCTGTCTCAGCTCTCTCAGCTGTCTCAGCTGTCTCAGCTCTCTCAGCTGTCTCAGCTCTCTCAGCTGTCTCAGCTCTCTCAGCTGTCTCAGCTGTCTCAGCTGTCTCAGCTCTCTCAGCTCTCTCAGCTCTCTCAGCTCTCTCTCAGCTCTCTCAGCTATCTCAGCTCTCTCAGCTCTCTCAGCTGTCTCAGCTCTCTCAGCTGTCTCAGCTGTCTCAGCTCTCTCAGCTGTCTCAGCTCTCTCAGCTGTCTCAGCTCTCTCAGCTGTCTCAGCTCTCTCAGCTGTCTCAACTCTCTCAGCTGTCTCAGCTGTCTCAGCTGTTTCAGCTCTCTCTCAGCTCTCTTTGTCTTGCCACTTGTCTCTCTCCTCTCCCTCCCTGCCTCTCCTCTCTCCCTCTTTGTCTCTCCTCTCCCTCCCTGCCTCTCCTCTCTCCCTCCCTGCTTCTCCTCTCTCCCTCTTTGTCTCTCCTCTCCCTCACTGTCTCTCCTCTCCCTCACTGCCTCTCCTCCCTCCCTGTGTTTCCACTTTCCCTCTCGTAAAAAGCCATTCCCGGGAGCAGAGCATTCCGAACGTCACTGCGGTAATGAGAGGCTTTAAGCCTTTTGTTTTCAATTTTGCATTCGACTGCAAAGAGTGAGTAGGTTTTAGTATCGAATTTCTCTGAACAATACTCGTACAAACTAATAATATGCTTGAAATCGCCCTAGTTTTTCATCAGGCCTAATAGATACCTTTTACGGTGATGAGGGAGCCAAAAACTTTCTGTTTAGGTGGGGGGGGGATCCAGAAGGGCACTGCTGTGTTGTGTTTGACATGTCTCAAAGATTTTTAGAAGGCCTTAGAAGTAAATTAAAAGTTCTAATCCCTAACATAAGAATCCTTAGTATCATATGTAAGAAGGGGCAACTTAGAAAATTCCAACATCAAAAGTTTTAAAACTTGCTCGTCAAGTACTTCGTTTTTTATTTTTAATACGGGCTATGATCAGTTAGGATAACTTGGGTAGAGTTGAGGAAAGAACATGGGTTGGGACAAGGACTCAGGATAGTAGGTGGGATGAGGACTAAGGAGAGTAGGTGGGATGAGGACTCAGGATAGTAGGTGGGATGAGGACTAAGGAGAGTAGGTGGGATGAGGACTCAGGAGAGTAGGTGGGATGAGGACTAAAGAGAGTAGGTGGGATGAGGACTCAGGAGAGTAGGTGGGATAAGAATTCAGGAGAGTAGGTGGGATGAGGACTAAGGAGAGTAGGTGGGATAAGAATTCAGGAGAGTAGGTGGGATGAGGACTAAGGAGAGTAGGTGGGATGAGGACTCAGGAGAGTAGGTGGGATGAGGACTAAGGAGAGTAGGTGGGATGAGGACTCAGGAGAGTAGGTGGGATGAGGACTCAGGAGAGTAGGTTGGGTACAGAGGGTCAGTGATGGTGAGGCTCATTGACAATAGAATTCTCACCCTGGACTCCGCAGCAAAAGCGGTGCAGCCCAGCAACAGCAGGAGCAGTAGAACCAGTGGAGATGTTGAGAAGTTTCGCGAGGCCATAGTCGGATGCTGAGACAGATGTCGTTTAAAAAAACTCCTAAAACTCAGTCTCCGAGCTGAGAATTCGGCCAGTGAGTCAGTTTGCTGTTTTATGCAGCTCAGATCAGTCTGACATTCGGCCAGTTGCCGATTGGCTGGCCGATGCGATTGGCTGCACCGCCGAAAATGGCTGGGTTGAGAGTTGGGGGTGTAGGCTCGGCCTCTCATGGTCTGTCTGATCTGCTGGGTCTGTCTGATCTGTTGGGTCTGTCTGATCTGTTTGGTCTATCTGATCTGTTGGGTCTATCTGATCTGTTGAGTCTATCTGATCTGCTGGGTCTGTCTGATCTGTTGGGTCTATCTGATCTGCTGGGTCTGTCTGATCTGTTGGGTCTATCTGATCTGGGTCTGTCTGATCTGTTGGGTCTATCTGATCTGTTGGGTCTATCTGATCTGTTGGGTCTATCTGATCTGTTGGGTCTATCTGATCTGTTGGGTCTATCTGATCTGCTGGGTCTGTCTGATCTGTTGGGTCTATCTGATCTGCTGGGTCTGTCTGATCTGTTGGGTCTATCTGATCTGGGTCTGTCTGATCTGTTGGGTCAGTCTGATCTGTTGGGTCTATCTGATCTGTTGGGTCTGTCTGATCTATTGGGTCTGTCTGATCTGTTGGGTCTATCTGATCTGTTGGGTCTGTCTGATCTGTTGGGTCTGTCTGATCTGTTGGGTCTGTCTGATCTGTTGGGTCTATCTGATCTGGGTCTATCTGATCTGGGTCTATCTGATCTGTTGGGTCTATCTGATCTGGGTCTATCTGATCTGTTGGGTCTATCTGATCTTACAGTTCTGATTTAACCAGAGTGACTTTGTAAGAGCAGCGATCGTGTCCAACACGTGCAGGTTAACCACATTTTCAGCAGACTTCCATTGCCAAATTGCCAATTTACGATCGGAGGCTAATCAATATTCATGCGGTTGAGGCCAACAGGGAGTAATTAGTTTAGCGCTGCTGTCTTTTGCAGTACTATTAATAAGAGGACAGCTTATCCAAAATGATATATTCCTGCACGGTCACGAGTGCGGGAATGACATCTGCACGAGTGCGCGCTAGTGCACGAGTGCACGATGTCCTTCACGCACGAGTGAACGTGAAGGAATTCCATTGTCGGATGATTCATCGTGCAGGAATGCACAAAACCGTGCAGGAATGCATTTCTGCGCCTAATGCTTTTTCAGTGAGATTTTACCATAGACATCCATTCCTGCACGCAAAAGAGTGCAAGAATGCCATTCTTGCATGGAAAATCAGCCGACAATGAGTTAATCGAATGCAACTAAAATGCCTGGTTGACTACTGCATGCATCTCAGGATTCTCAATCTACATATGCGCTCGCAGTGGCGTAGAGGCGGAGGGGCAGTCTGGCTTTTGGCCATAGACAAAAATATATACTAATTAAATGAACTTTCTAAAGTAAGTATCAGATTAAACATGCCTTTTGAGGGAGTTATTTGTATAAATCACGAGGGCCTGAGGCCCGAGGGATTTATGAAAATAACTCCCGAAAAAGGCATGTGTAATCTCGTATAAACCATAGACGTAAAGACTTTACGGGATATTATTGAATATTACCAAATAAAATCCCGGAGAAGGCAAATATTGTCACGGAAAGTCTTTATTTTTATGGATTATTGACTATTTTAATTGACTCTTTTTGGCACTTTAATGACGCGATCCGTGGCAACGCTGCATCTTTTAATTTTTGTGCTTGGTCTTGATTTTCTTCACTTTGAGAATTTTGTTTTTTTATTCTTAAAAATTTTATAAGCGTGATAGGCTATATAGTTACATAAGATGGCACAATAGTAATAGGAATGATTACGAGCATCCTACTGAGTCCTCCGCACATGCAAGCGCCCCAATACTGTACGCAGGCACAGCACTTACACACAAGCTCACACTGTTGTTGCTGTAGTAGTAGTTGTTGTTGCTGTAGTAGTAGTTGTTGTTGCTGTAGTAGTAGTTGTTGTTGCTGTAGTAGTAGTTGTTGCTGTAGTTGTTGCTGTAGTTGTTGCTGTAGTAGTAGTAGTTGTTGCTGTAGTAGTAGTTGTTGCTGTAGTAGTAGTTGTTGTTGCTGTAGTAGTAGTTGTTGCTGTAGTAGTAGTTGTTGCTGTAGTAGTAGTTGTTGTTGCTGTAGTTGTTGCTGTAGTAGTAGTTGTTGTTGCTGTAGTAGTAGTTGTTGCTGTAGTAGTAGTTGTTGTTGCTGTAGTTGTTGCTGTAGTAGTAGTTGTTGTTGCTGTAGTAGTAGTTGTTGCTGTAGTTGTTGCTGTAGTTGTTGCTGTAGTAGTAGTAGTTGTTGCTGTAGTAGTAGTTGTTGTTGCTGTAGTAGTAGTTGTTGCTGTAGTAGTAGTTGTTGTTGCTGTAGTTGTTGCTGTAGTAGTAGTTGTTGTTGCTGTAGTAGTAGTTGTTGCTGTAGTTGTTGCTGTAGTTGTTGCTGTAGTAGTAGTAGTTGTTGCTGTAGTAGTAGTTGTTGTTGCTGTAGTAGTAGTTGTTGCTGTAGTAGTAGTTGTTGCTGTAGTAGTAGTTGTTGTTGCTGTAGTTGTTGCTGTAGTAGTAGTTGTTGTTGCTGTAGTAGTAGTTGTTGTTGCTGTAGTAGTAGTTGTTGCTGTAGTAGTAGTTGTTGTTGCTGTAGTTGTTGCTGTAGTTGTTGCTGTAGTTGTTGCTGTAGTTGTTGCTGTAGTTGTTGTTGGTGTAGTAGTAGTAGTAGTAGTAGTAGTTGTTGTTGTTGTTAATGCCAGCCACCTTTCATCAACGGCTAGGGGCCTCCTCCCTGGCCTCCCATGGCGGGTGACCTCGCCAGCATTCCTAGTCGTAGTATTTCAGAGCTTCTTCCAGTTGCTCACAAACCGCCCGAAGGCCACTGCAACACCACGCCCTCCTTCCATCCGTCGCCGGGCAGTCCCAGACATGCTGCATTGTCTCGTCTTCCATGTCGCAACACCGGCGTAAGCTTTCCTATCCCTATCCTCTTCCTGTAGGCCGCCAATTCGATCGAGTGGCCTGTGCGCATCTAAGTAAATCTAAGTAACTTTTTACAGTGTGCCTTATTTATTAACACTATCATTAAAGTTTCTGTCTAACTTTTATCGCATAATTGCGATTGCTTGGAAAAAATCAAACCTCTAGTGAACAATTGCTTTACTAATTTTAAATTCAAAGTAGGTCGACTTTAAATGTCGAATCTGAAGGCACGAGAAAGTTGCGGCTCAAGTGTGAGATGCAGCGACTCCGCCTGATTCAGGTGGTCAGCGCGTTGCTATGCACACAGTTTTTTACAGCACTGGCAAAGCTCAGTGTACACCCAGCAGCACCGCACACTCCCCCCCCCCCAGAGAGTGTGCATGCACTCTGCTGTGCCTTTCACAAGAGAGGCTGGCACAATGAGCTCGCAGGTAAAGGGCAGGGGCAGGGGCGGGTTTGGGCAGACTGAAAGCATTAAAAAGCAGGTTTTGGCAGACTGGCGATGCCACAAAGCAGAGTTTTGAGCCTACCTCAATTAATCCACTTCTTCTGCGAAGTGTATCGGTAAGTTTTCGAACCATATTGTCTGTTTGAATCGACTCTTAAATCGATAATCCATCAAATCTGCATTTGTTCGCACGATTAAAATTATCTAAGTTTGTTCAATGGGAGTTGAATTACACATTTGCTTCATATGACAAGGTTTGAAAAGACTTCATTAGGCGCTTATGTCTGCACAGTTCTCAATCTGCATTCAGTAATCTGAGCTGTCGAACTTGAGTTCCCTTCCAGTTCGGCTTATCTTAACTGCTAGAGTTGCACTTCGCATTTCTTTTGTAGCGGATGTACTCAGTTATGAACAGAAGAACTCACGCATAAGCTTCGCCACGAACTTACTCATAAGCTCCCCCATGAAATCACTCAAAGCTCCACCATGAGCTCACACATAAGCTCCACCATGAACTCACTCATAAAGCTCCATCATGAACTCACTCATAAAGCTCCATCATGAACTCACTCATAAAGCTCCACCATGAACTCACTCATAAAGCTCCATCATGAACTCACTGATAAAGCTCCATCATGAACCCACTCATAAAGCTCCATCATGAACTCACTCATAAAGCTCCACCATGAACTCACTCATAAAGCTCCCCCGTGAACTCACTCATAAAACTCCATCATGAACTCACTCATAAAGCTCCCCGTGAACTCACTCATAAAACTCCCCCGTGAACCCACTCATAAAGCTCCACCATGAACTCACTCATAAAGCTCCATCATGAACTCACTCATAAAGCTCCACCATGAACTCACTCATAAAGCTCCACCATGAGCTCACTCATAAAGCTCCACCATGAGCTCACTCATAAAGCTCCACCATGAACTCACTCATAAAGCTTCACCATCAACTCACTCATAAAGCTCCATCATGAACTCACTCATAAAGCTCAATCATGAACTCACTCATAAAGCTCCACCATGAGCTCACTCATAAGCTCCACCATGAACTCACTCACAAACTCCTACAGCTAACAACCAGCAATGGGTTCCTCGGCTGGCAAGGAAGAGCAGCCGCCGCCGCCGCAGTGGCGGGAGGCCGGGCGCACCGTGCCGGATCCGCGCGATCCGCCCGACGAAGAAGGCGCCGGTCGGAACTTTGACTTCGGCGATAGGGTCCGGCGCCAGCAGCCGGAACGAGCGGCGCCAACTGGCGAGCGCGGCATCGGACGCCCGTCCGATCCGTCCTCGGGAGCCGGAGGCGGCGGCGGCGGCAACCGCGAGTTCATCCGGGTCGGCGACAGGCTGGAGAACAAGCCGATGGACAAGTTGCAGCACGGCCTGGGCGACCCAAAGCGGGAGAAATTCAAAGCGCCAGTTGACAAGAAGAAGCTGCGAGGCACCGTGGCGACTGAGAAGCAGCCAGGAGCCACGGCTGGCCGGCAGGTGCTGAACTGGGAGGAGGTGGACAACACCAGCTCCTACGTTGTGATATCGAAGCCACAGATGCTGGTGGAAGACGCCGAGCCCTACAATAAGAGGCCGTTGCCAACTTTTCGCAGAGGCGCTGACGTGGCCGAACTCGATGAAGAAGAGCTCGAGGCCAGACGGGAGGCGGAGCTGCTGCCGCTGGAGCAGCAGGTCGACCCGGGCGTCAACATTGACGGCTTGGAGATCGACACTGTCGGCTACCAGGCCAGGCTGGACCCCCTGCCGCTGCTGCTGCCGCGCAAGGCAAATGTGCCGAGGGAGGACTACCTGGGCACCGCCTGCGGCCAGGATGTCCTGGGCGTGGAGGACGACGGCTACGCCAGAGACGTTGGCCGGCTGCCAAATGGGGAGAGAATAAACTTGCTGCGCATCATTAGCCAGTATTGAAGGGCCTGCGCTGATTGGTGATTGGTTCTAGTCGGGGCTTAGTTGTTCGCTGTGTCAGTGAGGATGTTTGCTGTGTCAGTGAGGCTGTTCGCTGTGTCAGTGAGGATGTTCGCTGTGTCAGTGAGCATGTTTTCTGTGTCAGTGAGGATGTTCGCTGTGTCAGTGAGGATGTTTGCTGTGTCAGTGAGGATGTTCGCTGTGTCATTGAGGATGTTCGCTGTGTCAGTGAGGATGTTTGCTGTGTCAGTGAGGATGTTTGCTGTGTCAGTGAGGATGTTCGCTGTGTCAGTGAGGATGTTTGCTGTGTCAGTGAGGATGTTCGCTGTGTCAGTGAGGATGTTCGCTGTGTCAGTGAGGATGTTTGCTGTGTCAGTGAGGATGTTCGCTGTGTCAGTGAGGATGTTCGCTGTGTCAGTGAGGATGTTTGCTGTGTCAGTGAGGATGTTTGCTGTGTCAGTGAGGATGTTTGCTGTGTCAGTGAGGATTTTTGCTGTGTCAGTGAGGATATTCCCTGAGGCCAGTGAGGATGTTCGCTGTGTCAGTGAGGATGTTCGCTGTGTCAGTGAGGATGTTTGCTGTGTCAGTGAGGATGTTTGCTGTGTCAGTGAGGATGTTTGCTGTGTCAGTGAGGATGTTCGCTGTGTCAGTGAGGATGTTCGCTGTGTCAGTGAGGATGTTCGCTGTGTCAGTGAGGATGTTTGCTGTGTCAGTGAGGATGTTTGCTGTGTCAGTGAGCATGTTTGCTGTGTCAGTGAGGATGTTTGCTGTGTCAGTGAGGATGTTTGCTGTGTCAGTGAGGATGTTTGCTGTGTCAGTGAGGATGTTTGCTGTGTCAGTGAGGATGTTTGCTGTGTCAGTGAGGATGTTTGCTGTGTCAGTGAGGATGTTTGCTGTGTCAGTGAGGATGTTCGCTGTGTCAGTGAGGATGTTTGCTGTGTCAGTGAGGATGTTCGCTGTGTCAGTGAGGATGTTTGCTGTGTCAGTGAGGATGTTTGCTGTGTCAGTGAGCATGTTTGCTGTGTCAGTGAGGATGTTTGCTGTGTCAGTGAGGATGTTTGCTGTGTCAGTGAGGATGTTTGCTGTGTCAGTGAGGATGTTTGCTGTGTCAGTGAGGATGTTTGCTGTGTCAGTGAGGATGTTTGCTGTGTCAGTGAGGATGTTTGCTGTGTCAGTGAGGATGTTCGCTGTGTCAGTGAGGATGTTTGCTGTGTCAGTGAGGATGTTCGCTGTGCCATGAGGATATTCCCTGAGGTCAGTGAGGGAGGATATTTCATGAGGTCAGTGAGGATATTCCCTGAGGTCAGTGAGGGAGGATATTCCCTGAGGCCAGTGAGGATTTTCCCTGAGGTCAGTGAGGACGTTCGCTGTGTCAGTGACGCAATGCAATGCGGTATCGTGTATTGACTCAAGTAGTACGCGTACTTTATAGCATACTGTAAAATACTTCTCCAGTATTGGTATCAATATTTTTCGCTAAATATATACCCAACAATGCGACTGCTTTACAAGAAGCCGCGAAGCAGAAATTCTCTGAATAAATTTCGTTTCAATGCCATGCACATAGGCTTTACATCGTAAATGGTGAGCTCTCATTCTGAAGAGAATGAACTTACAAGCTTTACTGGAGCTGGGACCGGATTCCCGCAGTGACCTGGGGTCGGGGGTCTGCAGTCAGAGGCCTGCAGTAACAACACAGAATTGCTTTCATTTCGTGCTCAAGAGGACTCCTCAATGGCAGCCATGATTCCGTGCCCTAGGTAGGCAACCTCGCCCCTCCCAGGTCCGGATGGCTGGATCAGAAGTTACCTTTCGCGTGCGGTGGTCCTCATGGTATTTGGTTTCTGGGGAGAGCATGACAGACTCGGGAAGGATCAAAGCTGGTCTGTCTGTACTCGACTCACTGCGCAGCACCTTGCAGTATCTTAACTAATTCGCAATTCAGAAATTGTTCCCCACCAAGCTTTCCTTTCTGCCTTCTTCTGGATGATCTGCCTGTCACGCGGCACAGAGCGAGGAATATAATGCGAAGATGAATCCTTTCTTATGAAGGCTTTTATAACAATTTTTCATTGCTTACATAATTCAATTAATTCATCGAGTATATTGATTATTCCTAACAAAATCGATAAAAGGGGATTGACTTAGCTGGAAACTCTTTCAACACGATACTACTTGCATGATTTACCAATGAATCACTTGGATTACCAATGAATTGCAAGAAGGAATGCAACTCAGTTAATGCAGACGTTCTGGCCCCGAAGTACGAATTAACGTTCCGAATATTAAAGAGGCACTGAAAGACCACTAGTGGCAACAGCATCGGAGCAATAAAGAATTAAGCCAATTAGGCTCCAAATTTTGTGCACCTAAGCGGAATCGATCCTCGGATCCTGTCGCGTGAGCCAGACGCGTCACTTCTGAGATGCTCTCTGCCTCCCTTCCACAGGATTGGGCTGCTGTCGGTCGCTTTCACAACGTCGAAATCCACTACGGAGATAGGCAATTATGATCGGCATGTATGAATTTTCCAATCTCCGCATGGCTTTTTGAGTCATGCCAGCCACAACTGAGGTGCTCTGAATTCTCCGCCTTCAACGTCTACCAGGTGCACGTCTGACAAACGGCCAATCGTTTTTTCTGCTACTTGGTTGGCGTAATTACGTCGTAAATCCTAGGAGTACCTTGCGAGAAGTTTACGAACTCACGTCTGGGACATTTAACAGCTGCTGTCCTTTCCTGGCACGCAATCAACCGTCTGCTCAGACATGCAGTGTCGGCACTACTGGAATTTAAGCATCCCATTGGTGACTGCCGTGCGCCTTTTTACTCAATTGACAGGTCCACAAACACGGATGTCTCAGGAGTTTCCTATAGGCCTTTTTTAGATGGCTTTAGCGTTTAGGTAGCCCACCCAAGGACGACTTAAGTAACGTATATATCTACTTAAGTAGTCCTTGAGCCCAGCCTTAGATACCGTAGCTTAGTGGTCGCCAGAGGGGTTAACGGAATGAAGCCAAATAAAGTAAGTCCAAGGCCGATCAAAAATAAAAATGTTGATTATTTACAACGGATTGCGGTGTAAACAGAGTATTCATTGCATCAAATGTTTTTGGCGAGTTTTTCTTCTACAGGACCATAATAAATAAAAATTATTAAGGCGATCATAGCAGGAACGGAGTGCCCCAGCTAATGACTGAAGTTTTACCAATTTGGGCGAGGCAAAACCACGCATTTTATGCCCGGAACATTAGGCTCGTTTATAGGACTCTGCTGTCTTCCATCCACAGGAAGACTGTCTAATTGCATAGAGGATGACGATAGCTCATACGTGTCGAATTCGATCGGGACTGCAATTAATTCTGGGGCCGATTAAGCGTCATCAATAAGACTAAAATTAAGGAGGCTGCAGGTTTCACCATGCTTTCGTGATCAATTTCTGCCTTGAGCTGTGCGATGTTATATAACTTATGCTTGCTTTAGAGCGATTGGAGTGAGCAGTGACAGCAAGAGTGACTGCAGGCTGGGTGCTTGGGGAAACAAGAGTTAGAGAGAGTTTCTGCGATCTGTCTGAGACTAGCCATGGCCTACTTGATGTATCCGTAAGATTTAACAGGAGTGACAGTGACCAGTGACGTCGAAGTTGAAGTGGAGTTGAAAATGTTTAAAGTGAGAGTTTTAAATGAGAACAATGGCTTTGAAACCGTTCACGGAGTATAAAACAATTTGTAGCGGTATATAGTTATCAAATACTCGTAATATTACGTGGCTAAAACTATATAATAGCTGGAAAGTTGTTATTGGTCTGGTAATTATGAATGTTATTCACAATTTATTTATCAAGTGAAGCAATCAATCGCGCGAAAAAGTCGAAGAATATAGAATAAATCTTAAAAAATAATAAGCAGGGAGCAGGGCATTACGAGTACGACTGTACTGCGATCGAGGCTGGCTATCGTAGAGTTTCTTAGACCTTGAGAAGCTGCATTTATTAATTATCATATTTTCAAAGGCATGCTTGAATGCTTATTTTGCTACCGTCTCGCTAATTAGAGACGATTGACCTCATAATACTGAATATATAATTCGATTCGTGGAGTCTAGCACTCGAACTCCTTGAAATTAACTTGTGGAAAGAAAATGGTTTGACTAAGAAAGTTTCCCAGATCCTTAATCCAATTAAACTTAAGAATTCCTTCCTCTCGCCCTCTTTCCAGTGTGCATTTTCACAAGTCAATTTGCATGTGGATCTGATTATTATTCAGTAAATATTTCAATCAATCTTCGATGCAAATTCAATTTTTCATCAACCACCAGGCAACAATCACTTATCAATTGCCATATTCTCATTACATGGCCAGTCTGTTCAGGGATTAATTTTTTTAAATGTGACATCACGTACATGTACATGTAATTCAAACAATACACAGACATGTGTAAAGGGTTTATTTGTCTATAAATATCGAAAATATCGCTGCGTGGAAAATAATGCAAAAACAAATAATACAGACAGATGCATCGGTTTGCGCGAGCCCGCGAGGGCTAACCAACCAACCGCCTTAAGGTGCATGAGGGGGGCTGTTTGGGTTGTTGGCTGTCTGGTGGGGGGGGGGGTGATACTTTGTACATGTATTTAGGCACTTTGCTTTCGTTAGAATTGTTTCTCGCTAATTTATTAATTTTAAACCTTGTCTATTCCGTTCATTTTAACAATTACATGAAATAAATACTATCGACTGAACTGGGGTGCATCTCCTAGCTTTTCGCCGCATCCCCGTCGCCACGCCACACTCGGTTTGTCTTTGCCTCCCCTTCACTAATAAAGTAGAAAAATAACATCCAGCATTCTATTGCATGCACGAATTCACACATTGAGACTGCCTGCTGTATGCATGCTGCATACATGTACATGCATGCGCATTGCACATGTTTGTGTTAAAGCCAAGATACGCCATTAAATATAAAGATATAAATGTTACCAATTTAAGCCTAGGTGTAGACATTGATTTCAGTGACGTTAGAGAAAATAGTACAATTATCTTCTTGTTAAATGCTGCCGGACAGTAGTTCTTCCGGTTTGAAATATTCGCGTCGGGGAAATTTTTTTCTTTCTCACAGTCTAACAAATCAAGCATGCACACTATTTTAGATTTTTTAAGTTTTTGTTTCTTCTAAAAGCCTAATTTTATTTTTTTATGAGAAAACGTTTTACATTTTTTTATATTTGAGACAGTAATAAAAACCAAAAAAATTTAAAATATACATAAAAAGGGACAATTAGGAATATATTATTTATCATATGACCAACACCTATTAGTATATATGCGGTATAGGCTGTATAATTTATATAACTTAGCCTTACTAAACAAGAAATAGAATATAAAACAGCTGTTATTCAATAGACAATAATATATCGATAAAGCCATTGATAAGTATTTGATACTATGATTTTAAAAGGCATACATTTTATCACATTTTTGCCTCTCTTCTCATTCATATTAAATTGAGAAGTTTAGAATGAAATAGAAAGACATAAATCACATACAGGTATATTGATACCTAGGATAAATTAGTAAGTTTTGAGACAGTTATGCCTTAAATCCTACATTTTCTTTTAGGCCTAATCTAAAGCATAATTTTGCATGTCTTTTAATGTGAAGCAATTCTTTTATTATTTTTTTATTAGGCTTTGTTTGTCTCATTTGTGAGTTCAATAAACAATTGAGAATATACAAATTTTAAACTGAAAAATTTGTTTCTAGTTTTAATAAAATACCTCATTTTATATGATATATTATTTAAGTTTTTAAAGCTTTAGACTTTCAAAACATTGAAATAATAATAATAAAAAATAAAGTAAATAATGATATCTATATTAGTATACTATTAATTATAAGTCTATGATTTAAAAATAATTTAAAGACATTGATTTGTTTGCAGATCTATTTTTCCTTTAAATTAGGCCTAATAATATAATTATCAGTATTAATAATTGTATTAAAATTGTTGGGCACTAGTCCATTAATAGCTTTATAAACATTAAAATTTTTCATTAACATTATTGGACTGTCATTAATGTTTTTTGCTATAACAAGTTAATAAATTTTCATTAATAATTTTTTGAGTTAATGCCAATAATAAATTCATGGTTACAATTAATGACAATGCCAATAAGAAAAAAACTAAAATATTAGTCTAATGAGAAGTTACAACATAACAAATATATTTTAATTACCAAAGTGCTAATTATTCTATTTTGTTTGTGATGATAATCAAAATCAAACATATAGGCCTATAACAACTTCTTACTTATGAACCTCAATTTAATGAATAAAAATTATGAACTTTTTGCTTGCATATGAGCATCACTGTGATTCACTTCTTTCCCAATATTTTATATCTTTCTATTGTGCCTGCTAGTGCTATTGAAACAACCTTCCTATTCACATTTCTATTAACTAATTGGCTTTGAAGTTTCAAATAAATAAGCTACTTGTTTTATGTTATACTTACAGTATTTTTCATTTAATATTTTGCTTATTATTTGTTACTTTTTTACTTTTAACTTCCTTGGATGATCTGTGTCAGCTGGAAATATAGAATAGTAAAGACAGTGTATTATAAAGTATGTACAAGAAGAAAGTGCAAAATTCCTATATTTTTATGTTAACTTTCATGGATTATCACTTATCAATGATTGTCAATTAACTTTCAATCAATTTAACAAAATTAAGAGTTAATAAGTTAAGATTTTTTGTTTTAATGCTAATGCTTTTGTCATTAATGGAAGTTAAGATTTCTATTAAGGGTGCCTAATACTAGTACATATTAAAGTAATATAATTTCTAATAGTGTGGTAGGCATAATTATTTTTTGGCAAAAAGTAGTTAATACCTATATCGACAACAAAAATTTCAATAATATCAAGCTAAAATTAGACTTTAACTTTGTTTATTAACTTTAACATATTTATAAAATTTGGTTGGGTCATAAATGACATAGTCATACTTTTGCTATGCTGTTGCTCAATGCTCGTAAAAGCAGACTATTTGTGCTGCCACTGCACACCAATTCTTTTCCTATAAGTTTTCTTACACAGCACTTTGAGCAAGTCTTGAGCACCTAGGCGCAGTTATCAGCAGCTGCAGTCGCGCACAAACTTCCAGCAGGACATGCCCGGAACTGGCAGCAGCCGCAAGCTGGACACTGATCTGGCCGCTAAGCTGGCCCGACGGCTGATGCGCTGCGAGGGCCGGTCTTGTCGGCACGCTTCAACCACCGACAGCGAAGGCGACGAAGACGACATTGATGCGCAGATCCGACGCCGGCAGCGCCAGGACGGCGGCGGCATCAGCCTCTGTCCGCAGTTGGCGCTGAAGCTGGCCAGCCGGCTGGAGAAGTCCGAGTCCTGCGATAGCGGCGTCTCCGTGGCCTCGTCCTCCTTCTGTCTGACGGCCGCACCAGCGCCGGCCAGCAGCCTCTGCGACGCCGACGCCAGCCGGTCGCTGCCGGTCAGCCGGCGCGGCTCCCTGGAGGCCGAGTTTCCCTCCCTGCCACGGCGGGAGCTGCTGCGCCTGCGCGACCTCTTCTCCGCTCAGGCCGCCGACGCCGCCGCGAAAACCGACGCCGGCATCAGCAGAGTCAGCGAGCCACGCCTGCCGCCTGAGGCCGTCGGCCGCCTGTTGGAGCAGCTGGGCACGCCGCTGACCCACCTGACGCTGCGCTCCGCCATGCGCGACCTGGACGCGGCCGGACCGGACGGCCGGATCGGCTTTCGTGGCTTCCTGGCGCTGCTCGGCCGGGCTCGCGCGGTCGCTGCTGCCGCCGTCGCCGCCGCCGCGGCTGCTTCCGCCGCATCAGCTGACAGCGAAGAGGACGGCCTGATGCCGGCGTGGATCGATGCCAGCGCCGAGGTGACCTCCGTGCCCGTTGAAGAGGTTGGCGTCCTGGAGGCGCGCAACTTCTTCGAGTCGCAGATCGCCGTTCTGCAGCAGCGCGCCAGCCGGCCGGCCGCTGCTCCGGCTGCCGCAGCGCGCTCTTTGTCTAGCAGCGAGAGGGCCCGGCGCCGGTTGTCTCCGCTGGCTGGCGCTCGCGACCAGGCGTCAGGGCCGAAGCCGGTTGATTAATGGATGGGAGCATAGATGAAGGAATTAGTGGATTGCTTAACTCACGGTTCTCGGTGGGCTCAAGCGAGGGGTGTGTTTCATAACCTCGATATTTCACAAGCTACAAACTCCACAAGCTCCAATCTCCACAAGCTCCAATCTCCACAAGCTCCAATCTCCACAAGTTCCAATCTCCACAAGCTCCAATCTCCACAAGCTCCAATCTCCACAAGCCTCAAACTCCACAAGCTCCAATCTCCACAAGCTCCAATCTCCACAAGCTCCAATCTCCACAAGCCTCAAACTCCACAAGCTCCAATCTCCACAAGCTCCAATCTTCACAAGCTCCAATCTCCACAAGCTCCAATCTCCACAAGCTCCAATCTCCACAAGCTCCAATCTCCACTCCAATCTCCACAAGCTCCAATCTTCACAAGCTCCAATCTCCACAAGCTCCGATCTCCACAAGCTCTAATCTCCACAAGCCTCAAACTCCACAAGCTCCAATCTCCACAAGCTCCAATCTCCACAAGCTCCAATCTCCACAAGCTCCAAACTCCACAAGCTCCAAACTCCACAAGCTCCAATCTCCACAAGCTCCAAACTCTACAAGCTCCAAACTCCACAAGCTCCAAACTCCACAAGCTCCAAACTCCACAAGCTCCACAAGCCTCAAACTCCACAAGCTCCAATCTCCACAAGCTCCAAACTCTACAAGCTCCAAACTCCACAAGCTCCAAACTCCACAAGCTCCAAACTCCACAAGCTCCAAACTCCACAAGCTCCAAACTCTACAAGCTCCAATCTCCACAAGCCTCAAACTCCACAAGCTCCAAACTCCACAAGCTCCAAACTCCACAAGCTCCAAACTCCACAAGCTCCAAACTCCACAAGCTCCAAACTCTACAAGCTCCAAACTCCACAAGCTCCAAACTCCACAAACTCCAATCTCCACAAGCTCCAAACTCCACAAGCTCCAAACTCCACAAGCTCCAATCTCCACAAGCCTCAAACTCCACAAGCTCCAAACTCCACAAGCTCCAAACTCCACAAGCTCCAAACTCCACAAGCTCCAAACTCCACAAGCTCCAATCTCCACAAGCTCCAAACTCCACAAGCTCCAAACTCCACAAACTCCAATCTCCACAAGCTCCAAACTCCACAAGCTCCAAACTCCACAAGCTCCAATCTCCACAAGCCTCAAACTCCACAAGCTCCAAACTCCACAAGCTCCAAACTCCACAAGCTCCAAACTCCACAAGCTCCAAACTCCACAAGCTCCAAACTCCACAAACTCCAATCTCCACAAGCCTTAAACTCCACAAGCTCCAAACTCCACAAGCTCCAATCTCCACAAGCCTCAAACTCTACAAGCTCCAAACTCCACAAGCTCCAAACTCCACAAGCTCCAATCTCCACAAGCTCCAATCTCCACAAGCTCCAATCTCCACAAGCCTCAAACTCCACAAGCTCCAAACTCCACAAGCTCCAAACTCCACAAGCTCCAAACTCCACAAGCTCCAATCTCCACAAGCTCCAAACTCCACAAGCTCCAAACTCCACAAACTCCAATCTCCACAAGCTCCAAACTCCACAAGCTCCAAACTCCACAAGCTCCAATCTCCACAAGCCTCAAACTCCACAAGCTCCAAACTCCACAAGCTCCAAACTCCACAAGCTCCAATCTCCACAAGCTCCAATCTCCACAAGCTCCAATCTCCACAAGCTCCAATCTCCACAAGCTCCAATCTCCACAAGCCTCAAACTCCACAAGCTCCAATCTCCACAAGCTCCAAACTCCACAAGCTCCAAACTCCACAAGCTCCAAACTCTACAAGCTCCAAACTCCACAAGCTCCAAACTCCACAAGCTCCAAACTCTACAAGCTCCAAACTCCACAAGCTCCAAACTCCACAAACTCCAATCTCCACAAGCCTTAAACTCCACAAGCTCCAAACTCCACAAGCTCCAATCTCCACAAGCCTCAAACTCCACAAGCTCCAAACTCCACAAGCTCCAAACTCCACAAGCTCCAAACTCCACAAGCTCCAATCTCCACAAGCTCCAATCTCCACAAGCTCCAATCTCCACAAGCCTCAAACTCCACAAGCTCCAATCTCCACAAGCTCCAATCTTCACAAGCTCCAATCTCCACAAGCTCCAATCTCCACAAGCTCCGATCTTCACAAGCTCTAATCTCCACAAGCCTCAAACTCCACAAGCTCCAATCTCCACAAGCTCCAATCTCCACAAGCTCCAAACTCTTGAACTAATTCAAACTTGTGAAATTTCGAGCTTTACGAGCTATAACGTTTCGAGCTTATGAAACTCGAACTTGGCATGTAGCTTAGGCCTACTTATGGCGCCTTTATAATATCATCAGCTTTGGCCTTGCACCGAACATTGCTAGGCTATAGCAATCCATTACTTCCTTCATCCTGATGGAGCTGGAGCTGGGTCGGAGGCTTTACTTAGAAACAGACAGTGCTGTCGGCTTTTGGTAAAAGAAGCTTTTGACCACAAAAATCTCTAACCGAGTTTATTTTTTCTTCATTTTTTGAGAGATTTTTACACTAGGAGAAACTGCCTGCGGTTTTTAAACTCCCATTTCACCAGCGCCCTGCTGTACTTTTATTTAATTTTCAATTTGCACTCCCAATTCATCAACCAACTGACCTGTTGCTAACCCATGCACTGTTTCACTCTTGCCATTGCGAATCGTGTGTTTTTGTTGTCCTTAAACTCGTACACTAATCAATGCAGTTCGTTGTGTTTGCGGTGCCTTATTTGAATGCTATATTTTTTGTTTGTTTGCTGCATATATCTTTTATCATTATAATTTTATAACTAAACAGTATTTTTATTTACTATACTTACATGTAAAAACAGTGCGGTAATGTGCAAGCATTTCACCACCGGAACTCTTAAAAATAGTAAGATCCGCATGCCCCTGTGTCACAGTTTAGTCTCCAAAGCTTGTCTCCAAAAACTTCCTCTGAATGAGAGACATGTGCAGGAGATCTGGGGTCTTACCCATGTTTATAGATGAGTGCTACTCGACGTACCTATAATTAGTAGTATAAAGCGGTTATTAAGATTGAAAGGCACAAGGAACTGTCTGAATGAATTTATTATGGCTAACCAATTAGATTAGGGCACCTTTAAGGGATCAAATTAAGGGGCGCTAACCACGATCGAAGAGACAGCAAAATTTGGGACGGGTGCCCCTTAGGGTTGCCCCACAATTACATGTACATGTTACATATGTACGCTGTATAGATAGTACGGTATATTGTAGTCGGTTTTAGAGCGTCGGACTCACACGACTAGAAGGTCGGGGGTTCGATTCTTGACCCCACTCGGAACAATTTGTCTCCTTAAGCAAGACACTTACTGTCTTCAGTTCACCCAGCTGTAAAATGGGTTTGTGTGTTGGCGACCCCCCAGTCCTTTTGATTGAACAGCCACGCACATACGCAGCCTTCAGATGCGCCTGAGCTGTCGGTACGCGGTTATCTGCCCGTTAATGCAAGGTGTAATCAATCGTATTATTATAATAGGTTAGATTGCAGATTACATTTTACGTGTAAAACGCGTTAATTGCAATATACAGCTGCAGTGTATTATATAATTGCATGCCTGTCTGATCGTGACATACTACTAACTAAACAGTTGGTTGTTTTTTGACCCCAAAGTCTTGCAAGATTTTACATTCATTTTTTTCCAAGCTGCTTTATATTTGTTGCCGTGGCATTTTCCGTGTTTTGTGTAATATTTTGATCAGTGATTAACCTTTCTATTAACAAAGCGTAATCCATGCATATTATAATACCTGCAGTAGTGTTAAAATTTAATTTATAAAATAAATGGTTTTTTCAACAATCCCAGAAGTTTCTTTCAATTTTGATTTTGAAAACCCAAACACCAATCCCAGTTGACGTGGATCTCAAACCCTGGCAGTTGTGGTGGTTTTGTTGACTTTCTTATTGAATTGAAGCAGTTATGTAGGTCTTTTACTAATTAAATTGAAGGCAAACCAGCTGATAGGAAGAAATTAATTAGACTTTCTGCAAACACAACGGCATATGCATAAATGAAGTATATTTCAAATTGCAGGACTTAGCCCATGCCCAACAGCAGTTATAAATTAAAAACAAAAAATAATATCTAGCTAGCTCTAGAGCAGAGACCTGCCTGGAACCAAGCCAATTCTATTACTGTTTTCTGCTACGAGTACAGATCACTGACTTGAGCTTATTTAGGATTAATAATTTATGACCTTTCGCATTCTTTTCGAAGGCAAAACAAAATCGAACAAGTTTTGTTGCGTTGCTACTATTAGTAGCAGTAAAAAACTCGGAATTAACTTTTGAATAAAAATATATAATTTGTCACAGTGGGGGTTTATATCAGCTGATACGAATATTGAACAGTGAAAAATTCAATTGAACCGCCCAGTTGCAGGAAACAGGAAAATTATTAATAATTGATAACTGCGACACTTGAAGTAATTAATCAATGACGGAGTCGTTACAGTCGTATACTATAACATCGTACATCGTGTCGAATCACATGAACCGCAAATCGTACTACATTATATAACTAGGTATAAAACGTTGCGTGGTCCAAGTTTATTACATGGTTCTAAATTTGCACGAGTATTAAGTTAGACTGGTAGAGTGGCAGACTAGCTTGTCCTGTCCATCTATCAATAGTTACTAATCTCGACAGATCAACCAGACTTGAAGAGCAGAATGGCCACCTGGCCCAGGTAGAAGTAGATGAAATGCTTAGTCTCGTGCGTCACGTATGAGCCGAAGTTCCTGCCGACGATGCAGTGCCAAGTAGGGTTGTACTTCTTGTCGAATTCCTTCTTGATGTAGGCGGCGATGTCCTTCTCGATGTTGAACTTCTCCATGGCCTGGGTGGCGCATTCAACGGCGTCCTGCTGCATCTCCTCCGACATGTCGGCATTCTTAATGACGGCCTTCCTCTCGCTCATTTTGCTGCGTAAAGCTTCGGTTTGCTTGAAAATAACAGAGAGTTAACCAGGCACAAGTCAAGTTGTGTGTTTTGCCTAGCAAATCCACAGTATGATATACATGCTGTGGGCCGTGGGGACGGGGAGGACTATCTTGCTTCATAGCTTCACTCGCTATCTCATTGGCTGATTGCAGGAGTTTACGCGCAAGAGTTTAGCTTCAACTCTTCAGCTATTGGCTGACGGGTCCTAGGAGTTTTAGCTTCACTGTTCTTTATGCCCAAAATGGTTATTATAGTAAGGGCGGGAAGGAATTTCCACGTCTCCTTGACAGCCGCGAGCAACCCCCGTTTCTACCCTCCTCCGCTCAAACAGGGGAAGCGAGGGTTGAAAGAAGAGAGGAAGGCCTGCAGGCTGCGGCCCACATTGCCTTTGCTCTCACACTCCCAAATGGCGTCAATCGGGGCGAATCTTCTTAATTTACAGCTCTGCTCGTCCACGTCTCTCTTAGCTTTCTGTGACTTTCAAGGCAAAGCAGATCGATTTATCTCTCTTGTTTACATGCAGCTAGCTAACTTTCTTTACAGCCAAGTCTGAACTCTGAAATGCTTCAGTATTTCTTGAGAATGAATCTAATTCAATGGAGAATGTTGAAATTAGCCTTTAGGGCTACAGCCCGGGCCAATAAAGGAAGAGACGGGTTTTTTGCCTCGCCAAGTATCTTGTATCTATACTACTATAGTAGTTAGACGAATGAACTTGCGCCTATGTATATGTAATTAAATCATAGATTAGAGGATATAAGATGATAGAGATTATAGAGTATTCTCAGTTAGTCTTGAAAACATTAAATCAAGTCCTAGACTCCTAGTACTAAGTGGTGGTGTAATAAGTAAATGAGAAATATATTTTATATTCGCAGTTGTGTAGCTAAGGCAGGTAGGTCGTCATGGCTGTCATGACCCCCCCCCCCTCCCAGACAGCAGACCATTCAAATTTTGAATCTATTTTAGTAAAAGTAATCTTTAGTGTAATTAGAACTACAAAATTATAAAAATCAGCCTATTATGATTTAGCATGCCTGCTACAAACACGCTACTAACAGTACAAAATGAAGCGTTTCGTAACATATGACTACTTTTTCCATATCAATCTGAGCTTAGGTTGAAGGTTGGGGGGGAGGCAAGGAGAGCCGCGGACTATCACGATTACTTTTCACGATTTCACAATTCACCACGGCAAAAACATAAACAATGTAGCACCCCCTGGTACTTTTTTTCTGACACTGGCGCCCACTCCAAATGAAATGGCGCCTATAGTGCCGTCTAGTCAACTGAAATGCCGTCTTGTCAAATGAAATGCCGTCTTAGTCAAATGAAATGCCGTCTAGTCAAATAAAATGCCGTCTTAGTCAAATGAAATGCCGTCTAGTCAAATAAAATTCCGTCTAGTCAAATGAAATGCCGTCTAGTCAACTGAAATGCCGTCTTGTCAACATGGATGAATGAATAGAATGGATTGCTATTCTGGCTCTGGCTATTTTCGTTTTTGACTCTTTTGCATCCAGTTCCCCCCCGTGCCTTTTCATTGGTTGATGATTGCCATAGACAATTTTCGGCCTTTGCCCCTTTCTTTCGATGCACAAGCGCTTTCTTGTTAGTAAATAGAAGTTACTTGTGTTAAAATTGAACTTTGTTGAAATTCTCAGTTCTTTGCGCTTGTGCATTGAAAGAAAGGGGCGAAGGCCGAAAATTGTCTATGGCAATCATCAACCAATGAAAAGGCACGGGGGGGAACCGGATGCAAAAGAGTCAAAAACGAAAATAGCCAGAGCCAGAATAGCAATCCATTCTATTCATTCATCCATGCTTGTCAACTGAAATGCCGTCTTGTCAAATGAAGTGCCGTCTAGTCAAATAAAGTGGCGTCTAGTCAAATGAAGTGCCATCTAGTCAAATGAAATGCCGTCTAGTCAAATGAAATGCCGTCTAGTCAAATAAAGGTGTAGCCTACTAGCTAGCAGTCTCAGATGGTGTAGTCTACTAGCTGGAGTCTCAGATGGTGTAGCCTACTAGCTGACAGTCTCAGATGGTGTAGCCTACTAGCTGACAGTCTCAGATGATGTAGCCTACTAGCTGACAGTCTCAGATGGTGTAGCCTACTAGCTGGAGTCTCAGATGGTGTAGCCTACTAGCTGGAGTCTCAGATGGTGTAGCCTACTAGCTAGCAGTCTCAGATGGTGTAGCCTACTAGCTGGAGTCTCAGATGGTGTAGCCTACTAGCTGGAGTCTCAGATGGTGTAGCCTACTAGCTGGAGTCTCAGATGGTGTAGCCTACTAGCTAGCAGTCTCAGATGGTGTAGCCTACTAGCTAGCAGTCTCAGATGGTGTAGCCTACTAGCTGACAGTCTCAGATGGTGTAGCCTACTAGCTGGAGTCTCAGATGGTGTAGCCTACTAGCTGGAGTCTCAGATGGTGTAGCCTACTAGCTAGCAGTCTCAGATGGTGTAGCCTACTAGCTGGAGTCTCAGATGGTGTAGCCTACTAGCTGACAGTCTCAGATGGTGTAGCCTACTAGCTGGAGTCTCAGATGGTGTAGCCTACTAGCTGGAGTCTCAGATGGTGTAGCCTACTAGCTAGCAGTCTCAGATGGTGTAGCCTACTAGCTGGAGTCTCAGATGGTGTAGCCTACTAGCTGGAGTCTCAGATGGTGTAGCCTACTAGCTGGAGTCTCAGATGGTGTAGCCTACTAGCTGGAGTCTCAGATGGTGTAGCCTACTAGCTGACAGTCTCAGATGGTGTAGCCTACTAGCTGACAGTCTCAGATGGTGTAGCCTACTAGCTGGAGTCTCAGATGGTGTAGCCTACTAGCTGACAGTCTCAGATGGTGTAGCCTACTAGCTGGAGTTTCAGGTGGTGTAGCCTACTAGCTGACAGTCTCAGATGGTGTAGCCTACTAGCTGACAGTCTCAGATGGTGTAGCCTACTAGCTGACAGTCTCAGATGGTGTAGCCTACTAGCTAGCAGTATCAGATGGTGTAGCCTACTAGCTGACAGTCTCAGATGGTGTAGCCTACTAGCTGGCAGTCTCAGATGGTGTAGCCTACTAGCTGACAGTCTCAGATGGTGTAGCCTACTAGCTGGAGTCTCAGATGGTGTAGCCTACTAGCTGGAGTCTCAGATGGTGTAGCCTACTAGCTGGAGTCTCAGATGGTGTAGCCTACTAGCTAGCAGTCTCAGATGGTGTAGCCTACTAGCTGGAGTCTCAGATGGTGTAGCCTACTAGCTGGAGTCTCAGATGGTGTAGCCTACTAGCTGGAGTCTCAGATGGTGTAGCCTACTAGCTGACAGTCTCAGATGGTGTAGCCTACTAGCTGACAGTCTCAGATGGTGTAGCCTACTAGCTGGAGTCTCAGATGGTGTAGCCTACTAGCTGACAGTCTCAGATGGTGTAGCCTACTAGCTGACAGTCTCAGATGGTGTAGCCTACTAGCTGACAGTCTCAGATGGTGTAGCCTACTAGCTGGAGTCTCAGATGGTGTAGCCTACTAGCTGACAGTCTCAGATGGTGTAGCCTACTAGCTGACAGTCTCAGATGGTGTAGCCTACTAGCTGACAGTCTCAGATGGTGTAGCCTACTAGCTGGAGTCTCAGATGGTGTAGCCTACTAGCTGACAGTCTCAGATAGTGTAGCCTACTAGCTGGAGTCTCAGATGGTGTAGCCTACTAGCTGGAGTCTCAGATGGTGTAGCCTACTAGCTGGAGTCTCAGATGGTGTAGCCTACTAGCTGGAGTCTCAGATGGTGTAGCCTACTAGCTGGAGTCTCAGATGGTGTAGCCTACTAGCTGGAGTCTCAGATGGTGTAGCCTACTAGCTGGAGTCTCAGATGGTGTAGCCTACTAGCTGGAGTCTCAGATGGTGTAGCCTACTAGCTGGAGTCTCAGATGGTGTAGCCTACTAGCTGGAGTCTCAGATGGTGTAGCCTACTAGCTGACAGTCTCAGATGGTGTAGCCTACTAGCTGACAGTCTCAGATGGTGTAGCCTACTAGCTGGAGTCTCAGATGGTGTAGCCTACTAGCTGACAGTCTCAGATGGTGTAGCCTACTAGCTGACAGTCTCAGATGGTGTAGCCTACTAGCTGGAGTCTCAGATGGTGTAGCCTACTAGCTGGAGTCTCAGATGGTGTAGCCTACTAGCTGACAGTCTCAGATGGTGTAGCCTACTAGCTGACAGTCTCAGATAGTGTAGCCTACTAGCTGGAGTCTCAGATGGTGTAGCCTACTAGCTGACAGTCTCAGATGGTGTAGCCTACTAGCTGACAGTCTCAGATGGTGTAGCCTACTAGCTGGAGTCTCAGATGGTGTAGCCTACTAGCTAGCAGTCTCAGATGGTGTAGCCTACTAGCTGGAGTCTCAGATGGTGTAGCCTACTAGCTGACAGTCTCAGATGGTGTAGCCTACTAGCTGGAGTCTCAGATGGTGTAGCCTACTAGCTGACAGTCTCAGATGGTGTAGCCTACTAGCTGGAGTCTCAGATGGTGTAGCCTACTAGCTGACAGTCTCAGATGGTGTAGCCTACTAGCTGACAGTCTCAGATGGTGTAGCCTACTAGCTGACAGTCTCAGATGGTGTAGCCTACTAGCTGACAGTCTCAGATAGTGTAGCCTACTAGCTGGAGTCTCAGATGGTGTAGCCTACTAGCTGACAGTCTCAGATGGTGTAGCCTACTAGCTGACAGTCTCAGATGGTGTAGCCTACTAGCTGGAGTCTCAGATGGTGTAGCCTACTAGCTAGCAGTCTCAGATGGTGTAGCCTACTAGCTGACAGTCTCAGATGGTGTAGCCTACTAGCTGACAGTCTCAGATGGTGTAGCCTACTAGCTGACAGTCTCAGATGGTGTAGCCTACTAGCTGGAGTTTCAGGTGGTGTAGCCTATTATAGCTAGCAGTCTCAGATGGTGTAGCCTACCATCAAATGAGCCATCGCATCACGCCAACTGTGCTGAAATTTGCTGTGTGGAAAAGGCTTAAAATTTTGTGCATTTATAAATAGGCGCCGATGTGGGGATTTCAGTTGATAACACCTGAGCGTACTCTATTGTACACAAGTAATTTTGCTTGGAAATGCAGTGCTGGACTAATCGCGTACAGAGAAGTGTCTAACCTTATGGCGAGCGCTTACTCCAGTTTTGGCAGACTTTTTTGGCCTTAGTTGCTGACCTGCGCTGTACTCTTCCAGTCGTCACCCTGACATTGGAATAGCTTTGCACATTAGAAAGTACTCACATTGAGAGGGCCGTGTAGAGACGAACAACTGACTTTCTACGGTCCGCTGTAGTACAGTGCTGCTATTAAATTTTCAACGGAATTATTCTTTTGTCAAGTAGACGGTATAACAAAATCCATAATTCTCGCAAGTTTTAACTTAACCACTCTAAACTTAAAAGCGAAATTATTTGTCATTTTTGCGCCTTAAAGTTTCCTGGCGATTATGGCGAGCCTCTTTCAGTACAAGAGTACTGCAACAATTTTCAAAAGTCAATGATTTCCTCATCTTGTCGTATTCAAGATTCCATTCACTTTTTAGTCCTGATCCCTTTTGCTCACAGATCACAATGCTAGCTGTATTGAATACTCATTTTTACTGGATCCAGCTGTATACTGCTCTGGTCTGTTTCTTCCATCAGCTCATGGTGGCAGCAGCGGGTACGTATAATTCGTAATTGAAATTTTCATGCTTTTTGAGATGCATCCATGACAAAAATACCACACTATGGTAATTATTGCTTGTGATCCACTGTTGATTTGTTACAGTTGGATAAAAGTTGAGGGCGTAGTCAGGTAGAATTTTCATTGGTAAGCTCGTCTTTGGTGGCGTCGATTGAGTTTAAGGGGCCCCTGCCCGCCCTTAATTGGGTACGCCCCGACTAGCGAAGCAGTCCCTCCGAAAGACTATCGATAGAGTTCCTTGGGTCTTCTAGAATGTGACGACTCAACCTAATTGAGACCTACAAATCCATTTGAAAGTACAGGTAGTTCAAAACTAGATAATCTGCATGACTTTGAATTCAAATTCATCTCTCCTTCCAATGCAGCTGTTGCTTCGGACTGCTGGGATCGGTACAACTACATCAGGCAATGCAGCTCCCGTCCCTGCGAGCCAAATCACTACTTTGGCATCAGTTGCCTCTGTAAGCCCTGTCCGTCGAATCTGAGTGGTCGGGACTGCCTGGTTCAGCTGGGCATCTGTCCGCAGAACCAAATACCGAATAACAGACTGGAGTCGGATGGCAATCGTGCCAGTAGGTCGGGAGACACTATTTCTGCCAACGAGCAGGCCGCAACAGGTAAGGATCGAACGCATATTACATGTCTATACTAATTGATCTTTCCTAACGGTGCAGCAAGCTTTGAATCTGGTACATGTATATTGTATTAATTTTTAAGTTGTCTAGCTTTTAGTCTAGGTAGCCTTTACTAGCAATTAACATATAAAATGAAATAGGGCTTTTTGCTAGCCACAGGGTTGGGTAGGTTGGTAGGTAGAGCCCTTTATTGATGCAGATGGTGAGGATAGATAGATAAATAGATTGATTGATTGACGGACAGATAGAAAGACAGATATAGACAGATAGATGGACAATTGTGGCAGATACGTGTAGACAGATAGACAATTAGACAGGTAGACAGATGGACAGATGCAGGGATAAACAGACAGATAGATAAGACAGTATTAGATAAACAGAAAGACAGACAGTAGATAGAAAGTCGTAGATAGACCCAGATAAACGATCAGTAGAATTAGTCTATGCAAACTTTCTACTTTCCATCATCGAGTAGTCAAGGTGCAGGATTTATACTTCGAATACCTGCATATAAATTGCAATGAAACCAATTAGCATTCACACCTTAAAAGGGCCTTTTCGTTAGCTAGAATTACTTGGTTGCAGTGAGCATGCTTTTACTATTATGCTGTGCTTTATCGTATGGATACTATAGACTATAGGCTGTACTGAGTAAGTAGTATAAGAAGTCATGCGTTTCAATTTCTTTCACTGTTTCAGATAACAGAAATTTATTCTACTTTTTTGACTTTATTCGCTTTTCTCCCTTAGAGCTTTCTGCTGGAAAAGTTGCGGCCATTTGCTGCGCTGTTGTTGTTGTGCTTGCAATCATCGCTGCTGTTGGATTCCTATTCGTTTACAAACGACGGAACAGAGCTAGAAATGGTGACCATGGCAAACATGGTAGGCCGATAGAAGATTTAGAAGAGAACCATCCTCTGAATGACCTGCAGGATCATAACAACCAGCCGCCGGATCACAACAACCAGCCGCCCGATCACAACAACCAGCCGCCCGATCACAACAACCAGCCGCCGGATCACAACAACCAGCCACCGGATCACAACAACCAGCTGCCGGATCACAACAACCAGCCACCGGATCACAACAACCAGCCGCCCATGGATCCGATCGCTCGCAATCCTCAGCCGTTCTCCACTTCAGTCCATGATGCCAACGCGCTCGAGTTAGATCGCAATGTTGCTTGACCTTTACATGCGCGTCTTTTAGTTTGTTAGCAGCTTTTTTTGCTGGACAAACTAAGGCGCAGCGTCTTGTTTATCGTCTTTACACCATGTCTCTCGTCTTTTTAGTTAGCTATGCGGGTTAATACGTCGTAATAACAATAGCAACTTGCTGGAGGGCTGTGGCCACTCTGACGCAACGCCTTCGGCGAACTCGACCCACAACCAAGCTCTGAATAATTTTGACCATTCCACTGACTCCTGAACACACACAAGTGCGCCAAAACTGTACTCAGGCACGGACTCACGCACACGCTCACACAGGGTGTACAGCAGCCCTGACTTTCCAATCGTCAGGCATGTACACTCTCTGCGTGCCTTGGAGGTTGGGCCTCATCAGTGTGAATCGCATGACAACCTCCCGTCCAGTTTCCGTGCACACGAACCCCCAATTGAATGTGGCCACGCAACTGATTCGAATCAAGGGTTTTCCCCTAGCTACGATGATCAATAATGTGTTCGAATCAAATTTCAATGCTTTTTTTTCTATCACAGCTGCCTGTTTTTTATCCAGAGTCATGAGAGACATTCCAAGACTTGCTTAAAGTTTTAATGTCTACTTTATCGTTTTCTAATAATATTTCTTTTGTTGTTATTCAACTATTTTAGACATCTTAAAGATGAACCACGGCCTGTAACCCCTCGCTGCCTTCCCAAATGCCTTCATGATAGTGTGCCTGGAGTTGTACTTTCCAACAAGCAAACTTAATTAGCTAGCAATAATTATGTAGAAACTATTCAACATAACAATCGAGTCTCGATCAACGCTAATCAATTTTTCATTTGTTTGCAATGAATCAAAATGCACCATTTTTAACATCCTATAGTGTTACTGCTATTGAAATCTTGTCATTTTATATTATAACAAATGTAACGAAAGACGCTACCAAAATATGAATCAGCAATTTCTTCAGAGAACACTACATAAGCGCATTGTAGCGATAAGACAAATTACGCAATCCGGCCCCCAGCCTTTTCTGAGAAAGTCAAGTGTTGCGTCTTTCTCAATTCAGTTGCCGTGTAATGTACTTAAACAAAAATTGGTTCATCTGCTTTCCGTTTTTCTATCGCGATTTTTAACCCACAGTGTCTAAAATTGGCTTCATGTTTTGTGCATTATTGGATCCACGTTCCTCGAATACTCAAGTAAACGTACCTCCCAGAAAAACCTCAGGGTATGCTTTCAGCTAGACTAAATGCAAGTATTATCCGCGTTGCCAGTTTAGCTAATTAAAGCTGCTTGAAGGAGCTATTTTTTCCGGACGAGGTTGTACTGACAAAGTTCAATTCGGCTGTATTTTCATACTTTAATTGTGCTTGTCATTTTTTCTCGCATAAAATCTACAATGCGAGTTCATATCTGGTTTTATTTTGTTATGACAATACAAATTATCCTGAGAGGTTAACCCTCACTGCAGAGCTTGTGTCTATTAATACCATGAGTTGCAGAAATATATTTTTGTACAAAATACTAATTCTTTTAATATATTACAATTGGAATGGTCACTCAGTCTGCTCACTCAGTCCCTAGTTACCTGCTCACATTCATTCCCTAGTACCTGCTCACTCTTAGTCCCTAGTACCTGCTCACTCTTAGTCCCTAGTACCTGCTCACTCTTAGTCCCTAGTACCTGCTCACTCTTAGTCCCTAGTTACCTGTGAAGAGTTTGCTTTAGCACAAAAGAGAGAGAGAGAGTGAGAGCGTCACAATGTAATTCGTGGACGTCGTAGTATTCCTCGAGTGCAGAAATCAATATATTCCTCGAGTGCAGAAATCAATATATTCCTCGAGTGCAGAAATCAATATATTCCTCGAGTGCAGAAATCAATATATTCCTCGAGTGCAGAAATCAATATATTCCTCGAGTGCAGAAATCAATATATTCCTCGAGTGCAGAAATCAATATATTCCTCGAGTGCAGAAATCAATATATTCCTCGAGTGCAGAAATCAATATATTCCTCGAGTGCAGAAATCAATATATTCCTCGAGTGCAGAAATCAATATATTCCTCGAGTGCAGAAATCAATATATTCCTCGAGTGCAGAAATCAATATATTCCTCGAGTGCAGAAATCAATATATTCCTCGAGTGCAGAAATCAATATATTCCTCGAGTGCAGAAATCAATATATTCCTCGAGTGCAGAAATCAATGTATTCCTCGAGTGCAGAAATCAATATATTCCTCGAGTGCAGAAATCAATATATTCCTCGAGTGCAGAAATCAATATATTCCTCGAGTGCAGAAATCAATATATTCCTCGAGTGCAGAAATCAATATATTCCTCGAGTGCAGAAATCAATATATTCCTCGAGTGCAGAAATCAATATCTTCCTCGAGTGCAGAAATCAATATATTCCTCGAGTGCAGAAATCAATATCTTCCTCGAGTGCAGAAATCAATATGAGCGATGCGCCCTAATAACAAAGTTAATTCTTTATAACAATAGCGAGGTACTCCAAAAAGGGCGTCTTCTTCTAGAAATAACGGAATCGGAGTCGTGTGCTCCTATCGGTTTAATTACTTTAGGATAATCCAAATCAATCAATCGATAATCCTCTAAGGGTATCGGAATCGGTCCGCAGATCCTATCCAATCCCTAAGGAAAAGGGGAGGCCTCAAACTCAATGAACTCGGTTAAATCAACTGATCAATAACGGCCGGCAATAAAATCGCTCTTAATCAATCAAATAACAAAGGCTTGAACACGGCTTACCGTACGGTATTAATTCCTCAGAGATGTAGCCTCGATTAGCTTCTCCAGCAAGCTTTAAGATCTTTGGAGGCTGCTCCGAGTCTGAGATTTTTAGCTCTGATTTTGGCTTGTATATATCAAAAAATCTTGTGAGAAACAGGTTATTTTGGGTAGGTGACAGTTTCGCGTTTTGGAAATTTGACCCTTTGAAAATTGAATATAATACGGTACGGTATGGTAATAGATTTCAAGCATCCATTACCATATTCGGAGTTCTATATTTAAATGTTGCAAAAGATTATCATTCGTTGTTTTCGTGGTCTTAAAATAGAGTGTGACCACATGGAATTTTTAGATTTTGAGTTTTTCGCATTTTTGAGTTACTATACTTATAGTAGTTTACCTTGCACTGTATTTTGGAGATCTCTACACCTGCTCACTCTCAGTCCCTACCTGCTCACTCTCAGTCCCTACCTGCTCACTCTCAGTCCCTACCTGCTCACTCTCAGTCCCTACCTGCTCACTCTCAGTCCCTACCTGCTCACTCTCAGTCCCTACCTGCTCACGCTCAGTCCCTCGTACCCCTTCCTCCTTCAAACTCGCTTGTTAACCAAAAGATAAAAAATCCATATCAATTTGAAATTTCCCTCGAGAATGTCCCAATTTAGCCGAAGACTTTGTTTGCGTAGCCGATCGTGACTTTCTATTAGCCCTTAATAGTACAAACCCAGGGGCCGGTGGGTCAGAGAGGGGAACGGAACCAAATATTGTTTTTCATGGCAATTGTCAAAAACAGGATTTGCGCCGGATCAGGGATTCGCTACTGTCAAGTAGAAACTCCTGAGCTCGCATATAAACTGGAGGCAAATTGCCAACCCTGTTGACAGATTAGAGTTATTTCCTAGCCCCAGGTTGAAGATACAGAATTCTTAAAAATATGGAAGCCAACAATGATGCGACTTGGGAGCACATCGAATCGGACGTGTTGAGTCAGCAATCTCCCACAAGGTACTGGCGCGCCTTTATTTTGCACTTTTATTTTTGTTCAGGGGTTGTAGCCTATAGTGGTTAGAGTGTCAGACTCACAACTGAGAGGTCGGGGGTTCGATTCTCGACCCACTCGGAGCAATTTGTGTCCTTGAGTAAGACGCTTAACTCCGCATTGCTTCAGTTCACCACCCAGCTGTAAAATGGGTGCTAGGTGTGCTATTTGTGGACTGAATGTTCGCGTATAGAAAATTACAACAAAGGTACGAATTATGCTTTTATCGGAGAGCAGATCAAATGCTTATATTTTAAAACAACA
The DNA here is from genome assembly GCA_002269645.1 of Macrostomum lignano. Taxonomy (NCBI): domain Eukaryota; kingdom Metazoa; phylum Platyhelminthes; family Macrostomidae; genus Macrostomum; species Macrostomum lignano. Next base: position 117,352 of record NIVC01000628.1, read on the forward strand.
TACCTGTTTTACTGCTCAATTGATATTTTTTAAAGCTTTATTGATAAAAAATATCTATACATGTATACTGCAAATATTTTAAACCATATATTTCTCTTGAGCCGTAAATTTCTAAAATGCCGGAAAATTACAATTATTTTGTTAATTTAGTTCAATCATAATCTTGTTAAAGGATTCAGAAGAACTCAGTTTTTTTCGCCATCTAGGAACCTGAAAGCTCCTTAAAAATCATCAAGCTAATTGCGCTCCTGAAAAGATTTCGTAGTCATGGGATGCCGGATGCGCGATGCAATTAGTCACCCATCGGTCCATTCAGGCGTTCAACCGATTCGAGCGAATTTGACGAGCCGTCGTTCGACCAGCGGCGACAGTCGTGGGAGCGCATCGCAGCAGCAAAGCCGCATTGTGCCGCCAGCGACCCGGAAGCGAGCAGCAGCGGAGCCAGGCGGTTCCTTGTCCGATTGTCAGCCCTGGGCAGCCGGATCTACGAGACCATTCTCAGTCACTTCTGCTTCGTGTTTGCCGAATACGACGGGCATCGGCGGCCGAGCCACTACAGCAGCAACTATGGCGACGAGATCGATAGCGATTCGGTTGGAGAGAGTTGAATCAACCGCGGTTTCCTCAAGGACAACTTATTTAAGCCTTTGGGTAACTTCAAGTGGTCCTTGCGACGGCTGTGCATAAGTCTCATAAGTTTTCTTGTAATCTATAGATTCGATCAGTAGAGAAATCTACAGTTTGAGGTCAGATGCTTATAAATTCCGCAGGCCCAATCGAACTGATCGCACATACTCGTATTCTGAAATTTTATTTGATTTTCACACCCGCATGTTACTAGTATAATTTATATTATATTGTATCATTCCACTCATCCTTACATAAATTTCAAAATTCAGTTTTTTTGCATGGCATATGTGACTCATGGTTCTTTTTAATGCATCGATTCCATATGCTCGTAGATTAAACGTATGTAAATAAACATGCAATTGATTTATACCTTGCATGCTCAAACCAAACAAGAATATGATAAAAAACGTCATGTCATCATCTTAAGCCAATAAAGATATGACAAAAATGGGGATATGACAGCTGAGGGGGGGGGGCATGACCCCCTTTTGCCCCACCCCTGGATCCGCCATTATAGCATAGAAAAACATGCTAGTTTGACAATGACACCTGCCGGATATTAATCTGAGTGTCCGTCAAAGAGAGAATCAGCTGTCAATGCGAGACAGTTTACTGCTGATCAATACCATTACAATCAGCAGTACACTGTAGATCGAGAAGAGCAGCAGAATTTTTGCTACTGCATTTTTTACAGAATTTCGCAGATCCTACAGGCTACAGTGTAGTCCAGGCCAGAGAGTACATCCATGTATCAAGAGTGTATTATATACTTTTACAACAAACAATGGATCTTCGACGACAGAGAGAATTCGCGGTAGTCAGAATGGGGTGCTTTCAGGTCGAAATTTCACAACATCGAAACTTTAGCAAAGGACTTCATAAGTTCGAAATTTCACAAGGTCGAATATTCACAACGTAGAAAACTCCAAATAGCAGCCACTTTCAAAAGGTCGAAATTTCACAAGATCGAAATTTCATAACGTCCAAAATTTAATATAACAAGAACCATATACAGTAGTTTTCTACGTTGTGAAATTTCGACCTTGAAGTCTCTTGCTAAAGTTTTCGGTGTTGTGAAATTTCGATCTTGTGAATTTTCGACCTTGTGAAAGTTGCTGCAGCTGTTTAAGTTTTCTATGTTGTGAAATTTCGACCTTGTGAAAGAAGGTGCTTTCGACGTTGTGAAATTTCGAGTTTGTGAACCGGCCCCCGTCAGAATGGGCGAAAAGCAGATCTAACCGTCGCGATGCCAATTTATCATTGCGGTTTTCACAGCAGTATAAAATCTCAACTTTACTTCTTTACATCAGTGAAAAATTTGATTGTGTATAGTTTTTAGCCACCCTGGAGAAATTTATACTTTCAGAAACATTAAAATTATGCTAATTCCACCTGCGGGAATTAGCACAATTCCAATTCGGGTTTGGAATTCTGATTCCAAACCCGAATAGACAGTATGGAGAAACTTCAAGGGAATTCTTGATTCACCTTTAAACTGTAGGCTGCGCTTATTTTTTTGTGGTCATATAAAGACTAAATGGGCTTATATGCAAACTGTGGTGCCTACTCAGAATTTCTGGATTCCGGTGTTAAATAGGTTGCAAATATTCCTTCATAGAAATACAAAGAAATGAACAAGAAATTTTCATATTTTGGTGTAAAGCCGAAAAATACGCGCACTTCCCGGCTTGAAAACCAAAAGATACATGTATTAATATAGCTTTACCTGTAAAGTTGGCTTTGAAAGCCCAACTAATATATTTTAATTCGCACTTATTTAACAAAAGTAAAAAGTAAGACTCATGAGAAACCAGCAAGAATATCTTATACGTGTAACACATGTTTCAATGTGTTTTTACTTGAAAATTTGATCTAAAATCAATTCCCATAAGGAAAATCATAATCACTATCCTAAAACCTTTGACTCCCTATATGGTGCCTTAGTGCCTAGTGGTTCTAAGTCATAGTTTGTTTGAAACAACCTAAAAATGAAACTCAAATTTGAAATTAGGCCTTTAATACTATTAAAACCCCTATAAAACAAAATTATGATATTTTCAAACTATAACTATTTTATATCTATCTTAGACTTAAGTTCACAAAGTTCACAATAAGAATTCTTAGTCCTTATGGTCTATTTTTATATAGGAATTTTAAAATGTTAAGTATATAGTTTTATATACTAATTATAATTATAAAATAATTTTTGTAATATAGGCCTAATGCTATGTTAAAACCTAATGAACTGAAATTTAAAATAGAGGCCTAGCTAACCTTGTTATAGCTTAATAAAACTATAGTTAAATAACTAAAAAAAGTTCTTTTTTATTTGTATGAAATAATCTATTGTTACAATCAACCCCCCTCTCCTAATAAAAAATCTTTAACCATAATTTAGTAACAAGAAAATAATAGACTTTGGCATACAAATTTGACATATCTTCTTTAATAAGAAATATAATATTTCATTATGATTAATTTATGTTTATAAGATTTACATTATCATTACTTTGAAATCTATAATTAAAAATAATAAATCATTCCTGTTATAAAATGACATCTGTCTTTAAATTTGAGTTATAGAGTAGAACAAATTCAAGTGAACAAAACAAACCCAAAGTTGCACTAGGAGCTATTGGCACCCTGTCTAGTATATCAAGCATATGGATACTATATGTAGACATACACACATAGGATTTATAGAGGCTCTGACTTTCTAATTGTAGGCCTAATGTAGACACATATGCAACAGAAGGGGCCCAGCCAAGGTAAGTTGCAAAATGCTTCCCAAAAAACAGACCTAGTACTAACTAGATGATGAAGCATTTGGCATTAATAATATGGTCATAGCTACTCTAGCCATTTACCCAAAAGTACATTTATTTTGCTTGCATTTCTTTCATAGGTGTTGCATTTTTGGTCAAAAAGTAAGTCGCACAGCTGGCATAAATTGGGGGGGGGTTGCACATGTATGCTCAGGCTATGTAGAGTCAAACCAGGGGGTCAATGGGTCGTGGTCTCAGAGTCAGATGCATTCACCATTGAGCTGCTCCAAACACTTGGCTCACCTTACAGCACAACCCACTGCGCTGGCATCCATTCTCTAATCTGCAAGAAATTAAAGCAAAATGGATCATTTAAAAAACATGCGGAGCCTCATCACCCGACCTCGCATTGCCATGCTGGCCAGTGCAGCTATCGCCTACTTAGCAACAGCCTCCATCTGCCTGGCCCTCCTGCTGGCCCTGGCTGGCTACGCTGCCGCAGGCGGCTGGCGGTTCCTTCGCGTGGCTGCTCTGACCGCGCCACGTGATGCCCGCGGCCTCGTTGTACTGCTCCGCACCCGCTGGATGCTGCGCCAAATGATAGCGCGCCGGCGTGGCATCGCCCAGCTGTTTGGCGCCACTGCAGCTGCAAACAGCCATCGGGTTTGCTTCCTGTATGAGGATCAGAGCTGGACATTTCGGCAGGTGGACGAGTACTCGAATAGGGTGAGCTGCCTTACCTGTCAATTGATTTGCATCAGTCCGTTTAAATATTGTTCCTACCGTGAGTGTAAGAATCCCATTTTAATCGCCTTAAAATTCGGCCGAAATTATTGCCTTAAAGTCCTTAAAATTTGGCTCAATCACCCCGATAATTGCCATCTACAATTGCCTCGGTAATCACCCTAGAGAGTCGCCCTGATAATCGCTTTAGAGATTCGCCCTGATAATCGCCCTAGAGAGTCGCTCTGATAATCGCCTTAAAGAGTCGCCCTGATAATCGCCATAGAAAATCGCCCTGAGAATCGCCATAGAAAATCGCCCTGAGAATCGCCATAGAGATTCGCCCTGAGAATCACTATAGAGAATCGCCATAAAGAATCACCATAGAGAATCACCATAGAGAATCACCATAGAGAATCACCATAGAGAATCGCCATAGAGAATCGCCATAGAGAATCACCATAGAGATTCACCATAGAGAATCGCCATGGAGAATCGCCATAGAGAATCACCATAGAGATTCACCATAGAGAATCGCCATGGAGAATCGCCATAGAGAATCACCATAGAGAATCACCATAGAGAATCACCATAGAGAATCGCCATAGAGAATCGCCATAGAGAATCACCATAGAGATTCACCATAGAGAATCGCCATAGAGAATCGCCATAGAGAATCACCATAGAGAATCACCATAGAGAATCACCATAGAAAATCACCATAGAGAATCGCCCTGAGAATCACCATAGAGAATCGCCCTAAACAATTGCGCAGGTGGCCAACCTTCTAAAGGAATCCGGCCACCGTCCCGGCCAAGTGGTGGCCATCCTGGCCGAGTCGCGGCCCCAGTTCGCCTGCCTGTGGCTGGGTGCAGCTAAAGCCGGGGTAGTCAGCGCCCTGATCAACTCCAATCTGCGCGCCCAGTCTCTGCTGCACTGCCTGCACGCTGCCGACGCGACCAGCCTGATATTCGGCGCTGAGCTGGCGTCCGCGGTGCTGGAGGTGGCGCCAAGCCTGCCAGCGGGCCTGAGGCTCTACTGCCTGGGCGGTGGCAACGGCGGCCTGTCCAATGCGGCCGATTTGGATGCCAACCTGCTGCGCGCGTCCACTCTGCAACCGGCCTATCCGGTTAAACAGGGGCCCAATGCTAAGGATCGACTGTTCTATATCTACACCTCGGGTTTGTGGCTTGGTGTTGCTGTCCTTGTTTACTTTGTTAATCATTTAGAACAGCTGTTTACCTGGGATCACCGGTATTTTATGATTGAGAACAGCTGTTTACCTGGGATCTCCGATTGTTTATGATTGAGAACAGCTGTTTACCTGGGATCACCGGTATTTTATGATTAATAGTTCAGCTCTTTACCTGGAATCACCGGTATTTTATGATTAAGAACAGGTGTTTACCTGGGATCTCCGATTGTTTAGGATTGAGAACAGGTGTTTACCTGGAATCACCGGTATTTTATTATTCAGAACAGCTGTTTACCTGGGATCACCGGTATTTTATGATTGAGAACAGGTATTTACCTTGGATGACCAGTTGTTTATAATTGAGAACAAATGTTTACCTGGGATCACCGGAATTTTATGATTTAGAACAGGTGTTTACCTGGGATCACCGGTATCGTATGTTTGAGTACAGGTGTCTACCGCGTGGGAGCACCGGTATTTTATGATTGAGAACAGGTACTTACCTGGGAGCACCGGTATACATGACTGAGATCATATATTTGTAATTTTTTATGCTTTATATTTTCTTAAAAATTCTATTCCTCTATATTTAGGCACCACCGGCATGCCAAAGGCGGCGGTGATATCGCACCTCAGATTCGCCATGATGTCCAACACAATCGGCTTGTTCTTCGGCTTGGGCCTGGGCGACATTCTGTACGACTGTCTGCCACTGTACCACACTGCTGGCGGCATTCTGGGCATCGGACAGGTGAGTCGCAGGGCTTTTTCATTACTCAGGTCCTGTCGCTATTTCTGATCCCATTCCCTAAATTCTGATCCAATTCTGCGATTCCGATCCCATTCCCAAGTTCTGATCCCATTTCCGAATTCTGATCCCATTTCCGAATTCTGATCCCATTCCTAAATCCTGATCCCATTCCTTGAATTCTGATCCCATTCCTTGAATTCTGATCCCATTCCCTGAATTCTGATCCCATTCCCTGAATTCTGATCCCATTCCCTGAATTCTGATCCCATTCCCTGAATTCTGATCCCATTCCCTGAATTCTGATCCCATTCCCTGAATTCTGATCCCATTCCCTGAATTCTGATCCCATTCCATGAATTCTGATCCCATTCCTTGAATTCGGATCCCATTCCCTGAATTCTGATCCCATTCCCTGAATTCTGATCCCATTCCCTGAATTCTGATCCCATTCCCTGAATTCTGATCCCATTCCCTGAATTCTGATCCCATTCCCTGAATTCTGACCCCACTCCCGAATTCTGATCCCATCCCGAATTCTGACCCCATTCCCGAATTCTGATCCCACTCCCAAATCCCATCCTAAGTTGGAATCCCACCCGCCTCCCAGGCGTTCCTCCGCGGCGTGACGGTGGTGATCAAACGGAAATTCTCAGCCTCGGCCTTCTGGGACGACTGCGCCCGCTACCAGTGCACGGCGGCGCAGTACATCGGCGAGATCTGCCGCTACTTGCTGGCCCAGCCTGCCAAGCAGTCGGACAGGCGGCACCGGGTTCGCGTCATGTTCGGCAACGGGCTCCGGCCGCAAATCTGGCGCGAATTTCAGCAGCGATTCGGCGTCGATAAAATGGGCGAATTCTACGGCGCCACGGAGTCCAACTGCAACATGGTGAACATTGACAACACGGTTGGCGCTGTGGGATTCCTCAGCCAGATCGCGCCCAGCGTCTACCCGCTCCGGCTGGTCCGGGTCGATCCCGACACTGGCGAGCCGCTCAGGAACCCGCGGGATCAGCTGTGCGTGCCTGCTGGTCCCGGCGAGCCCGGCGAACTTATCGGCAGTGTTGTGCCCGGCGACGCAATCCGCGGCATCGACGGCTACGTGTGCAAGCAGGCCACGGAGAAGAAGATGCTGAGAAATGTGCTGCGCCACGGCGATTGCTATTTCTCTACTGGGGACGTGCTGGTCATGGACGAGCTGGGCTATATGTACTTTAGGGACAGGACTGGGGATACGTTCCGGTGGAAGGGCGAGAATGTGTCCACCTCTGAGGCGAGTTGCCGCTTTGCTTACTGCTTCAGTAGGGGGCGGATTGATACAGACAGTCTAGAGTGAGATGAGATTAAGAGGCTAGAGTGAGATTAAGAGGCTGGAGTGAGATGAGGTTAAGAGTCTAGAGTGAGATTAAGCGGCTAAAGTGCGATTAAGAGGCTGGAGTGAGATTATGAAGCTAGAGTGAGATTAAGAGGCTGGAGTGAGATTATTAAGCTAGAGTGGGATTAAGAGGCTGGAGTGAGATTAAGAGGCTGGAGTGAGATGAGATTAAGAGGCTAGAGTGAGATTAAGAGGCTGGAGTGAGGTAAGAGGCTGGAGTGAGGTAAGAGGCTGGAGTGAGGTAAGAGGCTGGAGTGAGGTAAGAGTTTGGAGTGAGATAAGAGTCTAGAGTGAGATTATGATGCTAGAGTGAAATGAAAAAAGAGGCTAGAGTGAGATTAAGAGGCTAGTGTGAGATTAAGAGGCTAGTGTGAGATGAGAATAAGTCTGGAGTGAGATAAGATTAGGAGGCCAGATTGAAATGAGAATAAGTCTGGAGTGAGATAAGATTAAGAGGCTAGATTGAGATGAGATTAAGAGGCTGGATTAAGGTAAGATTAGGAGGCTAGAGTGAGATGAGATTAATAGGCTAGAGTGAGATGAGATTAAGAGGCTAGAGCGAGATGAGATTAAGAGGCTAGAGCGAGATGAGATTAAGAGGCTAGAGCGAGATGAGATTAAGAGGCTGGATTGAGATGAGATTAAGAGGCTAGAGCGAGATGAGATTAAGAGGCTAGAGCGAGATGAGATTAAGAGGCTGGATTGAGATGAGATTAAGAGGCTAGAGCGAGATGAGATTAAGAGGCTAGAGCGAGATGAGATTAAGAGGCTGGATTGAGATGAGATTAAGAGGCTGGATTGAGATGAGATTAAGAGGCTAGAGTGAGATGAGATTAAGAGGCTAGAGTGAGATCCTCACCATTTCTCCCTAATCCTGACCTCCTGTTCCCGCATGTGCCCCCCCCCCCCAGGTGGAGGCCTGCCTGTCCAACGTACTCTCGCTGGCCGACTGCGCTGTCTATGGCGTCGAGGTGCCCGGCAACGAGGGCCGCGCCGGCATGGCGGCTGTGGCCGATCCCGAGGGCCGCGGTGTTGAAGTGGCCCGGCTGGCCCAGCACCTGCCCCATCTGCTGCCAGCCTACGCCAGGCCGCTGTTCCTTCGAATTGTCCGCCACATCGAGGCCACCGGCACCTTCAAGATGAAGAAGACCGAGCTGCGCAAGGACGGCTTCGATCCCGACAGGTGCTGCGGAGATCCCCTCTACTACCTGTGCTGCCGGTCTGGGCAGTACCTGGCCCTGGATGGGCCTGCATTTGCCGCCATCGCTAGGGGAGAAATCCGATTCTAGGTGCCTGTCACTCCGAGAGGGGACTGGTGGGCCTGTCACTCCGACTGGGGATGTTCTGTCACTCTGATTGAGGACTGTCTGTCACTCTGATTGAGGACTGTCTGTCACTCTGATTGATGACTGTCTGTCACTCTGATTGAGGACTGTCTGTCACTCTGATTGAGGACTGTCTGTCACTCTGATTGAGGACTGTCTGTCACTCTGATTGAGGACTGTCTGTCACTCTGATTGAGGACTGTCTGTCACTCTGATTGAGGACTGTCTGTCACTCTGATTGAGGACTGTCTGTCACTCTTATTGAGGACTGACTGTCACACTTACTGAGGATTGTCTGTAACTCTTTGGGATTGCCTGTCACTCTTGTTGGGGATTGCCTGTCACTCTTGTTGGGGACTGTCTATCACTCTTGTTGGGGACTGTCTGTCACTCTTATCGGGGATTGTCTATCACTCTTGTTGGGGACTGTCTGTCACTCTTATCGGGGACTGTCTGTCACTCTTGTTGGGGACTGTCTGTCACTCTTATCGGGGACTGTCTGTCACTCTTATCGGGGACTGTCTGTCACTCTTATCGGGGACTGTCTATCACTCTTGTTGGGGACTGTCTGTCACTCTTATCGGGGATTGTCTATCACTCTTGTTGGGGACTGTCTGTCACTCTTATCGGGGATTGTCTATCACTCTTGTTGGGGATTGCCTGTCACTCTTGTTGGGGATTGCCTATCACTCTTGTTGGGGATTGCCTGTCACTCTTGTTGGAGATTGCCTGTCACTCTTGTTGGGGACTGTCTGTCACTCTTATCGGGGATTGTCTGTCACTCCTACTGGTTAATCAAAGAGCTAATTGCAGGTGTCTGGCACTGAGCCAGCCGCCGTGACGATCACATAAGTTTTCCTGCACAGTCTGTGAACAAATTTGTCTCATTAATAGAAGTTTCTATTTAGTTCAGGCGTTTCGCCCTCACTCTGTATCCCAGTGTGTGTCCCTCTTAATTATTTACTATGACGCCAAGTAGTTCCAATTCTCTCTAATCCTCTTAAATGGTTTTATTACTTGACTTATTTGCTTCATTTTTTATATAAAATGCAGTTTAGTTTAAACTTTTTTCAGTTAGCCACTGTCTTTCATTGTGTTAGAATCCCTGTAGCTGACCTTCTATGTTCACTGAGTAATTCGATCATTAGTACAGGCAAATATGAGAATATTTATCAATTGACCATGTGCCTGCAGTTTCCTTATGACTGGCCTTTTTTAATTTGTTATCATATTGTAGTAGCCTTTGATTTTTTTAATTTTCTGTAAATGTCGTCACTGTTTTTCTAGCTTTTTTGTTTGTTAATAACAAGATTACCTTGCGCAGCTGCAGACCATTCCTTCGCATTATTTAGCATGGAATATATAAATATAGCCGTGAGCTATTGCGTCTGAACAACTGACTGACTTTATAATCAGTTTCATTTCTGCTTATTGTTTTGTGTAATTTCCTGTCAGTTAAAATATGTTTTCAAAATTATATTAACAAAACTGTTGGGTAGGAATACAAATTGCTTTGACTGAAATTAATACTTCAACAATGGTTTGTCACGATTTCGCTTTGATAAACTGTTTGCTGGCAATTTGGCTTTCAAGTTCTTTTTTAGGACTGGCAACGGGGTCTATTTGATGTTTCCATGTCTGTCTGTCTGTCTCTTTGTGTCTGTCTGTCTGTTTGTCTGTCTCTTGGTGTCTGTCTGTCTTTCTGTCTGTCTGTCTGTCTATCTGTCTGTCTGTCTCTTTGTGTCTGTCTGTCTGTCTGCCTGCCTGTCTGCCTATCTGTCTGTCTGTCTCTTTGTGTCTGCCTGCCTGTCTGCCTATCTGTCTGTCTGTCTCTTTGTGTCTGCCTGCCTGTCTGCCTATCTGTCTGTCTGTCTCTTTGTGTCTGCCTGCCTGCCTGCCTGTCTGTCTGTCTGTCTGCCTGTCTGTCTGTCTGTCTCTTTGTGTCTGTCTGTCTGTCTGCCTGCCTGTCTGCCTATCTGTCTGTCTGTCTCTTTGTGTCTGCCTGCCTGTCTGCCTATCTGTCTGTCTGTCTCTTTGTGTCTGCCTGCCTGTCTGTCTGTCTGTCTGTCTGTCTGTCTGTCTGCCTGTCTGTCTGTCTATCTGTCTCTTTGTGTCTGTCTGTCTGTCTGCCTGTCTGTCTGTCTGTCTGTCTGTCTCTTTGTGTCTACCTGTCTGTCTATCTGTCTCTTTGTGTCTGCCTGTCTGTCTGTCTGTCTCTTTGTGTCTGCCTGCCTGCCTGTCTGTCTGTCTGTCTGCCTGTCTATCTGTCTGTCTGTCTGTCTGTCTCTTTGTGTCTGCCTGTCTGTCTGTCTGTCTGTCTGTCTCTTTGTGTCTGTCTGCCTGTGTGTCTGTCTGTCTGTCTCTCTGTACTGTATTGCAGTTTATTATCCGGTCCATATCGCTTTGAACTTCACTGCTTGGATGAGCCAGGCGTACCGCGGCCCAGCTCGCGAGCATTCAAATTACGAGCGTATTTCGAATCGAATATTTAACTCAAATACTTCAGTTTTAAAGTTTCAGCATTTCAAGAAGTCAAGTAAGGAAGGTCTAATTATAAAAATTACAATAAAATTGCATACGGTACGTGCATTCCAATTAGTATGTGCACTAGAAAAGTACATTTACAGTCTGGCTGTAAATGTACCGTCAGCCAGCAAGTACACGTGATGACAAATAAGCACCGGCCAAACCAGCTCTGAGCTCATTGCCCTCCACTCCACTCGGACAGCAGCTCCCGGAATCGCGCGATCTCGTTGGCGAACTTTTCCGGCTGTTCTTCCGCTTGCCGATAGAATGCCGCCGACGTTCGCAGCGCCTCGATGAGCGGCGTCGCCGGCAGCCAATCGCCGCAGGCCTCGGCCGCCTTCTCCACGCTGATTGGTCCGCTGGTCACGGTGGGGTAGAGCTGGCTGGCCGACTCGCTGAATTCGATTCTCGGCGCCTCGGGCAGCTCCATGGCTTCGGCCAGCCGGCCAACGAACGCCTCCGCTGTCCAGGTCTCCTGGTAGGCGAAGTTGAAGATTTCCTTGACTGAGCCGAGCGGTCTGGCCAGGCGTCTGTAGCGATCGACAAGGCCGACCAAGAAGTCGGCCACGTCGCCGACGTAGGCCAGCGACATTCGGGCGTCGCGGCTGAAGCTCGGCAGGCGCACGCGGCCTGCAGCCGCTCCGTGAACTAAGTACCAGAACCTGTAGCTGGTGTCCCTGGGCCCGAACGTGTCCGGGATGCGCACGATGGTGTAGTCGTAGAGAGCCCCATTGTGCTCTGCGGCCAGCAGGTCGACAATGAACTCCGCTGTGAGCTTCAGCTCCGCGTAGCGACGTCCGGCGCGCAGACGGTTGCGTAGCGCCGCGTCGGACGGGAAGGCGCCGTCAGATTCGCGCGACCTGCCGGCGTGTCGCTTGTCCGACACGTCGTAGACGGAGTCGGTGCTCAGGTACACGTAGTACTGGAACCGGCCGGTCAGCAGCTGGACGCTTTGCATCACTGCTACGTCAGCGTAGCCGGAGAGGTCGATGACGGCCAGGAACGGCCGCGCCTCCAGCTGCGAGAGGCTGGCGCAGTCCGTGAGGTCAAAGTTGCGGTCGCAGGTCAGCACCCGGCTGTGGTGGCTGCTGTGCCACTGCCAGTAGGTGTTGTTCCTGTGCAGGGTAGTCACATTGTAGCCGCGCGAGGCCAGACGCTCCACAGTGTGGCTGCCGATAAAGCCGTTGCCTCCGAGCACGAGGATGTCTCTGGCGCGGCGGGAGGGCGGAGTTGGTGCGCAGATTGTGACTTTGAGCACTGCAACGATTGAATCAAGGCAAAATTTGATCCGTCAAGGAAGGGACGCAATGATGCAGTCCAGCTCCCAGGAATAGGGACACAATGATGCGGTCCAGCTCTCAGGAATAGGGACACAATGATGCGGTCCAGCTCTCAGGAATAGGGACACAATGATGCGGTCCAGCTCTCAGGAATAGGGACACAATGATGCGGTCCAGCTCTCAGGAACAGGGACACAATGATGCGGTCCAGCTCTCAGGAACAGGGACACAATGATGCGGTCCAGCTCTCAGGAATAGGGACACAATGATGCGGTCCAGCTCTCAGGAACAGGGACACAATGATGCGGTCCAGCTCTCAGGAACAGGGACACAATGATGCGGTCCAGCTCTCAGGAACAGGGACACAATGATGCGGTCCAGCTCTCAGGAACAGGGACACAATGATGCGGTCCAGCTCTCAGGAATAGGGACACAATGATGCGGTCCAGCTCTCAGGAATAGGGACACAATGATGCGGTCCAGCTCTCAGGAACAGGGACACAATGATGCGGTCCAGCTCTCAGGAACAGGGACACAATGATGCGGTCCAGCTCTCAGGAACAGGGACACAATGATGCGGTCCAGCTGTCAGTAATAGGGACACAATGATGCGGTCCAGCTCTCAGGAACAGGGATACAATGATGCGGTCCAGCTGTCAGTAATACAGACACAATGGTGCAAACCAGCTCTACCTAGCCCGCAGACAAAATCCTCAACCCCTGAGTTTACCTGTTCCCCTCGGAGTGGTCCCTCGGTGCATCGGGATCCGCGTAGCGACTGTTCAGGTGGGCCAGGCTCGGGGAGGCGCAGCAGGCGGTGACCACCAGCAGCACAGTCAGCAGCAGCCATCGTTGATGCGGCATCTGCGCGCCTGTTCTTCGTTTCTGCACTGCTTCCGATGCACGCGGAACCTTTTACCGTGGGGTGTTTTATCCTTCCTCTAGGCTGGGAGCATCGAATGATTTTCTTCCCCTAATCGGTGCAGTGCACATTCTTTCTTCCCTGCTGATTCATGCATAAATTTCTCCCTCAAGTTCGCACAGTTTCGCATCGGAAAAATCCCTATACACACTGTACATTCTCTGAGGCTGTACGCTGCGCTTGAAGGGAAGCTGACAGCACGTTGTTTCGAATTAAAAGCAACAGAATATTGCTACAGTTTTCCCTGCAAAGTAAAGGTTTGCATCAGGTTTGTTCAACAAATTACAAGGCTTGATGCAGGGGTCCGCAAAATTCTTAACCTCTAAGGGCCAGATTAATATGAGCTAAGATCTAGCTCGTTAGCTCAGGCTAGATGAGAGAGGAAAATAGAGGGAATAGATGAGGAGAGGAAAGTGGATAGGAAAAATGAAAGAGGAGAGAGATGACGAGAGGCAAGAGAGGTAATGAGATGAGATATGGGAGGAGAGAGAAGAGATGAGAAGATGAGACGAGAGGAGAAGAAGGGAGAAGAGAGGAGCGAGAAGAGAGGGGAGAGAAGAGAGGAGAGAATAGAGAGAAGGGTTCATGAGATGAAAGAAGATCAAAAGAGAGAAGCGGTGGGACAGTAGGGAAGAGAGCTGAGATGAGACATAAACCTGAAGAGGACCTGACTGCTATTGTGCTGTTTCAAAGGACCTTTGATTCATGCTTACACCTGCAATCAGTTTCGAAAGTTTAAAAAGTCGTCTCATTAAGAAGTAAAAATCATAATGCATTTAGAATTTTTTCATCAAGTCCGCCCGCAGAGGTCATCGCAGCAGCTCTTAGCGGACCTACAGAAGGGGCTTGTCAGCCGTCAAATCCAGTTTCTTTATAAATTTATTTGAAAGAAAAATAAACGAAATCGCAGAGAAAATTTAATCAAACAGGAAGAAAACAAATTGTACACACAGGGACTGTAGGGGCAGTGGAGGGAGGGCAAGTCACCTAGTGCAGGCTCTGAACTTTGCTTTCAGCTCGGCCTTCAAATTTTGATTGGCTGGGTACGGGTGAGTCACGTGATGACTTGGATTTTGGTTTGCCTAAGAAACTCCATTTTACAGCCGCAAAGTCCCTAATAAAAATATTTTAAATAAAATAATAAATAGTAATAATGTTAGCGGGACTTGAAGTTTGCCAACATTTATACCATTGAACGGTGCATCAGTAACTCAGAGAGTGATATCAGCATAAAGCAATAAAACAATTACATAAAGCAGTTCGCGCGAACCCAGCGGTGGCAACAGAGGGGTTTACCGCAATTGACTGCCAATCAACAGGTTGTGTCATCCTTCAGGCCTCCGTTAGGTCGTCATTAAAGTACAGATGCAACTGTTGCAGGTGCTTCTCTTCGTCGATTTTCAATTCGTAGAATTCCTCGTCCTCATCCGGGATGTCGTTGTCAGCCAGGGTTTTCTCCATGTCCAGCTCGCGCCTGTCGTATTTCCAGGTGTAGCTGGCGGCGTGGGCGTTGTGCTTCAGGTAGCGCTGCAGAATCTCCTGCAGGGTCTCCTCTGAGCACACCTGATCGGGGGTTGGGGTTGGTATTAGATTGACTAACTAACTCACTCACTAACTAACTAGCTAACTAACTAGCTAACTGACTAACTAACTAACTAACTAACTCACTCACTAACTAACTAGCTAACTAACTAGCTAACTGACTAACTAACTAACTAACTAACTAACTAACTAACTAACTAACTAACTAACTAACTAACTAACTAACTAACTAACTAACTAACTAACTAACTAACTAACTAACTAACTGACTAACTAACTAACTAACTAACTAACTAACTGACTAACTAACTAACTAACTAACTAACTAACTAACTAACTGACTAACTAACTAACTAACTAACTAACTAACTAACTAACTGACTGACTAACTAACTAACTAACTAACTAACTAACTAACTAAATAAATAAATAACTAACTAAATAAATAAATAGCTAACTAACTAAATAAATAACTAACTAACTAACTAACTAACTAACTAACCTCGATGACCTGCTTTTGCTGCGTGAGGGTGTTGATAACCCGCACGAAGCGGGTCTTGACGCTCAGCAGGCCGATGCAGTAGGCGGCCTCGTCTCGCCACCACGGCCGGCCGAAGTCGTTGCACCAGTCAGAGCTGGGGTAAGGCGGCGCCACGTGAACGAAGCGGCCATGCGGCGTGTAGGGCATCCGGCAGCCGGACACAGGGTCCGTGTGCGTGCGAATGTCTCGCGTCTTGGGATCGAACCAGTGGGAAATGTCCTTGCCGGCATTCGAAATGATTGGCTTTAACAGAATAGAGCCTGGGAATGGATAATTTGATGAAAAAATAAACTCATTTAATATGGTTTGTTTAAAAGATAATATTCTTATACAACTTTTTTATTTAAATTTGAAAGAAATCAAAATAACAATATTTTAGCACTATAACTTAAATTTATATCTATCATAATTTTAACTAGTTTTCGAAATTTTCACCAACAAGATTAGTGATTTTGTGTTTAAATATTGTTAAAAACAAACCTCAAGTCTCTAAAGAAATTAAAAATCAAACCATATGTATTGGTATACTATGTTATTAAAATTTATCAATTGAGAACACCTTGAAAGTAATTTCGCTTAGCTTGAGATAAAAAATTTAAAATTACCCATGCATTTTCACCATAAGAATAATAAGACAATTGCTACCCATCATTAAAAAATTACAAAAAACATTTTTAAGATATGAGAAATTCGAAGCGAATACGCACTTTGGATTTTGGAAAAGTTTTTAATCGATACAGCTATTGTAAGAATAGATTACAAGCTAGGAAATAATAGAAAAATATATAATCTTCCAAGTTTAAAGGTAAATTCGACTGCAAATGTACGCATACCTTGATGTTTATAGCACAGTGTCGTCAAATCATACACTTTTCCAAGGAATGAAACCCAGAGACTGTCAACTGTGTTGTGGACTGCAACTTCATTAGGAGTAAAATATTTTGGTCTAGTTTTGAGAGTCATGTCTACACGTTGTTTGTGTCTTCTAAAGCTCAGACAGGTAAAGTTTAGTTTACAAACTTAGCTAATGCAAAACGGAAAATTCGCAAACAAAAACTATGTTAAAAATGAACGTCTAAGCAAGTCGTAGCAACGAATCGTTATAACAAAAACGGCATAGTTACGAGAAAAAAATCTGGCGCGGTTTCAAATTTAATTCATCGCGATTTTTATACAGCTCTTCGTCTGCTCGGAGCCATAGCTTACTTTTTTAACTTCTTTATTCTGCCTTTACCGTCTGTCCTTCCTAAGTTTCTAGCGTAGGTTAAAATAAAGTATTGTTTTCAATATGCATCGGTACCACTACAACCTTTTTCCATGCCAAAATAGGCTTCTTCAAATGCAATATGACAAAGCTGCTTATCAACGTCATATGGATGGGGTATGTACTGCCCGATTCTCTTCGTAGGAGCTAATTTTGTAAAATGGTTTAAAATTATTCCTTATTTTCCTGTCTTATTCATCTAATAAAGTTCAAAGTTTTTTTAGCCAGGCTTGTGTCATTTAAATGCTTTTTTGTTTAGAATTAGAGTCTGTATAGAATAATTTCTAAAAATTTTACATCAATGTACTCTAATTAACAGCATAGCCCATTCTCTATTGGAAAAACCATAATTAGTCTTACTAAAGGCGACTTTTTAAGTCACTACAAAGCGTTTAAACGTATTCACAAATATCCAGGTTCGAAAGGCTCGCCCAAAGGTGGACACCAGTTCACCGCAAACCTTCATTCATCTGCATCTCAAGCCGAAGAAGCTACAGCTAGAGGAAGAACGGTTGGCCATCATTGAGCGCGACAACCGCCTGCTGCTGGAGAAGATGTCCACCATCATGCGGAAGCAGAGCAGAGTGGACAATGTTAACAATTACGAACCGAAGAGGTCAGTCAGTCAGTCAGTCAGTCAGTCAGTCAGTCAGTCAGTCAGTCAGTCAGTCAGTCAGTCAGTCAGTCAGTCAGTCAGTCAGTCAGTCAGTCAATCAGTCAGTCAGTCAGTCAGTCAGTCAGTCAGTCAGCCAGTCAGGGCACAAATTAACAAAAAATCATTCAATAATTGCAGCCTGAACCGAGAGAAGCGACAGCGCGAACTACTGAAGGTCACGCGCGACAATAAGAGCATGATGGAGCGCATCATCAGCAGGTCAAGCATGCGACAGGAGCGGGAATGGGAGGCCGACTGGCAGCGGAATCTGGCTTATATGGACAGCATCAGCCGCTACCCCACTGGCTGGTGGGAGAAGGTGCGCGCTTGAATAAAGTCCTTGAGGATCTTCTTCTCCGCTCCCTCAGTCCTTGGGAATCTGCCTCTCCGCTCATTCAGAACTTGAGAATCTGCCTCTCCGCTCCCTCAGTCCTTGGGAATCTGCCTCTCCGCTCCCTCAGAACTTGAGAATCTGCCTCTCCGCTCCCTCAGAACTTGAGAATCTGCCTCTCCGCTCCCTCAGAACTTGAGAATCTGCCTCTCCGCTCCCTCAGAACTTGAGAATCTGCTTCTCCGCTCCCTCAGAACTTGAGAATCTGCTTCTCCGCTCATTCAGTCCTTGAGAATCTGCTCCCCCCCCCAGTGCTTGGATCTCCTGTGATCCGGTCTGTCTCTCTAATATTCAACTGTATTTAATTTACAACCCCGTCGAACTTCAGGAGAAAACGTCCATGTCGCTTCAGTCGCAGAATCGCGGCGGCAGCAGCCGTGACGGAGGTCGCGAACGAACTTCGAAACGCTCTGGCGGCGGTGGCAACGGCAGCAACAGAAGCCGCGGCTACGACAGCGGCAGCTTCGCCTCCACATCCAAGGGCGACGAGAGCGAGAAGAGCGGCGAGAACCGGTCGCAAGCAGACATGCAGCAGCAGTGATCGCCCCCCCCCTCCAGACTTTCCAACTCCTTGCACACCTTGCCGGATAAGCATTGTTTCCCAATCCCAACTGAACTCCGCGTCACCTGGGGAAATTGAATAACTATTATTCCAATGTGTCCTCCGGTTCAGGCAGCTTCTCGCTCACTCCAGTAGCATCATTAGCGCGAGAAGGAATCGATCGCTTGCGCTCCAGGTTTGATGGGGTCATGTAAAAAGCTAGCTAGAAGTTATTTCCTTCCCCTACCCGCCTCCCCTTGTAAAAACCGTCACTGAGAAATCCATCCCCGTCGCTCCCGGGCCCGGTAGCAACCAGCTCGCCCACCTCAGCAACCGCTGTCAAAGCTGTTAGGCTTTCTTTTACGACCTGCGACAGCGGCGGAGAGGCCCTTGGATGGAGAGCGCCGCTCTCTACATGGCCAGTTTTGCTGAGCGTTCGCTCTGCTTCTCTGCAGATGAGAGACAATTATATTAATAAAATATATTGCCCAGGGCCAAGCCAGAGCAACCCTCACTCCCCGCCCTGTTGAGAATGATTCCAGACTGGTTTTTCCGCCAATTTGCCTTGCCGCTTCTGCAAAATTCTCGTGCCGTGACTTTTTTTCTGCTTGCGGGTGTCCAAGGTTTTTTGTCAAACTCTGCTGCCAATAATGTTTTACACCTTTCTGTTGTCGAGGCAATTTTCGCACCCTTTTAATTCTCTTGTCCTCGCTTTTTTGCCGCATTCATCTTTTTTGACACAATTTTTTGTTTCAATTTGCACCACTGTCTTTTTTTAGGCTGCCGAAATTGGCATTGCAATAACTGCTGCGAGACTGCTGTACAACAAATCTAGTCCGGCTTCATGCAAATTTAATCGATTTTTTAATTTTCACACAGCTTCCAAAGCTGCTCTAAAGTGTCGGGTTGCACCCGAGAACGAGGTGTGCATCGAATCTAAATATACTAAAAATGAAAAGAAAAAACGTTTTGCACTCGAATGAATAGAAAAGAACAAAACGGTGGTGCCCTTGAATAATGCATTTTTGTGTCAAACTAACACACATTTTGCCAAATAAGGCCAACTACCCTACTAGAAGTACTGTATAGAGGAGTGTGGAGAGATAATAGAGTCCATTAGTTGGCTGGTTATTATCAATCAGGCCGCCAGATAAGAGCGATCCCGTTGAAAGCGTTGACAAGACATGACAAGAGTCGCTAAAGAGATGTTGCAAACAACTCTCTAGCGACTCTAGCAACACTGGGGCGACTCTTGGGACTTTTTAACGACTCAAACGCGTCTAATGCGACGGAGAGGTGACTGTTGCGTCACAAGCGCGTCACGTCAGTTGTAGAATCGTAAAAGAGTCGCAAGAGTCCTTTAAGACTCGTTGTGTAGGCGCATACCTTTGTGACTCGAATTCATCAAGCGACGCAAATGCGCTTCACACACAACTCAAGTGACTCTGGGACGCTTCTTGGCGTGGGCACCGCTTTCATCGGGGATGAGCGAGTTGTCAGCGCTAGATTCTACTGCCGAGAGAAACTTGTGTGTTGTGCCGTCGGCGACTTCAGCTGTCAGGCCAAATCGTCGAGGCTCCCGAGACGCGCCCTGAGAGACAACAGCAGGGACAAGAAGGACAGGTGCTAAGAAGGGTTTTTTGCTAGAGACTCTGACAGGGTTGCACTTGGGAGGTTTGAATTCCTAGTCTCAAATAAATCGTCAGCAATCATCAAAAATATCTCAGAAAACGATCAACACGCTTGCCTCGCAAGATTAGACAATCGGATGTGTCTAATGGAACATCACATTTGGATTCAAATGGAGTGCGTTTTAATTCGCGTTTTAAAGTGATAAACTGAGTGCTTCTAGCGCGCAGTTCCTGAATCCTTTTTAAGGGTTTCGACGAAAGCTTTTTATTAAACGCATCATTTCCTGCCTGTTAGCATTTTCATAGCAACGATTTGTTGACTGCTCACAGCTTTGAAATAACAAACGGGTTTTTTTCACCCTCCGGCGAATCACTACTCTCGGCTAGCGCTTAACGCGTAAAAGCCTATTTAAATGGACTGATTCGTTTGGTAGCAGGTTTAAATTTTTGCTGAGACTATAGCTGCAATAACCGCTACAATCCAAGGCTGTAACGATGAGCTCACCGAAGCTATGGAACGCTGTTCTCATCGTGTTCGGCCTGCTGACAGGTGTCCGGTGCGCGCAGCAGACCGCAGTATATCAGCAGGCCGATGCCCAGTGCGCACCGGAAGATTCACCGATAGTCCGAGCTCGAATCCTTGCAACGGCAACTACACCTTCGGCGACGAGTTGCGCGATTATGGCTTCGCAAACGGCGCAGACTGGCGCTCTGGTGGCGCAGTTCCGCCGAGCCAGCCGGCAGTGCACCATATTCCAGTTTCAATCCATCTGCCAGCACCTGATGCCTGGCAAAACCTCCGGATGCTACGTTTACTTTCGCTTTCCGATTGACCATGGGTTGCTGAACGCCAAGCTCAGCAATGTGTGGGTGGGCGACCGCGCCGGCAAGCTGGAGAACCTGGTTTGCCAGGCCCATGAGGACACCAATCGGCTCTACCCGTTCAACATCCAGTGGAGCAGCGAGGGCGCCTATTTCGACGGCACAACGGCCTATGCGGTGCTGAACAAGTCGAGCCTGAACTTTGCCAGCGGACTCACCTGGCTGATGAAGCTAAAGAGGCAGCCTCAGGTTCAGCCGATCCTGGAATTCGCCGACTGCAACAATATAAACGGCGTCACCGGTTACGGCATTCACCTGTGGGAGAATGGCGCCCCTGGTCAGCTGTACATCAGGGCCAACCGAATCACGGGAAGCCTGCTGCCGTTTGTCTACTCAGCAACTGATGCGCTGCCGCTGGGCCAAAACGACTGGCTGAACATCGCCTTCACGGCCAATGGGAGCAACTTTGATGTCTTCGTGGCTGATTCCTTCCTGCCAAGGCACACCCTCTCTCTTTATAGCGACAACAACCCCAATCCCATAACCAACTCGAACGCCTGCCTGTACCTCGGAATGCGAGTGGAGCCAGCCAACAATCCCAGGTTCAAAGGCACCATGAAGGCGCTGGCCTTCGCTGGGACGAGCATGTCGGAGGCGGAGATACGCGAGTTCTTCTCCATCTTTGAATGAAGAGCAAAAATTGGCAAGAGTTTGTGCCTGGCCACAGATAATGAGCATCTGATTGCTGCACACTCGATATCTGCGGTTTGAACACTTGAAGAGGCTTATAACTTTCCGAACACATTTCCAATGTACGGACTGAAAGTACGATTAAATAAAGATAAGATGCCGCATCAACTTTCTTAGGCTTAAGCAGTCTTAAATTTAATTTTACATGCCGGCATTGAGTCGTAAGAAGAGTGATGGCACGTTAGAAGACCGCGTGATGCGTCGTAAAAAATGATAGTAATAAAAAACTAAATTAAATAATTAATATAAGTTAATAGCTAGTGGTTATTGGTCCAGTAGTTCTCCCATTAGCCTAATTCAATGGTAGATTGTATTGTATGCAACTGAGCTGAATAATGGCCAAAACAGGAGTGCGCGTAGGAGTCTGGGACCCAGTTTACAGTGAGGTTGGCATAGCAGCTAAAACGAACAGCGAAATGATATGAAACTGTCCCTTTTACTGCTTAAAATGGTACTCAACCGAAAAGTAAATCTCGAAATCTCGAATGAAGCTTTGTGTTGAACTCTGACTCGACTGACTTCGATCATTTACGAACTGTGGATTCTGGGTTCAGTGCTCGGGGTGGGTTATTTGTCTGGTGAGGGTCTGCGCACTTTGTGTACATCGTTGCTCATTCTCCCTCCTCGTGCAAGCCTTATCTCTGTCACCCACCCCAATGCAATGCTGCGATGCTTGTTAAATTTATGTTCTTACCTAAGACTGACTTTAATAACCTTGTGTCAATGCTGAGAGTTAAAGCTATTAATTTTCCCTTCGAATTTTAAATACCTTACTGCAGGGGATGAAGTATTTTACCTAATGACTCAAGAAGATAGGGATACGAGCGTACAATGTAAATTCTAGAAAAATTCATCAAAGACATGACGCAAGCCAGAATGCAGCCTAATTGTGTATTAAGGTCTCGTTTGCAATTCTGAGGTACAGTACAAGGATGAACCAAACGTTCGTACGTTCTGGCACAAGCCGACATTGCGTGCTGACCTTCCCCAGCTGGTGCAGGAGGTGCAAAACGCTTCGTTGCGATATTCACAGCTGGCCAGATAGAGTGCAAGTGCTGCATCTTGGACCCTCTGTTGATGGTCGGCCAGCCCGTGGCCGAACTTCAAGACCCGTGTCGCCGCTTAAAAACCGATGGTTGCTGCTTCCGTGCTGCTGTGTTCTGAAGGGCGTCCTGACCCTCAGTTTCTTCTGAAGGGCGTCCTGACCCTCAGTTTCTTCTGAAGGGCGTCCTGACCCTCAGTTTCTTCTGAAGGGCGTCCTGACCCTCAGTTTCTTCTGAAGGGCGTCCTGACCCTCAGTTTCTTCTGAAGGGCGTCCTGACCCTCAGTTTCTTCTGAAGGGCGTCCTGACCCTCAGTTTCTTCTGAAGGGCGTCCTGACCCTCAGTTTCTTCTGAAGGGCGTCCTGACCCTCAGTTTCTTCTGAAGGGCGTCCTGACCCTCAGTTTCTTCTGAAGGGCGTCCTGACCCTCAGTTTCTTCTGAAGGGCGTCCTGACCCTCAGTTTCTTCTGAAGGGCGTCCTGACCCTCAGTTTCTTCTGAAGGGCGTCCTGACCCTCAGTTTCTTCTGAAGGGCGTCCTGACCCTCAGTTTCTTCTGAAGGGCGTCCTGACCCTCAGTTTCTTCTGAAGGGCATCCTGACCCTCAGTTTCTTCTGAAGGGCGTCCTGACCCTCAGTTTCTTCTGAAGGGCGTCCTGACCCTCAGTTTCTTCTGAAGGGCGTCCTGACCCTCAGTTTCTTCTGAAGGGCGTCCTGACCCTCAGTTTCTTCTGAAGGGCGTCCTGACCCTCAGTTTCTTCTGAAGGGCGTCCTGACCCTCAGTTTCTTCTGAAGGGCGTCCTGACCCTCAGTTTCTTCTGAAGGGCGTCCTGACCCTCAGTTTCTTCTGAAGGGCGTCCTGACCCTCAGTTTCTTCTGAAGGGCGTCCTGACCCTCAGTTTCTGCAATTAGCTGGTGTTGGTCCTGTGGCGCAGGAAAACTAGATAAAAATTCATCTTCAACGGCACCCTACCCATTGAAGCTTCCATTGGACTCAAGATCGGTGCAAGAGTGTACTTTGTCTAGCCGTTACGTTGGAAGTCTTACAAACTAGATCGCCGTTAGTTGTATTCAAATCTCTTCTAAATATTACTCTGGAAAAACCTCAATGTTCAAATTCGTGTTGTTTTTCGCACTGAAAAGATTGCTGAATTTATCAGTGGTAACAAAACTCTGCCATGCCAAATGAACATTTGCTCACTTGCAAACGCTGTGAACCGCATGAAAATGATTGTTTGAGAATTCTGTAGGAACGATGGCAAAATTAGTTTATTAGTACGTCATGTTCATCATGGCCTAACAACATACTCTTAACAACCAGCTCGCCACGGGGAGTGCTAGTCGCCAACTTTACATTTTTAACCCGCTTAAATAACCGGTTGGAACTCATTTTTTGTATACTTCTTCCTTATCCACCCAAACTCTTGTACCCACCTCTGTGCTCTTGTACTTATTTTCAATTGCTAACAAATTAATTGGTCTTAAGCCTTTATATATTCCTTTGTTTCTTTCAAACAAGATGCTCATTGTTGGACGAAATGCACTGGCCAATGAAATGTAATAAAATAATCGAATTTAAAACAATTGAACTAATTATATGTGCTGATTATTTCTTTCGTGTATCTACTTTTCATTAAGCGAGCTTTAATTTAGTGGGCTTTTCCACAACTTTAGATTTCTTAGGCGAAGCTCCGGTAAAATTTCATATAGATACGCCGGGGCTGAGGCCTCAGTCGCTTGAATTCTCCGCCCTCTGCCGCCGAGTTGGGCGAGTTGCCGCGAGTTGCCGCGTGGCAGGGGTTCAAGCAACCAAAACGTGAAGCTCATTTTCATTCCTATCACAGGCGAAAACGTTAAAATACGCAGGCGAAAGCAGATTAGTTGGGCTTGGCCGTTTTCTTTTGGTTGAGTTAGAGGTTAGTCTTTGAGTCCTTTCGCCGCTCTTTCTCGCGCACTTGGCTTCTCACCCACCGGCCCGGCCACGTGCTGCGCTCGTCAAACTTCTCAGACTGACTAACCTCGTCTGTCAACCGCATCGCCTTCGCTCGCCGCCTCACCTTTGCCTTCTACTCGTATCTGCTGGCTGTTACAGTTTTGACACGTTTGCATGGTTGCTTTCCACTGTTGGCTTCCATTATTCCATTCATTCGCCAAAGGTAGAAGGCTGTGAAAACTGAGCTTTGAAAGCAGTGTTCGTTGATTCAGCTGGCAAATAACTGTCAACTGTGTAGAGATAAGATATTCTAATCTATGCATTAGACTGAAAAAGCGACAGAGTAAGGGTGATAAATATCTAAATAGCGATTAATTTATTTTTGCAAGTTAACTGGCCCTCGCCAGTTTGAAGACAACTGACAGCCTTTTTCATCTTCTGCGATGGAAGCTCATTCTGCAACGGAGTCTGCAACAGCTGCTCAGCAGGAGCAAAAACCGGTGAGCAAATGCAGGAAGTGCAGCAGCCACCTTTTCAAATCAAGCGAAGCAAATTTTGAATTTTTGAGAAGAGACATTTGTAACCTTTTGAATTAGGGAAAAATTGAGCTTACAAAAAATCTCTCGAATTATGCAAATCAAAGCAGACGTCAACTTTATATGCTCTGAATTAAACCGACTGCAGTCGATAATGTGTAGAACGAGTCGACTAGAATGTGATAAAGTTCCTACCTTGGGCTTCTAGGGGGATAATATTGGGATTTACGTCTTCAATGGGTCGAAAAACTGACGTCGATCAACTGTTGTTCCGCGTTTCTAGGCAACTGCTCCGACAAGTTGCCGATTGCAGACAGTCTGGTTCCTGGTTGCCCCACTGTTTGGGTAGCGTAAAATATACATACGTTGAAGCGTATATTTTTGCCAATTGTACTTTTTGATGGGATGCAATACGAACGCGAAAATCATGCCAGAAGAGTGGAAAAAAGGGGAACTACCTACTATGCACTCGCTGCCAACCAAATAATTATCAATCTGCTCGTACAATAACGCTAGGCTTAACTAGATGTTTTTTGTTTTAAATAGTCAATGCAACGACAAAAGAACAGAATGCGAGGGCATGAGTATTTCTAGGAAAGCAAAATCATAGAGAAGTTTAAATTGGCACCATTTTTATGAGTGTACAAAGACTAGTAGGTAAAGTAGAGTCTACAAGTCTTTAGATTATTTCCTCCCCTTCTTCTTTCCGAAAAAAAGAACACAATGGCTCTCTCGACGATACTTCGCTTGGCCTTTCAACTACCACTTTACTAAAGGACATTGTGATGGTCGAAAATTGATATTAACTACAAGAATTTATGTTTTCAGGTTTGTAGTGATATTTTAAAGTACGAGCGTAAAGAAACAAAGCACCGATCTTCTATGATACAGAAACTTCTCAGAGCTTTTGATATTGGTTCGTTTTCTTACCGTAAAAAACGTAATTACGGGTTGCGAACTCCAGAAAAGCTACCTGGACGAGCTGCCGTACTACTCCAACTACCAACTGGCCGATGACGAGGTGCCCCTGGCCAAGTACCTGCTTCCCGCCGACTCTGCCGAAGTGCAGCGAGGTGTCGAGTCCGGCCGCTTCCCGACGCTCTCCGGCTTGGCGCGGCTGCAGCGGCAGCGAGGCCAGCCGCCCAATCCGTTGGGCGACGCGGCGAACGAGTCGCCGCCGGCTCCGTTTCCACCGCGACGCACCAAAACGGAGCTGCTCGAATCGAAGGACTTTACAGAGACGGACAAGTTCGCCGAGTCGGTGACGCCGTTGCCAAGCGACGACTGGGAGCAGCTGGCGGAGCGGCTGTTCGAGCAGAGCCGCAGCAACCTGGAGAAGGTGAGGGTCGCGTTCTGCTTCGCCTGCGCGCACCGGCAGCTGGCAGAGGTTGCTGAAGAAACTCCGGCATACAAAGCTATCCGGGAAAATGAGGCGACGGATGTATTTGAGAAGCTGCTTGGGTAAGTTCCATTTTCTGGTCGATGTTTTGGTCTTTTGAATCTTTACATAGAAACTTTTGACGTGAATATTTTAGTAGTAGAAAAGCAAAAAATGTTATTCTGTATAAGACCACTTGACTTACTTGACTTAGCTGCAGGGCTGTCCCGGAGGGGACACAGCGGGAAGGCGCGGGTGCCCATTCCGCTAGTCCCTGAACGGCCGACGCGTCGCTATGGACGGAGGGTTGGCGCCGCCCAGGGAGGTCTCCCAGTGTCGCCAGCAGCTATAATGCTCTCTGGAAAGGAGAGATAAGACCATAAGACCAGGTTACAAGTAGATTGTCGAATGAGTTCATCATATCCTCATAGGTGACCCTTAGACCCATAGACAAATAGGAAGCCCTCTAAGAGCGTAGTACAGAGGCAAACCCAAAGGAATCCTCACAGTCGACGTTTCAAAATCAATGTTCCATGCTGTACGCTCATTATTCAACGCTTCGGAATCATTATTTAAGGCTACTAAAATGCTTTCATGGTACAATGGTTAGTGGTGTATATGGTTTTGAGGTAGACAATGATTCGTTTTTCACGAGTGGCTACGCGCACTCGTCACATTGGCCATTAATTTAAATTCTCGCTTCATAATAGCTGTACGAGTATTGATTGAATTGTCTATAGTCGAAACAGGACTTTCAGTTAATGACCAGCCATTAAGCAAAGGTCATTACCGTGAAGTGACATTTCGATCAATAAAGTTTATTCAGCGAATATTAACCAAGACTATCTGATGATAAAAACATTAGTCAGTGTCTTTTACATTGACTTTAGCATTTCGATTCGTTTCCAAGGATTCGAAACTAATTTTTTCAGCTGTGGAAAAGTGCCAAACAAGAAGCTTTACGGCTACAAAAAGGGTGCGGACTCCGACTCTGGCGTAAAGGCCGAACTCGGTGGCTGTTGGTTCGCGTGCTACGTTGAGGGCGAATGGCGATTCGTTGACCCGCACTGGGGTGCTACGGCTGTGATGAACCACGATTCCGGCAGATATGGCTCCATTGACGATAAGGGCCGAGTCAGCAGTGCCAGAGAACAGAAGGGACAGAGCGTATTTTACCGTGATGAGTTTCACTTCCTGACTGATCCAGAAAGGCTGATCACAAACCATTGTCCACAACAGCATGATCTGGAGTGGCAGCTGCTAGCGAGGCCACTCAGTATTGAAGAATTTGAACTTTTTCCTCGCTACTTTGGAGGTTCTGCCATAGAAATGGAATTCTACGATCTGGAGCCGATAAACTATCCTTATAACGTCATCGTAGCAAAGCCGGGACCCGTTGAGATTCTGTTGAAGGAGCGATCGGGAGAACAGTATAGGTACAGCGGGCAGCTAAAGATACACAAGAAGCACATCAACAGTGAATCAAAGACAGCCATTTTGAGTGCCCATCAGGAGAAGGCCTGCATCAGCAAGGGGATCCGTGTGTCAAAGGATACCGTCAAGTTCATCTTTGAGCCACCATATCCAGGACAATACGCTCTGGAAATCATTCTCTGGCGTCAGGTCAGTGAGGTTACGCTAACTGGATGTAAGTTCCTTACGTATACGATCCACTGCCCTCAAAACTGGGAATCGGTCGATGTCATCCCGGAGGGCCAGGAAAATCTTCGCGAGTTCGGACCAGGACAAGACCTTCAACGAGCTGGACTAACCTCAGAAGCGCCCGGAGAGCTGAAGGCTGCCGACGGAGAGGCATCGCTGGAAATTGCACCGCTTGATGAGGACGAAAAACCTAGTAGTGACCATCTGAGGTGAGAGACTATGAGAGCCACATTCTATACTGAGAAATCAGAAAACAAACAGTTAGGGCATGGCTACTATTCAATACGATTCCCTGCAGACAACAAATCACCACAGCAAACAGACAATAATCAGTTAGAATCTTCATACGCTCGTAAAAACATCATTTTCTGTGGCATAAGACCAGCAAGACATCATTCAAATATTGATTTTGTGGTTATACTAACCAACAGAAAAAAATGAATCAATAACCAGCCAATTAAAAAATCTGATTCCGACAATATTTACATTGCAGAAGTCTGACGTGCCAAGCGCTGGGTCCGGACAACAAGCCCCTGCCGACGGGCAGCGTGCTCGTGTGGCGCGACGATCGCCGCAACGCCTTCCTGTTCCTGGCGCCCGATTCCGGCTACTACGCTCTGGTGCTCTACGAGAACGGTCGGCCCGTCGGCCAGTTCCTGGTGGACGCCAGCAGCGAAGCCAAGGACGGCGCGAGCTTCCCGCTGCCCGACTGGAGCCGTGTCGGAGGTCTCGGACTCGCCGCTGTAAACAAGGCGGACGGCGGAGGCTGTCGGCTGGTGCCACTGAGCCACCAAACGCCGTACGTTCGAACCGAAGAGTTCGAGTTGGCGATGCGCTTCGGTGTTGATGGCGCAGGCGAAGAAGGCGACGCAGGTATCGAATTGAAGTCGGAGATGCTGGGTGTCGGAGCGGACGGAGGGACCGAGTCGGTCGGCGACTACTCGTTAGTGAGCGGCGTCGAGGGCGGCGGCTTCGAGGTGCGGTGCCGGTTCCCGAGAGCGGGCCACTACCTGCTCCGCCTGTCGTTCCGAGAGAGCGGCGGAGACTGGCGCCCGTACTTCACGTACTTCGTGCGAGCTGTGGGCCAGCTGGACGGATCGGCATCCGCGTTTCCGAGCCTCGGTGCGGACTGGCCGGTCGGCGGAGCGCTCATCGAGCCGCTGGACCGCACGCTGTCCGTTGGACAGCCGACGCCGATATGCCTCCGTCTCGTGGATTCCGCAGCTATCGGCGCTGTGGAGGTGGTCGACGAGCGAAGCGGCAGTCGGGAGCCGTTGAGTCGCGACCCGCAGGACCCGCGGTTGTGGTTCGGGTCCGTGACGGCATCTGCGGGTAACACCGATGGAGCGAACGCTGCCGGGAGCGGCGGCGTGACGGTGGTGGCCCGTGTCAACGACGGCGTTGAGACACAGCTTGTAAAGTTCGACGTCGAGTCGGGAAGCAGCGCGGAGGCCAAGGCGGCGGCACTGCGCGAAGCTCGGGAGCTAAACGAGCGACGTCGGGTGGCCGAGGAGAATCGGCAGCGGAAGCGGGAGAACCGGCGCCGCCACGAAGAGGGACTGGAGCCGCTGCCTACCCAGGTGCATTTTTTAATCCTACTTGCACATGTATCTCAGATTTTTGCGATTGATTAGTAAATAATGGCACCGATTGATCGCTTATTTCACAAGTTACGCTTTTACTTTTATCTTTATGTAGGATTCGCTTAAGAAATTGGCTGAAGCAGAAGCTGCTGCAAAAGCGGCGGCAGAGGCAGAAGCCGCAGCCAAAGCCAATGCGGCGTCCAACAAGACGTTTGAAAGGGTGGAAGTGGCTTCAAAAAAATCGACTGACTCGAAGGCAGCTTCCAATGAAGCTGTGAAAGCGGCATCCAGGGCGGAATCTGCCGGTCAGGCGGTGACAACGGCGGGTGCCGCAGTAGAGGCGGCTGTTCAGTCAGCGGCCGAAGCTGCCAGGACTGCGGCTGAAGCTGCGAAGTCAGGTGAAGTTAAAAAAGCTGCCAAGGCGGCGAAATTAGCGGAGACAGCCGCTCTTGAAGCGAAATCTGCCGCTCAGGCTGCAGTGAGTGCCGCGACCGATGCGCGTACGGCCGCCAAAGCGTCTGCCGAGGCGGAACAAAAAGCCAAGACGGCGGCCGAGGCGGCGAGAAACGAAGCGGACCAAGCAGCAGTGGAAGCTGAGAAATCAGGAAATGACCAAACCAAAAAGGCCGCTCAAAATGCCGCAACACTGGTCGATGAGGCGGAAGCTAAATTGAAGACGTCAAAGGAGGCTTCAGAAAAGGCTGCCGCGGAAGCTGACGCCGCAAGTAAGAAGGCCGCGAAGGCCTCCTCAGATTCTGAGGCTGCAAGCAAATCGTTAGCTGAAGCGAATGCGGCAGCGACAACAGCTGCTGAAGCAGCAGCAGCGGCAAAGGCAGCCGAGGCAGAAGCTGCGGCGGCAGCGAAGGAAGAGGTCAAACTTCTCATTTCTCAGCTAGACGAGGCGCTGCTTAGTAGAAAAGTTGTTCAGTTGCGCAAGGCGATCAAGGCTTTGGAACCGCACGAGTTTGGATTGCACCGCTATCACGAAAGGAAACTGCGGGAAGCTCGGCTGACACTGACTGCGCTGCAGAATAGGAAGGGTGCGTGAGGAACGACGAGGTTGTACAGTCCGATTTCAATGAGGAGTTCATAGTTTTGTGGTTTACATCCAGGTCAACATTCAGTTGAAATTCTCAATGAAGTCATACGAAAGCCTGATACAGGTATAGAGGATTAGAGACAAACCAGATTGGAACCTGATGATTTTGAATTCAGCTTTTGTTTATCTGATGCATCATTCTTGAGTTACCCGACCAGCTCACCTCCCACCCCTGCAGACATACGGGACGCCATGGCGGACGCTCAGCGAGCCCGCAGCACCGACCGCCTGCGCGCGTTGGTGCACCGTCTGGAGGCTGAAGCCGAGTCGCAGCCGCTGACGGAGGCGCAGCTGGCGCTGTTCAGCGAGGACCTGCGGCTCGCCAGAGAGGCCATCCAGCGAGATGACAAGCTGAAGCGAATTCCCTCACACCGGCTGGAGATGAGTCCGAAGAGTCTGTCCGAGCTGAGGCAGTACAGCCGGCCAGTGGAAACGGTGCACCGAACGGTGCAGGCGCTGCTGCTGCTGCTCGGGTACTACGAAAAGCGCACACGGGTGAGCGATCCGCGCTTCATCATTTGCCGCTTCTATGGATTCATTCTGAGTCTGGGACAAACTATTGAAATGCCTTCATGTAAATAAGTACTTTCCTGATTTAATCAACCACATTAGGGTGTCGAAAGGAAGTTTACAAGGTGTTTAGCAATTGCTTAACAATGTCCCTTTGGCGCAAATTTGAATTCCATTTAGTTTAATGAACGTTTCTTGATTATTTATTAATTATATGGCCCTCTAAAACAGTGATCGAATTACACTACTGCAAGTAGTGGATATTGGTGGAGTGGATTATCATACATTTTTTCTCCACCTGACAGAAATGGCCTCGCTGCCAACCGCTGTTGAAGAGCATCAACAAGTCTGTCGCGGACTTTCAGCCACGCTTCGTTGATCCGCGCATCGCTGCCCGAAGTTCGGAGATTCTGAGCAGTATCGACAAGCGCGAGATCGCCCTGCAGAGCGCTGCCGCCTTCGCTTTCTATGAATGGGTTCGTTCGAGTTCGAATAAGCAACGTTTTTGAAATTTCGTTCGTAAGCGGAATCGAAAATACGATCTTATCGCCCGAATATACGGGTACTTGGGCCTTGACCGCACAGCGTTCATGTGACAGTCGTTTCCTACAAATGAATTAAGCCGAAAATCATGATCTCACATGTTATCTTTACGTTAGACACCATGCATTAGCTACACCCATATCATGCATCCCAAGGTTGGGAGTTTTGGCCTGATCTGACTAATCACGCACAAGTCGCAGACTCACCATCCGGAAGTTATTAGCGAAAATCGTAATTTCGATTCCGTGGTTAATTGAGTAAATTATTTACAGGTCTTGCTTCATTGGGCCGATAAATAAGAAATTCTAGCTCTGAGTTTACTACATATTGGCCTATTAGTGTGTGAATTTTTGCTTAAATCTGAATTGAATTGAAGGGTCTCTAAAAATGTTTGAATGCGCTGGGGTAGAACCTAGAAACCCTGGGGCTACAGGGAACATACTTGGATGGGATCTTCCCTGTGTGCCTGGTCGAACTGCTCTGACAGGATTTCGATAGCAGTCGGCAATTCGGGCTGCATTTTGTCGCTTACAGTAAGTTGACATCCCACTTGGCTTCCGGTTCCGACTTCTCCGACTGAACCCCCTGTCTCAAAGAGTTTTGACTTTAATTTTCTAATATTCGAATCCTTGCAGGCAGTCAAAACAGCGAACTCGATCAAGGAGGCGTCAACACCGGAGACCTTCGTTCCGGCCAGCATGAAGCAGCAGATACTAATCCTTGGCGTCACCGAAGAAGAGGACGCCACGTGGGACTTCGACGACGAAGGCATCCGCAGGAGGTCGTCCGTGGTGCCTAAGTAGACTCCAGTCTATCTAAAGACGACGAAAGGCCCCCCCAGAAAAACGACTGTGATTTTCCTAGACGCAGCACAATAGTTATCCAAGGACCGCTGGTAGCTAGTAAGAGGACGTGACACACAATCCTGGCTTTCTAAGATTTAAGGATCTTATAATGATTTTAATATTCATCAAGCTCATTAAAGAGGCAAGAAGGGTTTACATTTTCTTTCTTGTGACCAGTAATTGTTCTTATTATTTATATTGAAACATGTATCTTTATATACGAGTAGGTTCTTCTTTTTGTGAGCTAAAGTGCCACATGTACTTTTAATATATTTTTTTTCCACTTGACCGAAGAGAAGTATATACGAACTAAGTAATAATTGCCTAGATTATATCATTGCAAAGAACTTTTACCCAGACAAAATGACAAGTCAAAACGGCCATTATTACACTATTCAGCAGCAGATTTTTCAAACTGATAAGAGCAGGCATACTGCTATGATTTTATTAAGCTAATTAAAAGTTTATGACTAGCGAATTCAACTGGCCCTCGCCACGCGTAATCAATGTACACCATACTCTCTGTCTAAGTGACCAATCAGTTCACCCACCCCATCTCTCGTTCAATTTAAGTGTAAAAAACGACGTTCTAACTCGTCCTTGTGTTCTGTCTGCTGGATAAAAGTTCTTTATAATGTGCTTGTATAGTATGCTGCATCGTTGAATAATGGCCAGAAACACACGTGCTACGCGCACTCGTGTTTTTCGCCATTATAAAACTCCGCAACATACTATACAATCTACCGTGCTGTTCGATTCTTTTATAACAGATCGCGTTCCTAGATTTTTAAGAGAGTTGATTTCACATCTAGCTACTTAAACAAAAGTGAAAAGTCGCCACCCTTTGCCCCAGTGAGCAGTGTCTTTCGACCAGCGTCTATCACCTGGCCAACCATTTTGATAGTAAAAAAAGCTTGAAAAAACAATGAAAACCGGGCGGAAGCTTCAAATCCATCCGATCTTTGCCTCCACGAGTCCACTCCTCCCAATCCCTCCTCACCCAGCCCAACTCTGCGTCCCGTGGCGCAAGTTGCGTCACTCAAAAATCAATATAACTGTGCTCGAATTTACTGCGCATTCTCAAATGGTGACGACTTTTTAATTTTGTTGAGTATAGATGTGCCTGCTCCATTGCCAACCTTCTCCTCTTATTTATGATTCAATTATTACCAAGTTTTTCGATAGAATTCTCGCATTAATTTGTGACGGAAGTCAACAAGCGGTCTTAATAAACTTTTGCCTGATTTCACCTAAAGAGATATGGTGTGAGATTCTTCTTTTCTGAAGTTCTCTTCAAGGCAAAATTACTAAATTAGATTCAAAATTTGATGAGCTGGGCAAGAGATAAGAACTCTTCAAAAGCTGATACAGTATCTGAGAAACACTCTGTGATAGCACAGCGGGATCGGTTAAACACTTCTTGAGAATATTTAAGCATTGGCAACTTGAGCGAGCAGAGAAAATCCAGGCAAGAGAAAAGGCTTCAGTGATTAGACAGTATCCGCTCCCGACCATGGAAACTGCTGAGTCTGGCATGGTAAGTACTGGCACACTTAAATTTCAATTAGCATTGAGTCGTGTTTACAATCCGATTGTTGGTTTCTTTTCATTCAAATAATAATTCATTCATTGAACTTGAATGCATTCTTCGCTCGTTCCAAAACAAGATTTTGCCTCAAATTTTTTGTAAGTACCGGGTACGACTCTCAGACCCACCAGCTCGTCTTTGACTCCTCTTCTCCTTCATATTCATCCTCCATCCAACCCCCATGATACCTATCATGTCGTCTCCAAACCTATCATATCGTCTCCATACCCTCTCGTCTCCATCTAGTCTCCATACCCTCCATCTAGTCTCCATACCCTCCATCTAGTCTCCATACCCTCCATTTAGTCTCCATACCCTCCATCTAGTCTCCATACCCTCCATCTAGTCTCCATACCCTTCATCTAGTCTCCATACCCTCCATCTAGTCTCCATACCCTCCATCTAGTCTCCATACCCTTCATCTAGTCTCCATACCCTTCATCTAGTCTCCATACCCTCCATTTAGTCTCCATACCCTCCATCTAGTCTCCATACCCTCCATCTAGTCTCCATACCCTCCATCTAGTCTCCATACCCTCCATCTAGTCTCCATACCCTCCATCTAGTCTCCATACCCTTCATCTAGTCTCCATACCCTCCATCTAGTCTCCATACCCTTCATCTAGTCTCCATACCATCCATATAGTCTTCAAACCCCTGAGTAGTCCCTGAGTTGGTCCTATAATATTTGGTTAGCAGACCTGTAATTGAGCGCAAGGTTGCTTGCTGCTTTCAGTTAAGATGCGCTGAACAGAAATTTACAATTTAGAAATTTAGCAGTTTTGTCTGAGACAGTGAGAGAATGCTTTTTGTATCAATTGACTTAGGCGAGCTACCTGGACGACCTGCCGTACTACTCCAACTACCAACTGGCCGATGATGAGGTGCCCCTGACCAAGTACCTGCTTCCCGCCGACTCTGCCGAAGTGCAGCGAGGCGTCGAGTCCGGCCGCTTCCCGACGCTCTCCGGCTTGGCGCGGCTGCAGCGGCAGCGAGGCCAGCCGCCCAATCCGTTGGGCGACGCGGCGAACGAGTCGCCGCCGGCTCCGTTTCCACCGCGACGCACCAAAACGGAGCTGCTCGAATCGAAGGACTTTACAGAGACGGACAAGTTCGCCGAGTCGGTGACGCCGTTGCCAAGCGACGACTGGGAGCAGCTGGCGGAGCGGCTGTTCGAGCAGAGCCGCAGCAACCTGGAGAAGGTGAGGGTCGCGTTCTGCTTCGCCTGCACGCACCGGCAGCTGGCAGAGGCTGCTGAAGAGAAGCAACCGTATGAAAATATTCGACTTGGAAACTGCAGCGAAGTTTTTGCCGCGCTACTTATGTAAGATTGCCAAGCCATACTAGAAATCGTTCACTCGCACCAATGTTTCAGGTTCCAGAATAAATAAAAATGCAATATTTGACGCGCTTTCAGCAATTATCTACGAGTGTGTCACTAAATTTGGTAACCCACAGTAAGACAGGCCTGCATGACATTCGAGTTGTGCATGCCAACTATTGTTAAGTGGGCTGAGGACCCAACTGCAAGGCCATGAATGATACACGTATTTCACCAACTCTCTTTGATCATACATGCGCACAATCGGCACAATCAGCACTGAGCCTCAGTGCGGCCTTGCCAAGCCTCCAAATTTCATCAGCGCGTCGACCGCATGTGCCTGCATCAGCTGTGACTTCGTTGGTCACTGGCCTTCACCGAGGCGAAGCTTCTGAACATTCAACAGGTGACACCAGGTAACTATGGACACCCTGTTGCAACAACAACAACAAAGTACTTCACCCGCCAGCCACACAGTGGCTAGAAAGAGGGGAAAAGTCAGAGAGCGCGTCTCTGGGCCATAGCCCTCAGAAAGTCACAACCCCCAGCTTGGTCCAGGGCGCCAGCATCGGTCAAAAGCCTATCAGGGTATCTCGCCGTTCGCCCTTGGCCTCGCCTGCGCGGTCCCTGCAGCTTGAGCAGCAGCACCTCGTGCAGCGGCTCAGGGCAGCGAGCCTCCGACCGGATGACGTGGCCAGCCAGTCGAAGTCGCCGCAGGTCAGAAGGCCGCATCATGCCCTTGTGTAGAGGCGTGCCCTCGTGTAGAAAGCGGCGTTGGTCTCGCTGCCGGAACCGCTGCGCACTCCGAAAGCCGCACGCAGCATGGCCGCATGCGCAGCGTCCAGCTGCCTCTCCTAAGCGTCCGTCAGGGTCCAGATCTCGGTGTTGTACAACAAGACAGTCTCAACGACTGCCTGAAACAGCCGAGCTTTGAGCCCGTCATCCAGGGCCTCAGAATGGAGCGCGGAGCGCACAGAACGAAACGCGGCACAGGCCAGGCCTTGTCTTCTCACCAGGTTGTCGGCAACGTCCGGCACGAGGCCGCCGAGGTACAGGAACCGCTGGCAACGGGTAAGCATGATTGCCTCCCGGGCAGCGTCTCGGTAATTGATCTCGACAGGCAGGTTGGAGGACACCGTGAAGACTACCGTCTTCCGTGCGTTCAGCATGAGGCCGACTCGCGATGCTGCTGCCGTCAGGCCATCCAGCAGCCGCTGAGCGCCTTCAGCCGACGATGACAGCAGCGCGAGGTCGTCCGCGCAGCCGAGAATGGAGAGCCGCTTCTCAGGGTGCCACCGACTCATGCGTCTTCGCAGCAGGAAGCCGTTGGGTAGGCCGGTCCTCAGTACCCAATCCAGACCAAGCACAAACAGGAAAGGCGCCAGAGTGTCACCCTGCAGCACGCCTGACGACGTGCTAAATTGGTCCGACAGTCCATCTGGCGTCATCACAGAAGCGGTCGTATCCTGGTACATCAACATGATGGCGGAAATCAGTTGGTCCGGTTGCAGATTTCTCTATTTTCGCTGATCAAGCCTCAGTGGGCGAACCTCAACTGCTCGACATCCTCAGCTAGTCTCTCAAGCATTCCGTCATCATCCCGATGCCGTCGACACCTTCAACAGATAGCACCAGATGACTTTGCATTTTTCTTCTTCTCTAGATACGAGCTACATTTCTGAAACATAAAATTATTTTTACCAGTACCTGTTGAAGGACAGAAGCTCTGCCTGGGTGAAGGCCAGTGACCAAAGAAGTCAGGGCTGATGCAAACACGTGTAGTCGATGCGCTGATGAAATTTTGATGCTTGGCAAGGTTGCACTGAGGTGGAGTGCTGCTTGGTGCACAGGGGTGTACTGAATGCACTAGGGAAACTTGGGAATACTCGGGGAAAGATTCGACCTTCTGGCAGAATCGTTGAATATCTCGACAGTCCAAAAAGCTTGTTTAGCCCGTTTTTCTGAATTTCGTGTGCCTGCGTTGCTCCGTTCTGGCGCAGCAAAAAAGTTGTCAAGGGGGGGGGGGGTAATTACACCTTGATAGGTCGACGGGCGGAAAAATGGCTTCGGATTCCTACCGTTAAATAGTCTATGCAAAAAATCCTCTAATAAATTGGGCACTCCTATCCTGTGTACTATTTAACTTGAATAATTTGAAACATTTGCTGATATTATGCGGGAATTATTGTTAATTATTGCTTGAATCTTTAAGATCACTTTGAAAATGGCTTGAAAATCTCACCTGACCCTATCGGACACAATTTAGCATAGCCGGTGTGCCGATGCAAGTAATTACCGGCTACAAGAAGGGCATCGGCTATGAGTCTGGGCTCAGGGCACCACTTGGCGGCGTCTGGTTTGCCTGCTACGTCGAGGGCGAATGGCGATTCGTAGATCCGCACTGGTCCGCGCAATCCGTCAGCGGTTTCGAGGCAGGCAACTACAGACAGGTGGATGAGCGCGGCCTTGTGAATGATGTAACAGAAGTCGGCGGCACCACAGTCTACGATCTCAACGAGTTCTGGTTCCTGACTGACCCGCACCAGTTCGTTGTCAGTCACTTCCCCAGCGAAGACCAGCTCGAGTGGCAGCTGCTGGCCAGGCCGTTGCAATTTGAAGAGTTCGAAGAAATGATCGACTACTTTGACGGCACGGAAACGGAGATGAACGTCTACCAGCTAGAAACAGTCAGTCATCCAAAAAACGTCATCATTTCAAAGCCCGGATCCGTAGAAATCCTGCTCCGAGAACTTACTAATGAGCAGTACATGTACGAAATGCTGCTGAAAATACACAAGAAGCACATTGCTGACGGATCGAACTTGGCGCATTTGACTGCCTACCAACAGAAGGCCTGCGTCAGCATAGAGACTGCAGCATTATTTCTTACTTTTGAAATACAGGCGTAGCTACTGAACTATTACCAATTGCAGAAATTTGACGTGCCAAGCGCTGGGTCCGGACAACAAGCCCCTGCCGACGGGCAGCGTGCTTGTGTGGCGCGACGATCGCCGCAACGCCTTCCTGTTCCTGGCGCCCGATTCCGGCTACTACGCTCTGGTGCTCTACGAGAACAGTCGGCCCGTCGGCCAGTTCCTGGTGGATGCCAGCAGCGAAGCCAAGGACGGCGCGAGCTTCCCGCTGCCCGACTGGAGCCGTGTCGGAGGTCTCGGACTCGCCGCTGTAAACAAGGCGGACGGCGGAGGCTGTCGGCTGGTGCCACTGAGCCACCAAACGCCGTACGTTCGAACCGAAGAGTTCGAGTTGGCGATGCGCTTCGGTGTTGATGGCGCAGGCGAAGAAGGCGACGCAGGCATCGAATTGAAGTCGGAGATGCTGGGTGTCGGAGCAGACGGAGGGACTGAGTCGGTCGGCGACTACTCGTTAGTGAGCGGTGTCGATGGCGGCGGCTTCGAGGTGCGGTGCCGGTTCCCAAGAGCGGGCCACTACCTGCTCCGCCTGTCGTTCCGAGAGAGCGGCGGAGACTGGCGCCCGTACTTCACGTACTTCGTGCGAGCGGTGGGCCAGCTGGACGGATCGGCATCCGCGTTTCCGAGCCTCGGAGCGGACTGGCCGGTCGGCGGAGCGCTCATCGAGCCGCTGGACCGCACGCTATCCGTTGGACAGCCGACGCCGATCCGCCTCCGTCTCGAGGACGCCACAGCTATCGGCGCTGTGGAGGTGGTCGATGAGCGAAGCGGCAGTCGGGAGCCGTTGAGTCGCGACCCGCAGGACCCGCGGTTGTGGTTCGGGTCCGTGACGCCATCTGCGGGTAACACCGATGGAGCGAACACTGCGGGGAGCGGCGGCGTGACGGTGGTGGCCCGTGTCAACGACGGCGTTGAGACACAGCTTGTAAAGTTCGACGTTGAGTCGGAGAGCAGCGCAGAGGCCAAGGCGGCGGCACTGCGCGAAGCTCGGGAGCTTAACGAGCGACGTCGGGTGGCCGAGGAGAATCGGCAGCGGAAACAGGAGAACCGACACCGCCGCGATAAGGGACTGGAGTCGCTGCCTGTTTGGGTACTTAATAAAGTTGTTCTGCCATCGGTTTTATCTCGAAATGCATTTGTTCGAAATATTTTTGGTATTTTTTATCCTTTTCCTGACAGAGTCACGCTGAGGTGAGAGCTGCTGCCGATTTGGCTGCAAAAAGGCTGGCCTTGGCGTACGAGAAAGAAGAAAAAAGAGCAAAAGCTTTTGCGAAATCAGCTGCGGCAGAAAGAGCTCAAGCTCAGAGCCTAGCAGCAGCAAAAGCAGCGGCTGAAGCCAAAGCGGCTTTGAAAGCGGCAGCAATGGAGGCATCAAAGTTGGCGGCTTTAGCACTCGCGGTGTCGAGGGCGGTGGCCGAGTCCCAATCGGCAGTATTGGCGGCTGCTGATGAGGAACTGGAAACAAAGACCGCGGCTGATGCGAAGGATATCTCGGCGGCATCGTATCGATCGGAAATGACTGAGAAGGCGGCTGTCAAAGCCAAATTAGCGGCTGAGTCAGCGAACGACGTGGCAGCCGAATTGCAGGCGCTTGCAGCTGCAGCAGCAGAAGAAAAAGTGACTGCCAGTTCGGCAGCTGATGCGGCTTCAAAAGCGGCTGAGGCTGCAGCCTTCGATGCGGAGATCGCCGGTTCTCCGCTACCCGACGAGGCTGCAAAGTTTGCATCATCAGCGTCGCACGAGGCCGAAGCTGCTGCCAGGGCAGTCACCGAGATCGCTGCAAAGTCAGCCACCGAGGCTTCCATCGCGAAGAGGGGAGCCCGCATGGCGGCTGCTTCGGCGGAGACGGCAGCAAAGTCAGCTGCGGTTGCGGCTGCTGCAGCGCAGGAGGCCACAGAAGCGATTGCGGCGGAAAAAGCTGAGCTGAATTACCTGATTGCTGAGCTGGACGTGGCCTTGTTGGACCGAAAGTTAACTCGGGTGCGCAAGGCCGTTGAGTCGTTGGAGGCTCGCGAAAAGGAGCTGCGCGGCAGTCAGTCGAGTAAGCTGAAGGAGGCACAACAGACTTTAACGGCGCTACAGAATAGAAAAGGTTCTGTTTTTCTGTTGACAAAACAAGTGGCAGTTGTGCTTAAATTCTGATGTATTACTGAAGGTAGCTTGTATTGTAAAACCGTCACATTAATTTGGCCAGTGACAATTTCGATCCCGTGCTCTATCCAACCTCCGCAGACCTTCGGGACGCCATGGCGGACGCTCAGCGAGCCCGCAGCACCGACCGCCTGCGCGCGTTGGTGCA
The DNA here is from genome assembly GCA_002269645.1 of Macrostomum lignano. Lineage (NCBI taxonomy): Eukaryota > Metazoa > Platyhelminthes > Macrostomidae > Macrostomum > Macrostomum lignano. Next base: position 158,243 of record NIVC01000628.1, read on the forward strand.
CCGTCTGGAGGCTGAAGCTGAGTCGCAACCGCTGACGGAGGCGCAGCTGGCGCTGTTCAGCGAGGACCTGCGGCTCGCCAGAGAGGCCATCCAGCGAGATGACAAGCTGAAGCGAATTCCCTCACACCGGCTGGAGATGAGTCCGAAGAGTCTGTCCGAGCTGAGACAGTACAGCCGGCCAGTGGAAACGGTGCACCGAACGGTGCAGGCGCTGCTGCTGCTGCTCGGGTACTACGAAAAGCGCACACGGGTGAGTCAAGGACTACCCAAGTAGAAGGGCGGGAAACTACATTTTCGGGGAACTTTTGAGAGGCTGGTTTTATTGAAGAAATACATACCGGAGAATGGAGGTTTTCATTTTTTCAGCGTAAAATTTGTAATGATCCATTTGATGGCGGACAGACCCAATGTTCATCTTTTAAAACGACTTGATTTTCTGTTAGTTCTATAGATATTCGTAGAGCTTTTTTGTTCAGAAAGTTTGTATTTTGTGTTAATTTTATGAGCGCAATCCTAATTGCATGACCTGTGTCCAAACATCGTAAAAATGACACAACTTAATTCATTCGCAATTTCGCATTGAGGGCGGAGAAGCTTTTTAAATGCTAGGTCGGTGTGTAGTGTACAGAGTGCAGAGCTTGTGTTCTATAGATTGTACTGTGCAGTCATTTTGCTGCCCCTCACTGGGTCTGTTTACTCGTGAACTTCTCCACGTTACCAACAGAAGTGGCATCGCTGCCAGCCGCTGTTGAAGAGCATCAACAAGTTTGTCGCAGACTTTCAGCCGCGCTTCGTTGATCCGCGCATCGCCGCTCGAAGTTCGGAGATTCTGGGCAGCATCGACAAGCGCGAGATCGCCCTGCAGAGCGCTGCCGCCTTCGCCTTCTACCAATGGGTTCGTTTGAGGAATTTTTCTTGACAATGAGAGTGCAGCATGGGAGCCTGACTCCTTCATCAATCAATTTTACTCCAGGCGGTCAGGACCACGCAGTCCATCAAGGATGCAGCCTCAGTGGACAGTTTTGTTCCAGCCAGCATGGTTCAGCAAAGGTGGATCCTTCGGGTCACGATGGAGGAGGACTCTGCGTTGGACTTTCAAGACAAGGGCATTCGCAAGAAGAGTGCACGTCGTCCTCGGACTTCAAAAATTTGAACTTTAAACTCACACTTCTTTGCTAAAAGTAGACAAATAGTATAGCATTTCCCAGTCAATTTGGTCCGCGCCCCTGATTTCCTTCTCCGTCAGCAGTGACAAAGCTGGCGCTACTTTCCGAGTCACTCGTTATTGCTATTGCTTATTAACGGCTTTTAAAATGAATACGCGAAATAAGTGCCCCCAGGATTAAATTGAGTGGAACGAAACAGCATATTTGGCCATAGACATACCTCTAGTGACGGCGGAATGAATTGGAATTCTCTATTGCGGATTAAATTGAGTGCTTCTAGGACCAAATTGACCGAGAAATGCTATTTTTCAAAACTGAATTTTCAAACGCATTGAAATCATGGGAAATCATCCCAAGAGCAATTTTGCAGTCAAATTTATCAATCAATTGAGACTACGATATTCAAACCTGTCGAATTCCAAATGATTTTGTAAACATTACAGAAGATTTTGACTTTTTCATCGTTTTAGCAACATTCGTGTACTGTACGTGCTTTAAATACCTGCCGAAATTTTTTTCTGTGCAAACGAAAGTCCAAGACTGCCACAGACAACTTTTGGGCTTTCGACCACAGACAAAATTTTGTCGGGTATTATAGAATTTAACCATCACGAGTGAACGTGAAGGAATCCCATTGTTAGATGAGTCATCGTGAAGCAATGCACAAAACCGTGCAGGAATGCATTTCTTCGCCTAATGCTTTTTCAGTGAGATTTTACCATACTCGTTGACATCCACTCATGCACGCAAAAGCGTGCAAGAATGCCATTCCTGCATGGAGAATCAGCCGACAATGAGACATGGACGCCATAGATATTTTTGAGCTTATCGAGGCTGATATAGCCTGGCTAAAAACACATAGCCGCAAATAATGAGACCAGTTTGATGGGTGCTGCACCACAATGCTCTAGATTTGCGACCTTCAACAAAGATCAGATTGCTGAAAAGATCGACGCCGCAGTGCCTGCCAATACGAAGAGGAAGAAGAAATGGGCCGTCAAGCCAAATGAGCCGTCAAGTCCAGACATGAGGCCATCCTGAACGGCGGACACACTGGATTGCTGGTGCTCAAGCCAATTGAAGAGTGAAGCAACGCCGAATGGGCCTACTAGCTGCGGATGATTTGAGGCAGGACTCAATTTGAGACCAGTTACATGAAATCTGACCATAGACTACGCGAAAGTAAGGCATCCTACCATGGACTTCTATACTTAGCATGCTAAGTATAGAAGTCCATGCATCCTACGAAGAAGAAAGGCCAAGTTAAATAAGCCATTAGTCGGTTTTAAACGGTTTCAACGGATTGGGCATTTCAGCCAAAAGTTGGGTAATTGAAATAATGATGTGACAGAATATATTTGAATGAGAATTCTCGGTGTAAAATGTGCGCGATGATTCATCAGTCTACACTAATGCGTTGCGTCACTGCACGGGAATATCGTGAGTCAGTCTGTGGAGTGTGGAATATAGTTAATACAATGGCTGCAAATTTCATCGGCATTGCAAGCAGAAGCAATAGCAGTTTAGAATGATGAGCGGCACGCTTAAGCAATCTTTATACACCAGGCGTCTTCCAGCACATGACGATATGGCGACCAATCTTGAAGAAAAATGACAGCCCAGGCTCGTGGCTATAGCTGGCCCAGTACTGTCCCGTAACCATGACAACGTGCCAAAGCTTGCCGAACTGGCCGTCCAGCTTCTGCTTCAGCCGGCCAGCGACATCTTTCTCATCTTTGCCGCGTCTCTGGGCGTCGCGAAATATTTCAGTCAGGTCCACCTGCATCTCTAGGCCCATGCTGGAGGCGATGACGGTGACGTCCTCCGGCAGCCGGTTACTCCTCAGACACTCGGCCTTGAGCTGGTTGAGTCGGTAGATTCGCCTAGGTTAGGAAAATGCGATGGGTTGCTTTCGTGCGTTACCACGAGTTCATTCGACGCATTGCACGAAGTTGGGTTTTGCGAGCTAATGATGACGCAGCAATATGTGCTCTAAAGAATAAAAAGTTCAATTGAATCATGAAAAACAGTATACAGTCTTACGCTTGCTTCGGATTGAGCCCCAGAACGTTGCAGTATTCGTCCAGTGTAATCGCGCCGTCATCGTTCTCATCAAATAGCTTCATCCATTTCTGAAAAAGCGAATTCGGTAAATGCCATGACTTGGTTGTTTGTGTGTAACTATTACTCAATACTATCTGCGAGTCTGATGAATGCAGCTAAATAACATTTCAGCGACCATTTTACCTACCTTGATACCAACATAAGATCTGTTAGATCAGTTTAAACCCTTAAATACCGGAGTCCGGATCACCGTGTGAATAAGTACACAAAGCGTTGGAAACACTGGAAGCTACAAACCTCGCCAAAATTGGCCTCAAACTGGCTGCTGCTGGTCATGTAGGCCGCTAATTCATCCGGTGTGATGGACTCGCTCCGATCCTTGTCGACCGCAAAGAACGCATCAAGGAAGGGATTCTGTGCAGCTGCCTCCTCTGCTGCGACGCGTCCCGGTGACAACGGCGGTGGAGCAGGCGATGTTGAGCCCGAAGCGGAGGCAGTGGAGTGCGCTGGCGACACAGAGAGCGACATGCTTCGCATATAGAAATATAGCTAGTAGCCTTATTCCCAGCGGGTGCACTGCGTTTTCCACTACTGCTTTGTATTAAACCCTGGCTCTCCATGAGCAATGACTAAGCGCAGTCTAAAAATAAGCTGCAGAGCAGCGCTGTGTTCTCTGCATGGTCGCGATAATAAAAATGCCACTCCTGCAGAAGAACCCAGATTTAATTTGTGATGCGAGATTAAGGCTGAGTCCCGATCAAGAACGGATCAAGGGTAGCTGGGGCCAGGACAGTTCAGGACTTCGCGTAAATAAAACATGCAAGTTTTCTATACTAGCCCACTTTTAACCACAATGCTTGGTTGCTCCAGCTTCTCTGAGCAGTTCTTAAGCTGATCATCCCTCATCCGCAATCTGTCTGCTGGCAACCTAGAGTCTCCACTGTTAAATTAATTATTTAAATGTTTCTTAAGTTACCCCTACCACCCGTTTCGCCTGATGACACTCCTAACCAATTTAGTAAATGGACGTTAGCGACTGCTAGAAAAAACAAAGGAAAACAAACTTCGAAATGATTGACTCAAGGACCTTGGATTGACTCATCCCGTGAATCGACAAATCCAATATAAGATTGTTTAAAAGTAAATTTATGTCCATGTAGTGATAGAAAGCTTAGATATTACTACAAATATTCTGCACGTTGCCTTTAAATCCTTTGACTGCCTGGGATCTTAAGTTTGGATATCCAGTTGTAAATTAGTTGCTGTTATGTTTTTTTTCTTTTCTCTAGGAATTTCTGCTGCTATATAGTGAGCTAAGTCGTTTTTATATACAGCAAGTTTTAGCCAAAGCATTTGAATTAGCGCATGTTTAGATGCATATTTTTTAATCAAAAACTATTGAATTGAAAGTAAATATTTAATTAAGATTCCGTTTCCTTCTGTCTAATATTCGAATGTGTAGAGCAGTGCCAAAGACTCCAATCAATATTTCAAAAGAATCTAAAAGATTTTCGCTATTTAGTAGTTTAAATATTTTTGCTAGAGCGACAATCTAGAAAAAAGTTCAACAACGTTGAACTTTTTTGTTTGTCTTTTTGCAACTAAGGTTATCCGCGGCAAATTGACGTAGGAGCACATTAACAGGCAAGTCAGGGTTATTAACACTTTGAAATGGTACCGCATGTCGTGAAACAGGTCACTGATTCACTGTTATTAATTTTATACCTACTTCCCGTTCTCACCCAGAGTAGTTTTTTACTATAATATCTAAATATACTAAATCTCTAATATTTGTATGCTTGTCCATAACTCTCTAGTATTAGTAAGATATACTATTACTATGTTTCAAAGCACCGCACCACTTAGCTGATATTAGCAAAAATAAAACTTAAGCAATTCACGTTGTCGTTTTGTTGATTATATTTTAGAATTTACATTTGCTACTTGCTACAAGTAAATATAGTATATGCATTTATAATTTCGAAATGCTGTTTTTAAGGCTGATTATTAGAGTTCTTAGGGGTGAATATGTGTTGCAAACTAGTCACGTGCAATCAGATACAATTAGATTGTACTCTTTCCAATTTTTGGGTTGGCTTGTTTTGCCTCTTTTTATTTCAAATTTTGTATTGCATTTTCATCCTCTTTCTGTATTACTTATTTTAAGACCTAAAGCATAGTCCTAAAAATTAAGGACTTTAGCTTATTGTTTTCTTAACTTAAAAATTTTAAATAGGCTTTTAAAATAGATTTTCTAATTCAAAGAGCTAAAATATTTAAACGGAGTTAGAATATCATTTTCATCTTTAATAATTTTAACCAACATATATAAAAACAATACCGTTATAATATTAATAACTTTGTTGTAACTGGAGCTATGAGTATTTTCCTATACTAAAAACTGAAATACGTTAAATTACCATGTATAACAAAACGCTTGCTTTCCATGTTATGCCTTAGTTTCGCATTTTTATAGTGAATGATGATACACGTGTGTTTTCATTTCTGTTCCAAAGAATATGCCAGAAGGAAACATTTTACAAGTACTAGACTACTACAAAAATTATGAGCTAGAAGGAGATGAAATTCCATTAAATAACTATCTTTTGAGTTCCCCAAAAGGATTTCCAACTTTGCGCAGCCTGGTTGACAGTCAGCTGCAAGCTGCCAAACCGAGTGCGGCGAGGGCCAACCAGCCACAGCCAACTCCGTGTAGCAGACGAAAAGAAGAGCTGTTTCAGATTCAGAAATTCACCGATATTGATCAGGCAGCAGAGTCGGTGCAACTGAACTGGCAGGACGGCTGGGAGACGCTTTCTCAGAAATTGTTTCGGAATTCGACCGGCGATCTCGAAAAAGTGCGCTCTGCTTTTGTGTTTACCTGCAGAGACTGGAACAACGGACTGCCAGCTCGCAACAAAGAGAGCTCAGCGTATAGGCTTATTCGAGAGAGAAACTATGCAGAGATTTTTGAGAACTTGGTCAGGTAAGGACTGCTCATTCTGAAGAGTTCAGGTTCAGTCATTCAGTTTGTTAAGGAAATTAATTTTTGTAGCAAATTGTGTGTAAAGATTGTTGAAGAAGAGCACGTGAAGCCTGTATGTACGATTTGATGCGAGAGTGCCTTGAAAGTGCTAAATTTTTATTTTAGAAAAGAGACTATCGCATTGGGAGTGAAACCTAGTAGATTAGCCTCTTAGCAGACCAGTGTCTTAGTAAACCAGTGTCTTAGTAGACCAGTGTCTTAGTAAACCAGTGTCTTAGTAGACCAGTGTCTTAGTAAACCAGTGTCTCAGTAGACCAGTGTCTTAGTAGACTAGTGTCTTAGTAGACCAGTGTCTTAGTAAACCAGTGTCTCAGTAGACTAGTGTCTTAGTAGACTAGTGTCTTAGTAGACCAGTGTCTTAGTAAACCAGTGTCTCAGTAGACCAGTGTCTTAGTAGACCAGTGTCTTAGTAGACCAGTGTCTTAGTAGACCAGTGTCTTAGTAAACCAGTGTCTCAGTAGACCAGTGTCTTAGTAGACTAGTGTCTTAGTAGACCAGTGTCTTAGTAAACCAGTGTCTTCGTAGACCAGTGTCTTAGTTGATCAGTGTCTTAGTAAACCTGTGTCTTAGTTGATCAGTGTCTTAGTAGACCAGTGTCTTAGTAAACCAGTGTCTTAGTAAACCAGTGTCTTAGTTGATCAGTGTCTCAGTAGACCAGTGTCTTAGTAGACCAGTGTCTTAGCAGACCAGTGTCTTAGCAGACCAGTGTCTTAGTAGACCAGTGTCTTAGTTGATCAGTGTCTTAGTAAACCTGTGTCTTAGTTGATCAGTGTCTTAGTAGACCAGTGTCTTAGTAAACCAGTGTCTTAGTAGACCAGTGTCTTAGTTGATCAGTGTCTCAGTAGACCAGTGTCTTAGTAGACCAGTGTCTTAGCAGACCAGTGTCTTAGCAGACCAGTGTCTTAGTAGACCAGTGTCTTAGTTGATCAGTGTCTTAGTAGACCAGTGTCTTAGTAAACCAGTGTCTCAGTAGACCAGTGTCTTAGTAGACTAGTGTCTTAGTAGACCAGTGTCTTAGTAAACCAGTGTCTTAGTAAACCAGTGTCTTAGTAGACCAGTGTCTTAGTAGACCAGTGTCTTAGTAGACCAGTGTCTTAGTAAACCAGTGTCTCAGTAGACCAGTGTCTTAGTAGACTAGTGTCTTAGTAGACCAGTGTCTTAGTAAACCAGTGTCTTCGTAGACCAGTGTCTTAGTAAACCAGTGTCTCAGTAGACCAGTGTCTTAGTAGACCAGTGTCTTAGCAGACCAGTGTCTTAGCAGACCAGTGTCTTAGCAGACCAGTGTCTTAGCAGACCAGTGCACCGAGAGTCTTGAGGCTCGATCGCACCTCCATAAAATGGAGTAAATTTTTGCGTGATCACGCAACTTGTAAATATTCTTTAGTCCCTTTGTGCGCGAGTGCTGCGACTTGACGGCTCATTTAGCGTAGCGGTGCACTAACCAAGAGTGACTTAGTGAGCCTTTTCCCATATTAATGAAAGTATAGCAAACGCAGGAAAATATTTCAGAGCCGGAGGCGTACCAATAGAACGAATCGAAGGCTGGAAGAAGTCTGCAGACTCCAAAGTTGGCTTCCATGTCAGACGATCGGTAAATCCTTGGCACGCCTGCTTCGTGAGCGGAGAATGGCGACTGGTTGACGTCCATTGGGCTGCCTCATCGGTATTCAGCAGCCGCTCTGGTAGATACCAAGAGCTGGACAAAGATGGCGAGTTGTCCCAGACCCTGACAGCCAGTGAGACCCCTCAGATTGAGGAGAAATTTGGCCGTAACGAGTTTTTCTTTCTAACTGATCCCGAGAAGCTGGTAATGAGCCACTACCCGGACAATAGGAGCTGGCAGCTGCTGAAGAAGCCCATCGCGAAGCTCGAGCAGTTCGAGCAGATGCCGCACTATTTTGCCGGCTCTGAGCAGGCCATGCCGCACTGCTGGCAGGTGGAGCCGCTCAACTATCTGAAAAATGTCATTCTAGCTGAAGAGGAAGGCCGAGTTGAGATTCTGTTCAGGTAATTTATTTTACAATTTTGGACGTGCAAACTTTTCAACAGCTCGTCGTACACCCGTACAAAGTGCCGATTGGAATGGACATTGCAGAGTGCCTGACGCCGAGCTGCTTCGAGATTTAGAATTCGATGCCAAGGTCAGCATCGCCAGCAGGTGCTTGTCGAGTTCTGATGCGCCGGCATCCAACAGGTTGAAACATGGCAGAATCATTCGCTGCGACCGGCTTGGTCCTGCACCATCGGACATTGTCCGGGTTGTGTTTCGGTCACCTTGCGCTGGCAAGTTCGCTCTGACAGTTCGAATTAAAAAGAAGTATGGAGGCAGCGGCTGGGCTCGACTGGCCACCTACATTGTGCACTGTCCTGTGGTAGGTGTCCCGTGGTTTGTCTGCCTCAGTCTGCCTTTCCTTAGTCTAGGGAAAGCCATGTGTTTCTCTGTCATCAGCATTGTCATCATCATCATCATCATCATCATCATCATCATCATCATCATCATCATCATCATCATCATCATCATCATCATCATCATCATCATCATCATTATCATCATCATCATACTGTGCAATTTTATTTTCAACATTACGAGCGTATTAGAGATCGCCTACTGAAGAGTAGCAAGTAAAGAATTTTAAGCGACTTATGTTGCGTGCGAAAGGCGCACTAAAAGTTTTGAATTATTAAAGTTTATTACAATTTATAAAAAAATTGAAACCATCTGTTTCAAAAAGCAGTCCTTGTCTATCGTGAGTTACACTTGCACTTTCCTGCTAATCTGTGAAATTATATTGTTAATGCAGGTATCTAAAGAATCAAAATTATCAAAGTCATCTCAACCGCCAAATCCAGAACCAGAGTCAGAGTGCGGCCCAAATCTCAAAACAAGGATCAGTGATCATAGATCCGCCAAATCAAGACACAAATCCAAAGCCATATTCAAGGCCAAATTCAGATCTAGATGCAACTCCAAAACCAGAGCCAAAACCATACATCTGGAGCCAAAACCGGAGTTCAAGCCCTTTGGGTCGAAAGTTTCCAATGGGAAATTTGACCAGAGAGCAACTAGCTCAGTTGCGCAGCTACCCGAAGCCGCCAAAATGGGAATTCAAGGCGGTCAAAGCCATACTGCTCATGCTGGGCTTTTACGAAGGACGGAGCAACGTGAGTGGCAGGACGGTTTTGTAGGGTGGCAACAATTTCAAGCATACGAAACGTTTGCTAATTTAAATTTCAGAAATGGGTCCGCTGTCAGCAACTAATCTCTGCCATACCTCAGGCGGCCAACGATTTAATTATCGAATCCGTTCATCCGGAAATCGCTGCCAGATGCCTGCAACTCGTCCAGTCGAAATCTGGTACGCCAGCGGCCAAGGATAACCCGGAAGAGAAAGCTTCGTATATCTTCAGGGAGTGGGTGAGTTCGCGATGCAATTGCGATGTGACTGAGGGTCAGGGCATGAGATAGGTGTCGGGAGGGGCAGAGGGGCAGCGCGTGAGGTGGGTGTCGGGAGGGGCAGGGGAGCACGTGGAGGTGGGTGTTAAGAGGGGCAGAGAGGCATGGCAGCGCGTGAGGTTTCGGGAGGGGCAGGGGGAGTGCGTGGAGGTGGGTGTTGAGAGGGGCAGAGAGGCATGGCAGCGCGTGAGGTTTCGGGAGGGGCAGGGGGAGTGCGTGGAGGTGGGTGTTGAGAGGGGCAGAGAGGCATGGCAGCGCGTGAGGTTTCGGGAGGGGCAGGGGGAGCACGTGGAGGTGGGTGTTGAGAGGGGCAGAGAGGCATGGCAGCGCGTGAGGTTTCGGGAGGGGCAGGGGGAGTGCGTGGAGGTGGGTGTTGAGAGGGGCAGAGAGGCATGGCAGCGCGTGAGGTTTCGGGAGGGGCAGGGGGAGTGCGTGGAGGTGGGTGTTGAGAGGGGCAGAGAGGCATGGCAGCGCGTGAGGTTTCGGGAGGGGCAGGGGGAGTGCGTGGAGGTGGGTGTTGAGAGGGGCAGAGAGGCATGGCAGCGCGTGAGGTTTCGGGAGGGGCAGGGGGAGTGCGTGGAGGTGGGTGTTGAGAGGGGCAGAGAGGCATGGCAGCGCGTGAGGTTTCGGGAGGGGCAGGGGGAGTGCGTGGAGGTGGGTGTCGGGAGTGGCAGGGGAGCGCGTGGAGGTGGGTGTCGGGAGTGGCAGGGGAGCGCGTGGAGGTGGGTGGTCGGGAGTGGCAGGGGAGCGCCTGGAGGTGGGGTGTCGGGAGGGGCAGGAGGAGCGCGCAAGGTGTGGGTATCGGGAACGGGTCTTTAGTTTCAATTTATTCGCTGGAATAAAATTTCTGTCAAAACTTTATGTATGCAATCTAACATTAAATTCTCAAGGTTGAAAAGAACGCCAACGCAGTCAAGGAGGTGACGCCGCCCGGCGAGTTCAAAGCAGCTGACAAACAGCGGCAGGTGCAGCTGTTCGGCATCACACCCGAGGAGGAGGCCCATTGGGACTGGGAGGACAATATAAAAAAGTCTGAAGTGGCCCAGAAATTCATCTGCTTTTGCGACTATTGTCACGTTGCGATCTATAATAACGATTTAAAGATCCACCTGCACTGCAACGTGTCCAGAGCGAATGGCTTGCGCAAAAATGCACTGTGAGACTAAATGGTGATTACAGTCTGAACATTTCGTAGAAACTGGGAACCTTTTGACTCGTTAACGTTTTACAAATGGCAATGCTCGTATGTAAGACTGGGTTAATCTCTTGTGTTATGAAAATATTTTGCATTTCTAAAGTACTAAAGAGAAAGTAAATGCATGATAGCGGAGACAGGAGAGTCAGGTTATGGGTGGGGGTGGGAAGAAATGCGAGAAAGGAATCTGAGAAATCGAGGAGAGGGAGAGCAGAGATGGAGAGAATAAATAGAGAAGAGATGAAGAGAAGAGAAAGAGAGAAGATGCGAGGAAGGTGGGCGTCGGCAACACTGCTGGTACTCCAGTTTCTGCTTTTTCATATCCTAATATTGCCGTTGTGAACTCGCGTATTCTTGTTCAAATCAATTTGCTGCTGATATTTTGATTTGATACATAAACTTTGATTTGCAGATTTAATATATTCATCATTTGTCAACAACATTATTTATTAGCACATTGGACTTCGGAATCATTTTCGGCGAGTTTTTACAACAGATTGGCGCTGCTTTTTTAATCTAGAAATAAATTAACGTTTTACAATAAAGCTGGCTATTTTACTCAAGAAGCGCCCGTTATTGCTTTTTTAAAATAAATATTCAGAAATGCTGGCATGAGCAAAATACTTTTTGATTTTCTTTTTTTGAAGGGAGTGTGAACCTTCAATTGTTCACAATTGAACAATACCGCACATATACATATGTACATGAAATTCTGCGGCTTGCAGTGATTAAGCTAGGCTCAGGGTTTAAATTGGGTTTCAAGTTGTCGCATTGGCTTTCAGGATGCTAAACTAAACTTGGTTTTACAGAGCCGTATTGGTGTTAGTAGGGCACAGTTAGGCGTCCAGGAGGGCGCGTATAAGTTATCAAGGGCCGTTATTCAGATGTCTATCTGGGCCGGAACAAACCGGGTGCCACTGCCCCACATTTTCATATAGGTGTCAGTAGCGCATTGTACAATGTAACCTAATGAATCTCCATGAACTGCTGACCTCCCAAAAATACATAGAGAGGTTTGACCGCCAGCATGAAATCCATACCTTGAATGAGGTTGACTATCCATGAATTAATACCTATTTATCTTCATATATTGAATTTGCCATGGTGCAGTTTTGATTGTTTGAAATTTTTTTTTAAATTCTTTATTTCTGGAAAATATTTAAAGTAAATTTACGTACTCGTAATTTTGTTTTTCCTAACAGGTTACTCAGTAACATTTTAAAAGTGGTTTTCCTGGTTTCTAGAAAACTTATAAGTAGGTAAAATTAAACACCTAACTTTCAACATTTAGGGCTCTGAGCTGAGACTAGCTGTTGACGAATCTTTTGGAAGAAATTGTTTTTATATTGATTTTTTTGCTCATTTTTTAGAGTTACATTACTCATACCAGACTGTAACGTCTGTAAGTATCTATACAGTCTACAAATTCCTCCATTTGACATTGTGTCATCTCCACTTCAGGATAGGCCTACTATACTGAGTGATAGTGTCAGTGATAGGCCTACTGAATAATTGTATAACGTTTAAAAAACTTTTCATTAATCACAATAAGAAGATATTCCTACGTTAATATTGTTAAACCATAAAATTAAATTAAGTTAGGCCTCCTTAGCTACTTTATTTGTTGGTCTTAAGCCAGTTAAGTATTTAATCTAGTCCAGACTAGACAAATTTTATCATGGCAGATGTTCGTATCCTTTTAGTTGGAGACAGTAAGTAAATTTTAATGAATTAATGCTTGTATTAGTATTTTTTGTAAAATAGGAGTAGGAGATAAAACTAGCAAAAAACAAAATATAGTTCATATTAGGGCCTATTTTATCTAATTTATCCTAGTAGCAAGTCAATTGACCAAAAGTTGATTTGCTAAAAGTAGGTTTTTTGCCAAAAGTAGGGCATGACACTTTGTAAAGTAGAATTCATCCCAAAAAACATAGGCCTATAACATTCTATGCAGAAAAAGTTAAATTCTTATGCATGCAAAACTTTATTAGTTTTTTTCTTTGGCTCTGAGAGAGCTTTGGTGAATTAAAATTATTGCCATTGGTACTAGTGTTACAATTGTTACATTTAAATCCAACTATTTGTGTGCTCTTCTAGTAAAAAAAACTACTTTTCTATATGCCTTTCTTAGGCCTAGTCAATTTTTTGTTTTATACACTTGATGTATACTATAATTCAGATTATATATTATTGTATACCAAGTTCAATGCCAGAAAAAATGACAAGACCTTGTTTGTACACCAGGTTTGTGCACTAATACAAAAAATTTATTATTTGACACAATATATCTGCTATCATATATACTAGGATATATCCTAATGTATGCTAAAAATGGTAAGACCCTTATTGTTTGCTAGGATGGAATATATTAAAGAATGTATATAGCCAAAAAATCTAACTAATTATTTCATTTATAATGCTAGACTTTTGTTCTAGCTTATCAACTTTAGCAATATTATTATAAATAAAGATATAACCTTATAAGGTCAAGTAATCAGGGTGTATTAGATAGTATATTATAGTGCAAGCAAGCAAATGAAATCTCCTTATTGGGTTCCCTAGCATTATCTAATATGTAGTCTATATATATCCATTGAAAAATAGGGACAGATATTTGGTTTAGATAAAGTATATCCAGACCAGATCTGGATAGAGGCACTTTTCTAAATGAATGGCCAGATATATTTAGATATGACATTTTATCTGATCTATATATAGACAAGTTGTATTCGGACAAGTATTTATATTATTGCCTAGATATGTCATTTATCTGGACAAAAAATTCTGGACTTTTCTTCTGGATACTAAACTATTTAGTTTGGATATTTACTCTATTGTTTCTCAATGCATACATGACCTTTTTTGATTTTTTACCCAGATCAACCCTAGATTTCAGAAAGTTATCTAGGAAAGCTTATGTGGTCACTAAATTTCCCATTGCAACTATACCTGACTAAATGCTATCTACAATACCTGAAATTAAGTGTCTAAAATTTTCTTGTGTGCAAATATAATTTGGCACCAATGTCATTAAAAGCTACTTGAATACTAGACTCAAGTTTTTTATTTCCATTATTGCCCTTTAAACAAATAGTATATAAAATTGCTCATTTAGCTAAACAGGTTGAATTAATAGCTAGATATCAAATTAGCAAGACTGATTTGCAAAATATAGATAGATATTTATTTTCAAGTAATCAATTTTTATGGTGTATATATATACATTTACATTAACTAGATTAATATGAAAATTGGATGATTTGGTACAAAATATAGTTGGATACATTTCATGACTTATGTCTAGCTTCAATCTATATATCCAGCCATTTGTCTAGATAAAAATGCAATATCAGAACAAAACATCTAGATATGTGGCTCAAATCTAGCCTTATAGCCAAATGTACATTTTTGGATTTACCTCTGGCTTTAATCTATATATCCAGCCATTTTGTTAGGATACAAATGCAATATCCAAATGAAACATCCGGATATATAGCTCAAATTGGGCCTTATAGCCAGATACAAATTTCTAGACTTATCTCTGGATTCAATCTACATATCCAACTGTTTTGTCTAAATACAGAACTATAATATTCAAACAAAGCATATAGATATATAAAGTTGGTATCACTTATCCAAAGAAACAACTATATATTCTCCCATTGAATAGATACAGAGAATATCTGGCCAAACTAAAAAAATCCAAACCAAAATCCTTCCCTTTTTAGCAGATATATATATTAATAGGTTTGGGTCTAGACTTGGTTAAATAGGCCCTGCAAGATGAGCAGCAAGATATCCCATAGAGGCTAAAGGCAATAGCTCTTGGCCTAGATCATATTGCCTTTTAGTTAATATTTCTGTTGGTATAAAATAGTCAGTAGATAAGCATTAGGTATTATAACTAGACCCTCTAGTACAAAGAGCCCTGGTCCCAGTACTCTTGTTAGCTCAAAAGGCCATATAGAGCTGCCTTAAATATTCAAAGTCCATTTGCAATTCTCAGAATGGCTATCAGCATCTATGTCTTGGCATTGTATAGTGTAACCATTATATATTGTTTTTCTCAAAAATTTAAGCACTTAAAACTATTGATATTGTTATAGCCATAAAAGCTATTGTTTTCTATACACATATTTGTAGCTGCCATACCATTTTACTGTAGTTGCCATAGTATTCTATAGCCAAGTCTATAATTATGATGGAACAATTATTTTTTCATAAAAATTATTACTTTATCCTATTTGAGCCACTCAATATATTTTGTATAGTGAAGATACAAAAATACTCTAAAAATGTAAATCTAAAAATTAGAAATTATTAAATTTAATACAAAAATATGTGCACCTTATTAGTTCTAGATATGATGATAGAATGTAATAAGTATTAGAAGCAAATTTAAATAAACCTTAGCTAACCACTTGTGGATTTTGTATTCTGTGTATACATGCTTTCTTTAACCATCATTTTAGAAGCAGTCGGTAAGACATCTCTTGTCCTAGCTTTGGTCAGCGAAGAATTTCCTAATATTGTAAGTGCAATAATTCAATTATTGTTTGAGGTCAAGCTGCCTGTGATAATAAATAGGTTGCATACTTTTTTATGACTGCTGCAGGTTCCGCCTAAAGCTGAGGAGATCACTATACCAGCTGATATCACACCAGAGCGTGTGCCAACTCAGATTGTTGACTTCTCTAGTGAGTTCTGGCCATTTTTTGTACTATCTGGTTAAGAAAGTTAAGGAGAAAGCAGTGTCCAGTGAGTAGCTTCAGTCAGGCTACTGAATGACCCGTGCTGAGTCAGTGGGCAGCTTCAGTCAGGCTACTGAATGACCCGTGCTGAGTCAGTGGGCAGCTTCAGTCAGGCTACTGAATGACCCGTGCTGAGGCAGTAGCCAGTGAGTAGCTTCAGTCAGGCTACTGAATGACCCGTGCTGAGTCAGTGGGCAGCTTCAGTCAGGCTACTGAATGACCCGTGCTGAGGCAGTAGCCAGTGAGTAGCTTCAGTCAGGCTACTGAATGACCCGTGCTGAGTCAGTGGGCAGCTTCAGTCAGGCTACTGAATGACCCGTGCTGAGTCAGTGGGCAGCTTCAGTCAGGCTACTGAATGACCCGTGCTGAGGCAGTGAGTAGCTTCAATCAGGCCACTGAATAACCCGTGCTGAGGCAGTGAGTAGCTTCAGTCAGGCTACTGAATGACCCGTGCTGAGTCAGTGGGCAGCTTCATTCAGGCTACTGAATGACCCATGCTGAGTCAGTGAGTAGCTTCAGTCAGGCTACTGAATGACCCGTGCTGAGTCAGTGGGCAGCTTCAGTCAGGCTACTGAATGACCCGTGCTGAGGCAGTGGGCAGCTTCAGTCAGAAGCCAGTCTGTACCAAATGCGTTAATATCCAACCTGATCAACCGCAGTGAGCGAGCAGACCGAGGACCAGCTGGTGTCGGAGATCCGTCAGGCCAATGTTGTGTGCGTTGTTTACTCGCTAATTGATCCCGGATCTGTTGACAGCGTCTCCAGCCACTGGTTGCCGTTGCTAAGGAAGCATCGCCAGGCGGACAAGCCGGTCCCAGTTGTTCTAGTTGGCAATAAAAGCGACGCCAGCGAGCGAAGCCAGCTGCCAACTGTGCTCAAGGTGATGAACAGCTATCCGGAGGTTGAGACCTGCATCGAGTGCTCAGCTAAGCTGCTGCACAATCTATCTGAGACATTCTGGTTCGCCCAGAAGGCGGTACTGTATCCAACATTTCAACTGTACCGGCCAGACGATAAGGAGCTGACCGTGCAGTGTCGCACCGCCCTGACCAGGATATTCCGGATCTGCGACTTGGACAATGATGGCTACATGAACGATAGAGAGCTGGAGCTGTTCCAACGGCGCTGCTTCCGGGTGCCGCTGAACCCGCAGAGTCTGGAGGAGGTCAAACAGGCTGTTAAACGGCGCTCCCCGGAGGGCGTACTGCCCCAGGGCTTGACTTTGAAAGGCTTTCTACAGTTGCACCAGATGTTCGTGCAGAAGGGCCGTCACGAGACCACTTGGGCAGTGCTGCGCCGCTTCGGTTATGACAACGATTTGCGACTGTGCGTTCGGGCGCCGCCTCTGCGGGTGTCGCAGGGCTGCTCAGCTGAGCTCAGCTATTCGGCTTGGCATTTTCTGTCTACTCTGTTCGATAGGCACGACTGCGATAGGGACGGCTGCTTGTCGCCCACTGAGCTGCAGTCTTTGTTCGCCTGCTGCCCAATGACTCCCGCGCATGCGCCTAACTGCACCGAGACCAATGCGCTCGGCTGGATTACCAGGTGAGGGGGGTTGGCGTCTCATTTGTGGCCTGTAGGCTGCTTTCCCCTCCCGCTGTGCTGTCTTCTCCTCCCACTGTCTCCCCCTCCCGCTGTCTCCCTTCCCGCTGTCTCCCCTTCCCGCTGTCTCCCCCTCCCGCTGTCTCCCCCTCCCGCTGTCTCCCTTCCCGCTGTCTCCCCCTCCCGCTGTCTTCCCCTCCCGCTGTCTCCCCTCCCGCTGTCTTCTCCTCCCGCTGTCTTCCCCTCCTCTGTCTCCCCCTCCCACTGTCTCCCCCTTCTCTGTCTCCCCCTCCCGCTGTCTTCCCCTCCTCTGTCTCCCCCTCCCGCTGTCTCCCCCTCCCGCTGTCTCCCCCTCCCGCTGTCTCCCCTCCCGCTGTCCCCCTCCCGCTGTCTTCCCCTCCTCTGTCTCCCCTCCACTTTCTCCCTTATCTCCCTCTTCTGTCACTCTCTTTTCCCCTCCTGTTCGTCCTTCTCTTCCCATTGTCTTCCGCTCTTTCCTCCGCTCCCAATATCATCTCTCTGATCATGATAAGCAGTATTACAGTGGAAGACCAATCCGATACTTTGTAGTATTGACACATTGCCAACTAATTCTCTATCGCTCATTACCTCCCTCCCCAGATCCGGCTTCCTAAGCCAGTGGGTGCTGCTAACCTACCTGGAGCCCAGCCGTGCCCTGGAATTGCTTGTCTGCCTCGGCTACACCTACGAATTCGAGAATCCGCTAAGCGCCGTGCAGGTGACTCGAGAGCGCCGGCTCGATCTGGACAAGCGGCAGACCAGTCGAACCGTGTTCTTAGTCAAAGTGATGGGTGCCAAGAAGGTTGGCAAAACCTGCTTCCTGCAGGGCCTGCTTGGTAGAAATCTGCAGTACATCTGCACTCTGAATCGGACCCAGACTCCTGTGTCGTTCACGTGCGCCCCTGTCAGTGTTTACGGACAGGAGAGGCATCTCATCCTGGAGGAGGTAACTGGACATTGTTATCGATGCTGATATCCCTAATCCTCTCGGGTGGATTATTCATGTTGATATCCCTAACCCTCTCGGGTTGAATATCGATGCTGATATCCCAAATCCTCTCGGGTTGAATATCGATGCTGATATCCCAAATCCTCTCGGAGGATATCGATGCTGATATCCCTAATCCTCTCGGGTTGAATATCGATGCTGATATCCCAAATCCTCTCGGGTTGAATATCGATGCTGATATCCCAAATCCTCTCGGGAGGATATCGATGCTGATATCCCTAATCCTCTCGGGTTGAATATCGATGCTGATATCCCAAATCCTCTTGGGTTGAATATCGATGCTGATATCCCAAATCCTCTCGGGAGGATATCGATGCTGATATCCCTAATCCTCTCGGGTTGAATATCGATGCTGATATCCCAAATCCTCTTGGGTTGAATATCGAAGCTGATATCCCAAATCCTCTCGGGTTGAATATCGATGCTGATATCCCTAATCCTCTCGGGAGGATATCGATGCTGATATCCCTAATCCTCTCGGGTTGAATATCGATGCTGATATCCCTAATCCTCTCGGGAGGATATCGATGCTGATATCCCTAATCCTCTCGGGTTGAATATCGATGCTGATATCCCTAATCCTCTCGGGAGGATTATCGATGCTGATATCCCTAATCCTCTCGGGTGGATTAACCATACTAATATCCCTAATCCTCTCGGGAGGATTAACGATGCTGATATTCCTAATCCTCTCGGGTGGATTAGCCATGCTGATATCCCTAATCCTCTCGGTAGGATTATCTTTGTTGATATCCCTAATCCTCTCGGGTGGATTATCGATGCTGATATCCCTAATCCTCTCGGGTGGATTATCGATGTCCATTTCCCAAATCCTGTCATGTAGACAACATCAGATATTGCTAAACTTTTACTTGTCATCCTACTTTGTAAGTAGTATTCTTAATTAGTATTAGTAGCCTCTTAAATTAGGCAATAATCTCGCACCGCAGGTGGACCACAGCAGGGCGGAGCAGCTCAGCCCGGCCGAGCTGCACGAATGCGACGCGGCCGCTCTGCTGTACGACATCACGGATCCGGACTCGTTCAAATTCATTGCCCACCTCTACCTGAACCTGCTGCGGCCCAACAAGATCCCGGCTGTACTAGTTGGCACCAAGTCCGATCAGCACGAGACGCCGCAGTATTATCCGCTAAGCGCTGACGAGTTCTGCGCCAAATACCGGCTCGGAATTAAGCCGCTGAAGTTCACCTGTCTGGATCGGGTGTCCACGGATGCCTACGAGAAGGTGGCCGCGGCGGCAAATTATCCGTGAGTGCAGCTCTGATGACCGTGTGTCTGGTTAACCCCCCCCCTCTGGTACGAGTATTTGATCTCGTAGAGTCTTTAGAGTACTCTCAATATAGCGCTGAGAGTCTTCCATAACTTGGTTGGAGACTGGACTGTAACTTAAATTAAGAATCGTCAGTAACCTACCTTGAGAATCGTCAGTAACCTACCTTGAGATTCGTCAGTAACCTACCTTGAGATTCGTCAGTAACCTACCTTGAGATTCGTCAGTAACCTACCTTGAGATTCGTCAGTAACCTACCTTGAGATTCGTCAGTAACCTACCTTGAGAATCGTCAGTAACCTACCTTGAGATTCGTCAGTAACCTACCTTGAGATTCGTCAGTAACCTACCTTGAGATTCGTCAGTAACCTACCTTGAGAATCGTCAGTAACCTACCTTGAGATTCGTCAGTAACCTACCTTGAGATTCGTCAGTAACCTACCTTCAGATTTGTCAGTAGCCTACCTTGAGAATCGTCAGTAGCCTACCTTGAGAATCGTCAGTAACCTACCTTGAGATTCGTCAGTAACCTACCTTGAGATTCGTCAGTAACCTACCTTGAGATTTGTCAGTAACCTACCTTAAGATTCGTCAGTAGCCTACCTTGAGAACGTCAGTAGCCTACCTTAAGAATCGTCAGTAACCTACCTTGAGAATCGTCAGTAACCTACCTTGAGATTCGTCAGTAGCCTACCTTGAGATTCGCCAATAATCAACCTTGAGATTCGTCAGTAATATGCCTTGAGATTCGTCAGTGAGCTACATTGAAAATCGTCAGTAATATACCTGAAGAATCGTCATTAACCTGCCTTGAGATTCGTCAGTGAGCTACCTTGAAAATCGTCAGTAATATACCTTGAGATTTGTCAGTAACCTACCTTGAGATTTGTCAGTAACCTACCTTGAGATTCGCCAATAATCAACCTTGAGATTCGCCAATAATCAACTTTGAGATTCGTCAGTAACCTGCCTTGAGATTTGTCAGTAGTATACCTGAAAAATCGTCATTAAATATACCTTGATATTCGTGAGTAACCTACTATCTAACCTGCTTCGAGAATCGTCAGTACTCTATCTTGAGAATCGATTCCAAATCATTTCGAGTGTCTCTCCAAACGTCCATAATGCTTGCTAATGCATCACATATTATTCATACATTATTAAGCATTTAATAGCCAGGCCTTCCCATCCCCACCCATCATTTCCGCAGCCACCTGAAAGGCTTGCCGCTCAGTCACAACGATTACACTTGGAAGCTGGGCCTGGCAGCTACAGTGCTCGCTGGCTTCGGTTTTGTGGCCTTCCGACACGTCATCTCTCGCTGAGCTGAGCTGAGCTGAGCCAGCCATGCTTATTTACGAGAATCTATCTCTCAGATAAAGCCCAATTTAATCGCGTCCATCTGAAAAAAAAACATTTATTGCACCTGTCTGGGCTTTACGAGTAATATGTCCGCTCTCGTATTTTTTTATTACCGTTTTGCGCTCATTTTGTAGTACTCGCTGTAGCAAGTGCACGTGCATTAAGGTTTGGTTTTGCCTGTTTCTATTTAGCGTGCAATTTCTTAAATCATTGATATGTAATAACTGACACTAAGACTGGACATAGTCATCGTTTATTCACTGTTTTTTAGCTGGTCTAGCAAATTTAATTAGTATGTCGCTAATACTACTACTACTGTCGGCAGTTATCGACAGTAGTTCATTGCAAGCATATAGATATTTTTTATTTTTCAATCGTTTATTCTTTAGCCAGCGTGTGCAATTAAAAATGATAACAACCAGAAGTAAAAAAATGATAAGTCTGTCAGCGATCTGTGATAACAGAAATTGGTGAAACGGATGGATTGAATTGAAATTGAAATTTCATAAGGCTCTGTTTTAGGACGCGACTATTCGAGCCATTGTTTTTCTTAACTTTCATTCATTGAGGCCTATAGATACTGCTTGGTAGTTTATGCATATAAATTATTATATTGTGTGAATATGATAAAATAATAATTTTTGTATTGCGAATCAGCAAGTGCTCAGCACTTCATCAATCAATTTGTTGGACTTCTCAAACCCTACAATCCCAGATCTCTCAGTCGATCTCGGTTAATCTGTAATTACAGTTTTACATTTGTTGCTAATTTATTATTTTATTACGAGTAAATTGTGCAGTTCACATTTTCAGCGCAAATTTGGGCAATTCTGAAAATATATTAAATAAAATTGCTTGCTAGAATGACTCGCATTCACCTGTGCGTTGGCTGTTTTGCCTCAGCCTCTTTGGGCGAATCTGTACCCGCATCTTGGCTAAGTAATTCGCCTTGCCTCTTTTGCAACAGACCTATGCTTGTGGGCGCCGCCGCTCCCACCCCATCTCCCCGATGTGAGTCTCCTCTTCGGGGCGCCGCTTCTCCAACACCCCACCTCCCCGATGTGAGTCTCCTCTTCGGGGCGCCGCTTCTCCAACACCCCACCTCCCCGATGTGAGTCTCCTCTTCGGGGCGCCGCTTCTCCAACACCCCACCTCCCCGATGTGAGTCTCATCTCCTCTGCGGGGCACCGCTTCTCCACCAACCCACCTCCCCGATGTGAGTCTCATCTCCTCTGAGGGGCACCGCTTCTCCACCACCCCACCTCCCCGATGTGAGTCTCATCTCCTCTGCGGGGCACCGCTTCTCCACAAACCCACCTCCCCGATGTGAGTCTCATCTCCTCTTCGGGGCACCGCTTCTCCACCACCCCACCTCCCCGATGTGAGTCTCATCTCCTCTGCGGGGCACCGCTTCTCCACCAACCCACCTCCCCGATGTGAGTCTCATCTCCTCTGAGGGGCACCGCTTCTCCACCACCCCACCTCCCCGATGTGAGTCTCATCTCCTCTGCGGGGCACCGCTTCTCCACAAACCCACCTCCCCGATGTGAGTCTCATCTCCTCTGAGGGGCACCGCTTCTCCACCACCCCACCTCCCCGATGTGAGTCTCATCTCCTCTGCGGGGCACCGCTTCTCCACCAACCCACCTCCCCGATGTCTGTGCAGGGCGCCGCTTCTCCCCCACCCCACCTCCCGATGTCTCTGCAGGGCGCCGCTTCTCCCCCACCCCACTTCCCCGATGTCTCTGCAGGGCGCCGCTTCTCCCCCACCCCACCTCCCCGATGTCTGCAGGGCGCCGCTTCTCCCCCACCCCACTTCCCCGATGTCTCTGCAGGGCGCCGCTTCTCCCCCACCCCACCTCCCGATGTCTCTGCAGGGCGACGCTTCTCCCCCACCACACCTCCCGATGTCTCTGCAGGGCGACGCTTCTCCGCCTCCCATTGATCTTTGAAGTTTATGGAGTGCCCCCTCCAAGTGTCACTAAAGAAAATCAATGAAGGTCCGGTATTATAAAAATTCTCGCCCTGAATGCAACTGTGGGGATTATAGATCTTCAGAGGACTGCTCTGTCTCCCGGGCAGCTTTGCATTGGAATGGCCGTTATTGGCGTTGTCCGTCTCCTCAGCTGGCTGTATTTTATTTGCATATAATCGACTTTCAGGGATTTAAAGCAATCCGCTGTGCCCACTGGGATGGGGGGATTTCTACCGACTCGGCTCCTCCTCAGCTAGGGAGGAATAGCTAGCGCTGCTCACAGTTTGAAAATCCCCTCTGCCGGATCGAATGCCCGCATTTGCATGATCTTGCCCCCCGCTGCCCATCGGCGCCTGCACATGATATCCCAACTTTCCTAGCAGTTCTTTATATCCCTTATAGACAATCGATTTCTCTTGGGTAGGGGAGATTGAGGCTGAGGGGGGATTTATCTGACTCTCCGGAAGGGATGCGGCAGTAGGGGATCTGCGGGAGCAAGTAAAGCCGTCGTCATCTTTGACTGACAACCTGTCTGCTTCTTCCGATATGATCTGCATGGAATCCCGGAGCGAATGCTTTGGGGAGAGGGGATAATTCAGCTTCTCTGATCCCAAGCCTCATTCAGCTTGAAGATAAACAGGAACTGCGCCTTGGGCCCCGCCTCAATTTCCCGGGAATAATCGGAGGCCAACCTTCTCCTCCCCGTAATTTGATTGCCGCGCCAGGCGCCGCGCTCCCAAATCTCCCCACTATTTCCCAGCGCAAGGGCCCCTTCCCTACGGCTACTGATCGGGGCGACTTGGAACTGGCCTTTGCGTGAGGAACCAAACTGTTATGTATGACATGGAAAACAACAGACTCGGGGGGGGGTATGGGTGGGTCTAGGGCCTGTGTAACCTTCGCAGTCACGCATCGCGCTTATTTGGCTTGTGCCTGAGTCAAAATAAAAAAAACAGCCAGAATACAAGTCAGAGACAGACTGGTCGCTTTCACAAGCTAAGTTGTGAGCTAGCGGAGTTTTCGACGATACGAGCGTATGAAATTGGCTCGTATGAGCTTGTGAAACGCAACATAGCCAGATGCTAAAAATAGCACATAATCTCTAAACTAAGTTGTCTATGATAGCGAGCGTTCACCTCTGAGAATCTCGACTAGTCCAGCTTCACAAGACACCAGGGAAATAGACTAAGCGAACAGGCAAAAATGTGGAAATGCTTGCTCCTTCAATTGCTTGCTCATTTTCATATTTTAGTCTCGCAATATGCTATAACTTTCTTTAACCCTTACTTACTTGCCCTTGCAAATCTCGAGAGCGGCAAAGAGAAACAGACCGGAGGCTGTTCATCATTAGCACGGTATTTCTTATAACTATAGATTATATTTCATTTTTAGTATATTGGATTTTTATTATAACGTCACAAAGTTTTAAATGATTGCGGGAAATCGGCTGGGTAATAAATACGTCAGATGTGCGGGCGCAGCAGCGGGGGTGTGGGGTGTTGGCGTCTGTGATTAACTATGCTGGCCATGGACCTCTGCATGCTCTGGACTGGGAGCGATTACCTCGCTGAAAAGTGGAAGAACCTCTGAGAAATTTCAAGAAGTCTCCAGTTGTATGAGCGTGGGTCTGCTCCCAGTCCAGGTTTATTAGAAACTAGATTAAAATCAATTAGAAATAGCAATAAAAAGCAAAGAAACATTATATGGTTGCAGGACTGCGAAAGTATTAGGCAAAAAGTGTCACTACAGTATTTATTTCTTTTTTGACATATCTGCAGAATGGTCCGTGTGGATGCACGTAAGGAGGTCAGGACGCAAAAAATAAATCGCTTTATTTTCGGTGCACACAAGGCTTGTTTTAAGAGTATCATTTTGCTATAAGAATTGTAACAGTTTTTATAACGATCTTTGTTTATGTACATCTAACGAGAATGCGATTCAAAAAGCCGCATTGAATTTCAGACTGTTATTATGGGTCATTTCGTGGCGCAGAATGTCATTTAAAGTTATTGAAAAAGTACTCAGCTTTCTCAATTTCAGGCATGTACATATTAGCACCTACCCCTCTCCATTCTCTTCATTCTCCAGCACAAACCTCACTCCATTTCCCTCATCCACAGCCCCACCTCACTCCATTTCCTTCCTCCCCAGCCCCACTTCACTCCATTTCTTCCTCCCCAACCCCACCTCACTCCATTTCCTTCCTCCCCAGCCCCACTTCACTCCATTTCTTCCTCCCCCAGCCCCACCTCACTCCGTTTCCTTTCTCCTCAGCACAAACCTCACCCGATTTCCTTCCTCCCCAGCCCCACCTCACTCCGTTTCCTTCCTCCCCCAGCCCCACCTCACTCCGTTTCCTTCCTCCCCCAGCCCCACCTCACTCCGTTTCCTTTCTCCTCAGCACAAACCTCACCCGATTTCCTTCCTCCCCAGCCCCACCTCACTCCGTTTCCTTCCTCCCCAACCCCACCTCACTCCATTTCCTTCCTCCCCAGCCCCACCTCACTCCATTTCCTTCCTCCCCAGCCCCACCTCACTCCATTTCCTTCCTCCCCCAGCCCCACCTCACTCCGTTTCCTTTCTCCTCAGCACAAACCTCACCCGATTTCCTTCCTCCCCCAGCCCCACCTCACTCCGTTTCCTTTCTCCTCAGCACAAACCTCACCCGATTTCCTTCCTCCCCAGCCCCAACTCACTCCGTTTCCTTCCTCCCCAGCCCCACCTCACTCCGTTTCCTTTCTCCTCAGCACAAACCTCACCCGATTTCCTTCCTCCCCAGCCCCACCTCACTCCGTTTCCTTCCTCCCCAGCCCCACCTCACTCCGTTTCCTTCCTCCCCAGCGACCCTATTACAATCAGTAGCACTATATGACCTTAACAGCAATATTTTGGGCACAAATAATCCATGAGAGTATATGGCAAAACAAAGATCATTTTGAGTTATTTTTCAGTAACAAGCAGCCGTTAAACACTTTATCATATCAGGTGGCTAACGGCGCTGCCTTCTGTCGCGCCTATAGAACAATAGGCAAGCGTCCCTAGTCAGCATGTGGACCGCCTTCGGCACCACCTTAGTCTCGGCCAGCCGGCTCGGGTCCAGCCAAGGGTCCAGGCGGCCCAGGTCGGTGACCTCGGGAACAGCGAAGCCGAATGTCGCAGCTGTGGGAGCAGACAGAACGACAATAAGTTCAGTGATCTGCATGGCTACCACTCCTGAATTCAATTGAGCCGACAATCACTGGCTAGCTATCTTTTACAAATTCCTGAGGTTATTCCGCTAACCGCTAAGCACACACACCCGATTACACAGGGTGTTACAGCGGCCCTGACTTGCTCATCATCATACAGAAATCGAACTGAGGGACTTTGCTGCGCGAGTTATCAGTATTAAATTAGCTATATGTAATTACTTTTACAACTGAAAGTTACACACCTGACTCGAGGCTTCTATAGAAGATTGCCGGGACATTCCGATTCCTCCCTGATTAATTCCCTTATTTCCCAAGCCAATTAGGTGAATCCGAGGTGCAGTCAGCCGAGAGCCGGGGGAGTATTCAGGCAGTCAGTCACCTGCTGCTTACGGGAGGTCCTCACTGCAGTTCGGCAGTTCCAATAGGCCGAACAAAGGCTCAAAGAATGTCTGATTAGAGCTACAGACAGAAAAACATACACACCCGGGAGCTCAAGGTAGGAAGGTAGGCCCGTTCCCCATCTGCAGTCTATGCCCATCTCCGTCCGGGGAAATTTCTAGAATACTTCCGATTTCAGGGAACAGAATCCCGCACTACCCCCAATGGAAAAGCAACACAATAGGAATGAATAGTCAGAATAAGGATAATGGCAGTCAGTCAGACTCTCCCTGACTCTTCATGCTCTGCTTTTGTTCGCTTTTTCCCCCATTTTTCCGCCTGACATCCCGAGCTATAGGTTAGACAGATATCTAAGCTTGGAAAGGACTGACGACTCTATGAATTTGAATTGGAAATTGAAATAGATGACGATTTATGACCCACAGAGCAGTCTCAGGATCTGCTAATGCAATTAATCAATGACCTTCAGTTGCACCACTGTCACGGCGTTTCAAGCAATAACGAGCAAGCGTCTTTGATTGGGATTTGTAGAGTAAGAATCTTTTTGCTATAAAATAATTGATGATTTATGTAGCTTTCGTATGACCGTCTGCAGTTCGGACCCAGAAATTATTGATAAATGGATTTAGAATGGAATACATGTACTTGTAGGATTCGCATGAAGTGACCTTGAGAAAATGGTTCGATCGTTTCTTTAGAGGCTTTTGACGTGATATTGGCTCTGTGGCGAATTTCTTAGTAACTTCTTCATTCAGTTGATCTGCCTTCGTCTCTGTTTACTCTGTTTTCTCTCCCTCTCTGCCCAGTTCAGTCTTGTTATTCTTATCTCTCTCCCTCTCTGCCTTCTGATTGGCTCTTCAATCTGACCTCTATCCTCAGTTGTGCACTCCACCCCTCCCTTTTCTTCTCTTCATGTACGCTTAACCCCCCCCCCAATAATTGAATGTCTTATATAAATATGAGTACACTCATTTTGGGGGCCCTGCGCCCTGCTTACTGTTTTTTCACTTCCAATTAATCTTTTACAGTTTAAAATAGCTAGTACACTAAATAGTTCATTACTTTATCTTAGTCTTCTGTACCGGCAGTCACGTGACAACTTTTTCCGATATCCATGTTGGTCTGCGCTTCCAAAATGAATGGCGTGACTTCAGACTTCAGAGTGACTTCAAATCAGTCAAGCAAGGAAGATAATTCCCGGGTTTTAAAGTCTAGTCTATTGTATTGTTTAAAAATAGCTTCTGGATCTGGTTTCGCGTGACTCATATCAATGGTCTAAACAAGGACTACTTAAGTAGATACGTTACTTTAGTCATCCTTGAATCTAAAAATAGAAACTTTTTGAACGGCCCAGCCAATCAGCGCCGAGATAGTGTATACAAAGAGTATGCTAAAAGCATAAGGCGAGAATCCCCAAAAAACATAAATTTGTAATGTGGGAATCCCTGGCTTCAAAAAAAGACGAGTTTTCTTGGTTAAAAATAATAACTATAGTGAAGAGTTCCTAGTTTAAAAATAGCAATAGGCGGGAATCCTAAAGTTAAAAATAGAAAAGCTAGACTGCACTCACATCCACACTCGGCCATGCTGTTGAACAGCAGCCACCGGCCCTGCTGCGGCCAGCGGAGCAGGCAGACGTACCGGTCCCGATGCCGGCAGACGGCCGCCCACAGCCGCATTTGGCTAACTGCGGAGGCTGGGGAAACTCGAAGTCCGGCACCAGCCGCAAATCGGTGCTCAACTTCATCGGAATAGCTGATCTCTGATGCTGCGTGATCGTTGTCGCTGGAGTGGGCCTGCGGATTTATGTGCTTTGTGAGTTCATCTCACCTGACCTCTGCAGATACCATAGAGATCTCATTTCACCTGACCTCTGAAAATACCAAAGAGATCTTATCTCACCTGACCTCTGCAAATACCAAAGAGATCCCATCTCACCTGCACTCCGCAAAAGCAGTCGCGGCAGAAAGCAAAGCCGTTCACTCTGCAGCTGTTCGCCGCGGCCAGGCAGCTGCGGCACTCCAGCCGGGCCAGCCGGCCGCAGACGGTGCAAGGCCTCGGCCGGCCAGCCAGCAGCCGGGAGATGTCTATGGCCGGAAGTGGCACGGTGTCCGGCTCGGTCTGCAGCACCAGGCTGATTGGCGGCCGGGCAAAGGAGCCGGGCGGCAGGGCGCAGTGCAGCAGGAACTCGCAGTCCAGCAGCTGGCGTTCGGCGCCTTCGTCTGCCCTGACCAGCGCCCGCGAGAGCTGCAGGCGGTGGCGCGACTGGGCAACCGACGAGCGGCGACGGTTGAGGGCGCCGCCAAGGAGGAGCTCCAGGCAGAGGCCGGGGTCTGCAGCGGTGAGTAAGAAATTGTAGGGATTTTAAGGTAATGGGAGATTTTATGCGATAAACGAGCGCTATATGTACTCAATGACCCTGAGCAAGGAAGAGTCTATACTCAATGACCCTGAGCAAGGAAGGGTCTGTACTCAATGACCCTGAGCAGGGAAGGGTCTGTACTCAATGACCCTGAGCAGGGAAGGGTCTGTACTCAATGACCTGAGTAAGGAAGGGTCTATACTCATTGACCCTGAGCAGGGAATGGTCTGTACTCAATGACCCTGAGCAGGGAATGGTCTGTACTCAATGACCCAGAGCAAGGAAGGGTCTGTACTCAACGACCCTGATCAAGGAAGGGGTCTGCACTCAGTGACTCGAACAGGGAAGGCGTCTGTACTCAATGACCCTGATCAAGGAAGGGGTCTGTACTCAGTGACTCGAACAGGGAAGGCGTCTGTACTCAATGACCCTGATCAAGGAAGGGGTCTGTACTCAGTGACTCGAACGGAAAGGGGGTCTGTACTCAATGATCCTGAGCAGGGAAGGGTAAGTGCCAATTTAAACAAACAAGTAAGTACAGGAGACAAAATGGGCGAAAAAGAACATCTAACACACTGTACTTGACGCTAACCAGCGGTACACACTCACAAGAGCTCACGTACACGCGGTCTTGAATGCATTTTTCCATTTAGAAAAATTCAAGATTAAGATAAAGAATGCCATGGGATCTGATACTGCTTAATCTTCAACAGAGCGGAGCGAGAGAGAGAGAGAGAGAGAAAGGATGCAGCTGTGAGATCGATGACCTTTCCTTCTCCTCTAACTGCCATTCAATTCGCTTGCAATGCCGGAACTCAGAGAAAACAAACAAATAAATGAAAACTTGATAACCTGCCGCTGGCCACTGACTGATGGCTGCGCACAGCTGGCAAAGTGCAAAGGAGAGGGATCCGCTTTCCCCGAGCTGATGGGCCGACTGAAGTCATACAAAGAACTTTTTGGCGCAATCGAGAAAATCGCTTCGAAAATTTCCTCTTTGTGTATGACTAATCCTCAAATCCCGCTTTTGAGTCCTATAGACTAGTAATTTGACTAATTTTGTAGAATCTCAAGTCTATGTGGACCCCTGGCTTTCTCGATTTGTGCGTAGCAGACCTGCGCCTGCATGAGTCTTTAAAACTTTCACATTGCTGAAATCGATGTGTAAATTATAGACCAGATTTTGAGAAAAGCTCAATTTCTGCAACTTGCCTCGAAGATTAACAATCTCGTTAGTGCAGTGGGGCGCAGAGATAAAGCTCGGCCTGCATCCCTTGTCAAAGAAATTGGCTTCATTTTAAATATAAATTTATCGAATCTTAACCCGGCATTTGAATATAGCTCTATTTGACTGTGCTTATTGATCTGCCCCTGCACACTGGGTAGATGATAGATAGATAGATAGATAGATAGATAGATAGATAGATAGATAGATAGATAGATAGATAGATAGATAGATAGATAGATAGATAGATAGATAGATAGATAGATAGATAGATAGATAGATAGATAGATAGATAGATAGATAGATAGATAGATAGATAGATAGATAGATAGATAGATAGATAGATAGATAGATAGATAGATAGATAGATAGATAGATAGATAGATAGATAGATAGATAGATAGATAGATAGATAGATAGATAGATAGATAGATAGATAGATAGATAGATAGATAGATAGATAGATAGATAGATAGATAGATAGATAGATAGATAGATAGATAGATAGATAGATAGATAGATAGATAGATAGATAGATAGATAAGGCAGCCAGGCGGGAGTGCGGGGGAGCGGAGAGGCTGAAGGGCCGAAAGCTCAGCTGGCCGTCAATCGATAAGTTGGCACGCGAGGCCACAGGGGAAGGAAGCGAGCCCTGCCCCCGTATTTGATTGCTCCAAAACTGGACTATAATTGGCACAAAGCTGAATCTCCCGGAGCGGCCATATGATGATGCCGGAGATTAAGTACTTATCACACTCGTAAGCTCGCAAACTTGTTGAGATTAAATAGTTGTTGTTATGTCGAAAAGTTCGCCAGAAATCCAGCTGCGACGGCTTAAGGCAGTGGGTCGGCAAACTTTTTACCTCAAGGGCCAAATGGGGAATCCAGACCATGACTGCGGCCAGAGGACGAGAGAGAGGAGATGGAATAGAGGAGAAGAGAGAAGAGAGGAAGAGATAGGAGAGAAGGGAGGGGAGAGAAGGGAGGGGAGAGAAGGGAGGGGAGAGAAGGGAGGGGAGAGAAGGGAGGGGAGAGAAGGGAGGGGTGAGACTGGAGGGGAGAGAAGGGAGGGGAGAGATTGGAGGGAAGAGAAGGGAGGGAAGAGAAGGGAGGGGAGAGAAGGGAGGGGAGAGAAGGGAGGGGAGAGAAGGGAGGGGAGAGAAGGGAGGGGAGAGAAGGGAGTGGATAGAAGGGAGGGGAGAGAAGGGAGGGGAGAGAAGGGAGGGGAGAGAAGGGAGGGGAGAGAAGGGAGGGGAGAGAAGGGAGGGGAGAGAAGGGAGAGAAGGGAGAGGAGAGAAGGGAGGGGAGAGAAGGGAGGGGAGAGAAGGGAGAGAAGGGAGAGGAGATTAGAGAGAAGAGAGCTAAGAGGCACAAGCCTTGAGACACTATTGTGAAGTTCAAAGGAGGCTTGGTGGGCCGCAAGTGGCCCGCGGACCGGAGTTTGCCTAAGGGCTTAAGGGAATGCCTTGGCTTTGGGGATCTAGCAATGGGGAAGCGGGCCAGCTCTGAGCAGTGGCAGATACGTTAGCGACCCCACTCGACTTCCCCTAACACGAATCGTCCCTCTTCCCTAAGTCGTTCCAAGGAAAGCGGCTGGTTGAGGCATTATTCGAATTCCTGCAGCACGAGTGTGGGTATATATTAGGCCTGAGCAAGGGAGATTCGTTGAGGATTTCGCGAGAGGCTGTCAGAGTCCGGGGAGCGGATATGAGAGCAAGCAAGGAGCTCAAGTGCTACTCGGCCCGCTAACCTCGGGTGCAAGTAGAAGCTGCGAGAGAGCGCCAGAACTGGAGTACTATGGGTATGCGTGTGAGCACTGCGCATTAGAGCTGGCCACGGCGCTGATTCTCACCAAAGAAGCAGCGTGTTCTCTAAACACCCCTGCTCGCTATACCTTTCTCTGATGCTCTTCATAAAAACTTTTCTACTAATCCAACTTTGGAGAGCTCAGTTCTGAAGTGTCGCATTCCGGAATTCCAGCCCCTGTGCAGCTCTTTCTTTATTCTCCGTGTCTCTCCATCACAATCTTCATTCTCAGCTGCTGGGTGGAATGCAAAATTTTCAATGCAACCCCAGGAGATGCACTGCACGGATCTGGCTTCGGTTGCACGTACTTTAGGATGCAAAATTTACAAGGCAATGAAGGCAACGATTGATGCACGAAGCTGTCACTCACCGACTTCGCCGCTTTTCAAATCTGGCGCCGAATCGAGGCTGCCGAGGTAGCGGCGCAGTTTCAGCACCTTGCCGGCTGGGACGAAGTTGGCCCTGCGGGTCGTTGTTGGAACAGGTTGGTTTGGTGAAGTAAGAGTTGGCTGCGTTTTTATGCCGTGTGCAGTGACTCTGGCCAAGCCTGCACCTCACTCAGCGCACCCATCTCACTTTGCACACCCACCTCACTCCGCACATCTACCTCACTCCACACACCCACCTCACTCCGCACAACCACCTCACTTCGCACAACCACCTCACTCCGCATACCCACCTCAATCCGCACAACCACCTCAATCCGCATACCTACCTCACTCCACACACCCACCTCACTCCGCACACCCACCTCACTCCGCACACCCACCTCACTCCGCATACCTACCTCACTTCGCACACCTTACTCCGCACATCCACCTCAATCCGCACACCCAAATCACTCCTACCTCCATACCTATCAAGCAACCAGGCTACGCATTATCTATTAAGAGTAAAATTTCAGTTAAGCATAGCTTAGATACTAAAAAGGAATTCAAGCAAACAGTTTCCTTCCTGTTGCTCGATCCCCCAAGTCCAATTGAGCAGCTGCAATTCTGGCTAATCCCATAACTGAATTTGAAAATTGTAGCTCAAAATTCCGGCACCCGGCAGTGGCAGCTAGCCGGATATTGGGGCAGACATACAGAGCCAGCACATCTCCATCATTCTGCTCTTGAGTCTGTATTTGCTCAGTGCGAGTCGTATTGTAGCCAACTGAGATGGGGATTTCGTTCTCCTCTTTCAGTTCAGTTCAACACGATGAGCACAAGTTTTTTGCTTAGAAATGCACTCGTTTGTTTCCCAGTACTCAATCCGCGACATGCTTGCACTAAAAATTTCCCGAAGCACTTTCTAATGCACAGCATAAAACATGTCGGTTGGGGAACATTCACGCTATCTTTACCCAAAACCTTCCAACTTCACAGCTACTTCACTCCGCCAGCTCACTCCAAACACCCAGCTCACTCCAAACACCCACCTCACTCTAAACACCCACCTCACTCCAAACACCGACCTCACTTCAAACACCCACTCCCTCCAAACACCCCACCTCACTCCAAACGCCCATCTCACTCCTAACACCCACCTTTTTCAAAACACCCATCTCACTCCGGAAACACCCATCTCACTCCAACCACCTATTTCACTCCAAACACCCACCTCACTCCAAACACCTACCTCACCCCCCAAACACCCATCTCACTCCAAACACCCATCTCACTCCAAACACCTACCTCACCCCCCAAACACCCATCTCACTCCAAACACCCACTCACTCCAATCACCCACCTCACTCCAAACACCCACCTCACTCCCCAAACACCCATCTCACTCCAAACACCAATCTCACTCCAAACACCCACCTCACTCCAAACACCCACCTCACTCCAATCACCCACCTCACTCCAAACATCCATCTCACTCAAAACACCCACCTCACTCACTAAACACCCATCTCACTCAAAACACCCACCTCACTCCCCAAACACCCACCTCACTCCCTAAACACCCATCTCACTCAAAACACCCACCTCACTCCCCAAACACCCACCTCACTCCCTAAACACCCACCTCACTCCAAACACCCACCTCACTCCCCAAACACCCATCTCACTCCAAACACCCATCTCACTCCAAACACCCATCTCACTCCAAACACCTACCTCACTCCAAACACCCATCTCACTCCAAACACCCACCTCGCTCCCCAAACACCCATCTCACTCCAAACACCCACCTCACTCCCTAAACACCCACCTCACTCCAAACACCCACCTCACTCCCCAAACACCCATCTCACTCCAAACACCCATCTCACTCCAAACACCCATCTCACTCCAAACACCCATCTCACTCCAAACACCCACCTCACTCCCCAAACACCCATCTCACTCCAAACACCCACCTCACTCCCTAAACACCCACCTCACTCCAAACACCCACCTCACTCCCCAAACACCCATCTCACTCCAAACACCCATCTCACTCCAAACACCCATCTCACTCCAAACACCCATCTCACTCCAAACACCTACCTCACTCCAAACACCCATCTCACTCCAAACACCCACCTCACTCCCCAAACACCCATCTCACTCCAAACACCTACCTCACTCCAAACACCCATCTCACTCCAAACACCCACCTCACTCCCCAAACACCCATCTCACTCCAAACGCCGATTTCACTCCATGCTGCCCTCGGATCTAATTTGAATTCGCAGCATCCTCGCAAGTAGCACAATAGAGTTCCATTGGAAAGATCTAATTTCTAAAGTAGAAAACAGCAAAGCTAGAAAACCCTGAAGCTTTTGGCTGGAAAAGCCTCACTAAATGGGAGAAAAGAAGGTGATTATGAAAACTTTGTCAAGCAATAAACTGCGTGAATTATTTACTACACAAGTGGAGAAGCAGGAACAGTGCGGTTAGTCTCGCAGGCCAGATGGGGCAGCAAAACTAGCCCAGGCGATGTGAGGATATAATGAGAAGAGTACTGGCAGCTGGCAACGTGTTTGCTTTAAGGGCTACAACTATCCCCCCTAAGCCGGATTGTTAGCAAACCTGTTGGAGATAGACGCGGAGGCGGCGAACCGGTTGTCAGGGGATTTTTTCCTCTTTACTGCACGGTCTCCCCAGCTGAGAGCGAGCAGTTGCTAGCTATAGAATCCTTCCCAAATCCCTGAGCGAAATCATCATCTTCTCCCTTTCATGGTGCCGCAGAAAAAAGCGATGGCATTGAATGAGCTAGGCTCTCTATGGCTACCGTTTAAACCCTGCTGAGTCCCCCGGATGGTTGCCAGGTGCTCCTCGCTAGCTAACTCCCTCCTCCCTCGTGCCGAGCATTGAGTTGTCGCTCGTAGCTTATGGGGGCGTTTGCACTTTGAAAAATCTGCATCACCCGAAATCATGCGTGCGGACTGCAGGGAGGGCGGGATGCGACTGGGAAATTGCTGGAACAGCACAGCCAGTATCCGTTGGAAAGGGAAGGCTGACTAATTCAAACGATAATGAGACGAAATTGAGAACAAAATGCACCTCTCCACACAGCAGCCAGAAGCACTGCGTACAGCACCTACACGTCACTGCATACAGCACCTACACGTCACTGCATACAGCACCTACACGTCACTGCATACAGCACCTACACGTCACTGCTCATCATCTACACGTCACTGCATACAGCATCTACACATCAGTGCATACAGCACCTACACGTCACTGCATACAGCACCTACACGTCACTGCATACAGCACCTACACGTCACTGCATACAGCACCTACACGTCACTGCATACAGCACCTACACGTCACTGCATACAGCACCTACACGTCACTGCATACAGCACCTACACGTCACTGCATACAGCACCTACACGTCACTGCTCATCATCTACACGTCACTGCATACAGCATCTACACATCAGTGCATACAGCACCTACACGTCACTGCATACAGCACCTACACGTCACTGCATACAGCACCTACACGTCACTGCATACAGCACCTACACGTCACTGCATACAGCACCTACACGTCACTGCATACAGCACCTACACGTCACTGCATACAGCACCTACACGTCACTGCATACAGCACCTACACGTCACTGCATACAGCACCTACACGTCACTGCATACAGCACCTACACGTCACTGCATACAGCACCTACACGTCACTGCATACAGCACCTACTCGTCACTGCATACAGCACCTACACGTCACTGCATACAGCACCTACACGTCACTGCATACAGCATCTACAGGTCACTGCATACAGCATACAGAGAACTTGCACTTTTAAACATTAGCATCATCCATTGCGTTCGTCCGAACCCACTTTCTCACCGATAACAGAAGAAAGTCCGGCTTGTCTTGCTACACATTGGACAAGCTCTGCATACATTACAGAGTAGCAAATCGAGCCTCAGAGACGGCTGAGACTCGGGAGACAGAACAGAGAGAGAGAGAAGAGGGCGTCGCACTGTTACAGCATTCAATTAGCAAGCAGAATCCGCCTCAGGTCCTTCTCCAGGCTCAACCGCCTCCCGCTCCTCAGAGTCTGCACTGGCACTAAAATATTGCTTCATAGCAGAGACCGGCAGTCAAAGACGTTTTTTGATAATAATCCATTTTCCCGTACTCGCAGCAGGGCAGGCAAAATAGCTGGGAACATAATGGGCACGGGAGTGAAGCCAAAACAGTCGCTCTGCCATCCCCCTACGCGTTGCATTGCCTGCTGCCTGCTTTCCTGCAGAGAAGGGGGCGGCAGTGGAAGTGGCTGCCGCCGTGGCCACAGCCACGGTTTGCGCAGCTGCGCCGCAGGCAGGGCGCTCCCTGCGTGCGTCGCACGATTTTTTTCTTTTAGAAGAAGAAAAAGAAGGAAGACAGGCAAAAGCAAGAAAAATCGCCCGGCTAGTCAAAGGAATGCAGCACAGGGTGTCCTTTTTCTGTCTGTTGTTCCGTCATCAATTTTATTGCTTTCCCTACTGAGCAATGGGAGGGTTTATTGCCAATTATTGGTCAGTAAAAGTTTATTTCAGTCACCAGTTTACTGCCCAGGGCGGTTGAGGCAATAAAAAGTATTTAGAAGCAAAAAATTCAGTACTTGTTGATTAGAGGGGTGTTTCAGAAAGCGAGGTTGGAACTTAAGATCCATATGTTTATGGTACAAACGGAGTATAGGTGGAACCTATACTTAGGACGAATGAGTTGTCCAAATTTCTAAATTCAGAGTTAGTGTCTACTAGCAATCCAGCCCGTTCGGGGAGTGCAAAAGGGAAAATGAAAATATTGCTAATATATTAAAGAATAGACCAGTGCTTCCAGTAAGCCCTGGCATCTCAGCGAATCCACCAGCTGTACGCCTTGACAATAACATCTTAGCAATGCTCCCAGTAAGCCTTGACATCTCAAAAAACATTCAAACAATCAGTTCCGGATTCAAACAATTCAAGTTGAAGACAAAGATATTCATAAATTTTACAATTTAATAAGCTAGGTATAGCTATTTATAACTCATAGCAGCAGCTCAAGAATTGAAGTTTAGTCTATGGCCATAGACGTATTGAGCTCTCACTGCAAGAAAAATACACTAATTAGATAGGTAAAATACAGTTTTTCGAATATTTAATCCCTTTAAAATGAAGCAATCTCTTAGCCACAACCCATGTACCGTCACGGAAAAATTTCTGATCGAATGGTGCAAGTCTGGTGAAAATCGGTTGAGCCGTTTTTCGCACAGACAGACAGACAGACAGATACAGCTTAGATATATAGATAGAAGATTTCACTGCTTCGAAAAAATATGCTTGCCATCTTGGCTGCCTGTGGCTCTCATCATTTAGATTTTTAACATTTCCAATTGTTCCAACATTTCCTGTCAGGTATAAGTCACGAGTCGTGCTTGGCTCTAAAAATGGGTTGTGGCCTAGTGGTCAGAGCGTCGGAACTCACGACTGAAAGGTCGGGGGTTCGATTCTCGACCTACTCGGAACAATTTGTGTCCTTGAGCAAGAGACACTTAACCCTGCATTGCATTGCAGGGCGTGTGGCGAACCCCCAGTCCTTGGACTGAACAGCCGTACGCAGCCTTCAGACGCGCCGCGCAATAGCTGCACCGGCAGGTGTAATCAATTGTTACTATTATTTGGAACTATGGTTTCAAACTTTAAGACACACTCAACGCTCAAAGAATCTTTGGGTTCGAAAATAGAGTTTTTTTCTAGTTTTTTATTTATTTGAAAGTGCGCAGGAAATGTTATTCAGTTAGCACTCTATATAGTAGGTTACTGAGGCGGCTGCTCACAACTCAACAGGCCTGACCTGCACGCCTCATCCGAGGCCTAGAGGGGGCAGCTGCGTGGACCCGACTCCGGAAAATTGAATTTCCACATCCACTGTCGTCTTCTTCTTACGCGGCCTCCTTGCAGCTTCCAGCGGCCTCGCGTCTGCACTGCCCGCCGGCTCTTGCCTGCACCAAAGGGTTCGGTGCAGAAAGTCGACCCTTGGGACGCCTTGCGGGCTTACTTGAACACTCGAACTATTAATGCACCGCCATGTGATAATATAAGCCTATGATGCCAGCGCCACTAATGGAAAACAAGTAGGGAAACTTTTTATGAAAAACTATGGAATCATATGATGGGATTGGACCGCCGGCTCTTGGGCACTTAAAATATTGCGCTGAAATAGGGCTCTTCACCTCTCACTGCCTCACTCAGACTGTGACTGCCTCACACTCTCTCTCTCTCTGCCCCTCTCACTGCCTCACTCAGACTGTGACTGCCTCACTCTCTCTCTCTCTCTGCCCCTCTCACTGCCTCACTCAGACTGTGACTGCCTTACTCTCGCTCTCTCTGCCCCTCTCACTGCCTCACTCAGACTGTGACTGCCTCACTCTCTCTCTCTCTGCCCCTCTCACTGCCTCACTCAGACTGTGACTGTCTCACTCTCTCTCACTCTGCCCCTCTCACTGCCTCACTCAGACTGTAACTGCCTCACTCTCTCTCTCTCTGCCCCTCTCACTGCCTCACTCAGACTGTGACTGTTTCACTCTCTCTCACTCTGCCCCTCTCACTGCCTCACTCAGACTGTGACTGCCTCACTCTCCCTCACACTGCTTCACTCTCTCTCACTCTGCACAAACACACGTCAAAGTACAATAACGATACGGCCACAAGAGCAGTCCAAGTGCAATGCCGCATATACGCGATAAAAAGAGTCCACAGGCGGCTCTGGATAAAGAAATGAAAAAGCGTAGAAAGCAAGTCTCGGTCCCTGTCAGGCTCATCCGGCTCGATGGACGGCATAAAATAGCGTATTTGCATAATAGCGTGGGGCCCGACATCGCTTATCTTCATACATCCGCTGTCCCCTCACTCTCTCACCCTCTTCCCCCACTCTTGACCGGACAGAAAGGGACCGGGGGGGGGGTATTCGGCATGCAGTATGCAGTTTGCGCCAAGCAGACAGAAAACTAAACAGGGCCAAATTGTCTGCCGCATCGCCCAACACGATTAGTCATTAAGAAGTTCATGCGCATCAGGCGGACCGCACGCATTTATCCAATGCTTTTGCTGCGAATTCAAGCGTGCGGACTGCAGGGAGGGCGGGATGCGACTGGGAAATTGCTGGGACAGCCCAGCCAGTAACTGTTGGAAAGGGGACGGCTGACTAATATTATAGCCGGCGTTGAGGAGTGAGAAGAAATTGCACCTCTCCACCCACAGGCATTGCATACAGCACCCATAGACATTGCATACAGCACCCATAGACATTGCATACAGCACCCATAGACATTGCATACAGCACCCACAGGCACTGCATACAGCACCCATAGATATTGCATACAGCACCCACAGGCACTGCATACAGCACCCATAGACATTGCATACAGCACCCATAGACATTGCATACAGCACCCATAGACATTGCATACAGCACCCATAGACATTGCATACAGCACCCATAGACATTGCATACAGCACCCATAGACATTGCATACAGCACCCATAGACATTGCATACAGCACCCACAGGCACTGCATACAGCACCCATAGATATTGCATACAGCACCCACAGGCACTGCATACAGCACCCATAGACATTGCATACAGCACCCAGACATTGCATACAGCACCCATAGACATTGCATACAGCACCCATAGACATTGCATACAGCACCCATAGACATTGCATACAGCACCCATAGACATTGCATACAGCACCCATAGACATTGCATACAGCACCCACAGGCACTGCATACAGCACCCATAGATATTGCATACAGCACCCACAGGCACTGCATACAGCACCCATAGACATTGCATACAGCACCCATAGACATTGCATACAGCACCCATAGACATTGCATACAGCACCCATAGACATTGCATACAGCACCCATAGACATTGCATACAGCACCCATAGACATTGCATACAGCACCCATAGACATTGCATACAGCACCCATAGACATTGCATACAGCACCCATAGACATTGCATACAGCACCCACAGGCACTGCATACAGCACCCATAGATATTGCATACAGCACCCACAGGCACTGCATACAGCACCCATAGACATTGCATACAGCACCCATAGACATTGCATACAGCACCCATAGACATTGCATACAGCACCCATAGACATTGCATACAGCACCCATAGACATTGCATACAGCACCCATAGACATTGCATACAGCACCCACAGGCACTGCATACAGCACCCATAGACATTGCATACAGCACCCATAGACATTGCATACAGCACCCATAGACATTGCATACAGCACCCACAGGCACTGCATACAGCACCCATAGATATTGCATACAGCACCCACAGGCACTGCATACAGCACCCATAGACATTGCATACAGCACCCATAGACATTGCATACAGCACCCATAGACATTGCATACAGCACCCATAGACATTGCATACAGCACCCACAGGCATTGCATACAGCACCCATAGACATTGCATACAGCACCCATAGACATTGCATACAGCACCCATAGACATTGCATACAGCACCCATAGACATTGCATACAGCACCCATAGACATTGCATACAGCACCCATAGACATTGCATACAGCACCCATAGACATTGCATACAGCACCCATAGACATTGCATACAGCACCCATAGACATTGCATACAGCACCCACAGGCACTGCATACAGCACCCATAGATATTGCATACAGCACCCACAGGCACTGCATACAGCACCCATAGACATTGCATACAGCACCCATAGACATTGCATACAGCACCCATAGACATTGCATACAGCACCCATAGACATTGCATACAGCACCCATAGACATTGCATACAGCACCCATAGACATTGCATACAGCACCCACAGGCACTGCATACAGCACCCATAGACATTGCATACAGCACCCATAGACATTGCATACAGCACCCATAGACATTGCATACAGCACCCACAGGCACTGCATACAGCACCCATAGATATTGCATACAGCACCCACAGGCACTGCATACAGCACCCATAGACATTGCATACAGCACCCATAGACATTGCATACAGCACCCATAGACATTGCATACAGCACCCATAGACATTGCATACAGCACCCACAGGCATTGCATACAGCACCCATAGACATTGCATACAGCACCCATAGACATTGCATACAGCACCCATAGACATTGCATACAGCACCCATAGACATTGCATACAGCACCCATAGACATTGCATACAGCACCCATAGACATTGCATACAGCACCCACAGGCATTGCATACAGCACCCACAGGCACTGCATACAGCACCCATAGACATTGCATACAGCACCCATAGACATTGCATACAGCACCCATAGACATTGCATACAGCACCCACAGGCACTGCATACAGCACCCATAGACATTGCATACAGCACCCACAGGCACAGCATACAGCACCCATAGACATTGCATACAGCACCCACAGGCACTGCATACAGCACCCACAGGCATTGCATACAGCACCCACAGGCATTGCATACAGCACCCACAGGCACTGCATACAGCACCCACAGACACTGCATACAGCACCCACAGGCACTGCATACAGCACTCACAGGCACTGCAGCAGCCACACGTCGCACTAAGTTTTAGGAAGCCAATGCAGAAAGTGCAGTGCCATCACCCAGGCCCTCAAGACGCCGTCCCATCCCCAGACACGCAGGAATTTCCGAGCCCAATTGCCAGTCTGTATAGGAAAATATAATTTAACCCCAGGGAAGATACACAGCATATAAAGTGGCATTTTAGCATTCAAGCATAGCATAGCTTAACAGCAAGGAGGGTGGCGGAGGAGAATGAGATCATCATGTTTTTAATTCTGCCTTCAAGTCACTGGCTCTTGCCGCGTCCGCTATATAATCGTAAGTGCGTAGCTTAAGTGGCGCCGATAAAAGTACGGCTGCAAAATACTGGGCCGTGGATTTTTAACAGAAATGCACACGCTCTTCCAAAACGTCCCGTTCCACTAAACATCCGAAATACCCCCACGAAACATTTGAAACACCCCCGCATTAAACATCCGAAATACCCCACAATAAACGTCCGAAATACCCCACACCAAACATCCGAAATACCCCACACCAAACATCCGAAATACCCCACAATAAACATCCGAAATACCCCACACTAAACGTCCGAAATACCCCACACCAAACATCCGAAATACCCCACAATAAACATCCGAAATACCCCACAATAAACGTCCGAAATACCCACACCAAACATCCGAAATACCCCACAATAAACGTCCCAAATACTCCACACCAAACATCCGAAATACCCCACAATAAACACCCAAATACATCACAATAAACATCCGAAATACCCCACACTAAACACCCGAAATACCCACACTAAACACCCGAAATGACCCACACTCACTCCCTGAGATCCGCCACGATCTCTCTGCGCAGGCAGTTCTGAATCGCGCAGAATTTCTCAGGGTCGCCCGGCCGCCGCGGCCGCTCCAGCAGAGGCCGGTAGGGCGAGCCGGGC
Source organism: Macrostomum lignano (assembly GCA_002269645.1). NCBI lineage: Eukaryota > Metazoa > Platyhelminthes > Macrostomidae > Macrostomum > Macrostomum lignano. Next base: position 201,088 of record NIVC01000628.1, read on the forward strand.
AGGGCGAACATGGCCACCAGCAGGGCGTCCAGAAACGACGAGTCCGTGTGGCCCTGAATGCCCCGACCGCGGCCGGTGACCGGCATAGGCCAGTCCTCCTCATCGTCGTAGTCTTCGTCATCAGTGGCATCGTCGTCCTCGACATCGCTGGAGCAGCGGTCGCCGTCCTGCTGGCTGGTCGGCGGCCAACTTGCCGACGGTGCAGCCTGCACTACCGGAAAAGCCGCGGCCCCGGCACTGGCCGTGGAAGCGACAGGCGGGAAGCTTTTGCCGCCAGTAGAGCGCATCTGCACAAAGTGCAGCGGATTCTCCAGCGTTCGCAGGGGCCGCTGCAGCGGGTTGGTCGGGTTCAGGGTAGTGTACTTGTACATGGCCGCCTCTCGCTCCGAGATCACCTCCGTGTGGCTGACTGGCGAGCGTTGGCCGTCGCCCAGCGTCACCAGCGTGTATTTGGTTGCCATGGAGACTATATATGCTCATAAATCGAAGATTCACGCCTTGTACTATTCTTGAGAAGTTGCATATGCTCTTCGCTAACCATTTTGGCATAAATAGGTGAAAAATATGAAATCAAATTGACCAATCGGCGTAACCGACCAATAGCAGCTGCATGATGATCAGCTCGTTTAAATCATTTGATGGGCTACAACTGCTACTGTCAGCGAGCAGTAGTATAATGTGCACGCTGGGGTGCCGTAGCCCAGTGGTCTAGCGCGGCGCTCTGATGTGCCAGAGGCCCAGGCTCGATTCCAAGTGCAGTCACATTAATTTGGGGCTAAATTGGAATCTCGGCTTGGCTCTGCTCGTGCAATTAACGGCCTTGAGGGCCACCCCCCCCCCAAGGCACAGTGAAGTGTACATGCCTAACGATAGATAAAGTTAGGGCCGCTGTACGTATGTGCGTTATTTATTTAGAAATTTAAGTACTTTTGATGCACAAAACACTTTTGGTGTCAAAGAGCCAAAATTTGTACTTTTTTGTAGAATCCACTGTCCAAGAAGGGCATGATTGACAAATAAATCAAGGGATTTTTCACGATCGCTTTTGTTTTTATTTTGAATGCGAAGAAAATTGCAGTTCGATGGGAAACTCAAGGAATTTAATATAGTTAGTCCTGAATAAAAAGCGGCTATATAAATGACAAACAGAATTAAGGGAATCGATTTAAATCAAGATTTCAGCTCGTAACAGCTTAAAAGTTCGTAAACCAGAAAGATTTTAATCACTAAAAATTTTGCTTATTAGACTTGAAAACTATAACAAGAGTTAATTATGAAAGAAGCGAATTTAAGACAGTTTTTCCAACATGAAGTTAGTTTTTAGGCGGCAAAAACAGACCGACAAACACTGGTTTAACCGTTGACCAAGGCTTTCAGTTTGCCCTGGTCAGCCAAAGCTTTGGTCTCCGTGCCGCCGCCGATGTACTTGCCGTTAATGAAAACTTGGGGAACCTGCGAACGTGCAGTAGTATGTTGTGATCATGGGACAGTAGTATGATGCGACTGAAACTATGTAAGTGTCTGCGCCCTTAGAATGATTTCAGTGCTGGACTCGGGGCGATTCTCAGTGGACTCAGGGGGGCGGTTCTCAGTGGACTCGGGGGGGGGGGCGATTCTCAGTGGGCTCAGAGGGCGATTCTCAGTGGACTTGGGGGGGGAGGGCGATTCTCAGTGGACTCAGGGGGGGACGATTCTCAGTGGACTCAGGGGGGGGGGGCGATTCTCAGTGGTCTCAGGGGGGAGGGCAATTCTCAGTGGACTCATGGGCAGAGCGATTCTCAGTGGGCTCAGGGGGAGGGCGATTCTCAGTAGACTTAGGGGGCCGAATCTCAGTGGACTCAGGGGAAGGGCGATTCTCAGTAGACTTAGGGGGCCGAATCTCAGTGGACTCAGGGGAGGGCGATTCTCAGTAGACTCAGGGGGAAAGCGATTCTCAGTAGACTCAGGGGGAAAGCGATTCTCAGTAGACTCAGGGGGAAAGCGATTCTCAGTAGACTCAGGGGGAGGGCGATTCTCAGTAGACTCAGGGGGGAGGGCGATTCTCAGTAGACTCAGGGGGGAGGGCGATTCTCAGTAGACTCAGGGGGCCGAATCTCAGTGGACTCGGGGAAATTTTCAGTGTTGGATTTGCAGGCAATTCATTGAGTCACTGAGATCACAGACTCTAGCTAAGCAATGTATGCGTGTAAGATTTCAGCCTACACTCAAGGACAGTCAGTAACTTACTGTGCGCGACTTGGTCATGCTGCACAGAGTGTCCTGAATGTTGCTACAGTCCTTCCGTTTTTCGATCTCTTCCACAGTGTATGCAATTCCACAGCTGTCAAGCGCCTTTTTAGCCATGGTGCAGAAGGGGCAACTGGACTTAGAAAACATCATTACTTTGTTTGAGGCAATCTTCTCTTCAATCCAGTTACGGGTATCTCCACTGGCCATGGTTGCTATTTTCTGTGAGCAAAGAAATTTTGTAATTTAAGACAGACAGTAGAGATAGTATATTGTGATTATTTAATAATTGAAATATTAAAAAATTAGCTATAGTTTAGGAAGCATAAAGAAATTTATAAAATTATAGATTCTTTAAGGTACATTGGATCCTCAATTCTTTATTTCAAGTTTTTGTTTTCAATTTTTACAACTTCTAAACTTCCTAGATAAATATTAAAAAAACTCAACAGCCTTACAAACACATAATAAGAATTTTTGCAGTATAAAAGTTTTCTAAGTTGTCAATAACCAGATGGGCTACACTGAGTTCTCAATGTGGGCACAATTTCACTCATAGCAAAGTTCCAAGTACTTTACAAAATGGCTTCTAGCTGTAGCCTGAAGCATTTTAACCTGTAGGCCCTATAACTTTTGCTGACACATTTCTAGACACATCTTCCAATACTTTTTAATACTTTAAATGTTGCTTAGAGCTAAGTCATGTATATGTATATCAATTAATGCAAATGACATGCAACACAACTGATATACTGCAGGCTACTGCAGTACTATAACAAACATACATGGACAAATGTACATGAATATAATACATATACATGGATATTGGAAGATGTGTCTAAAAATGTGTTGGCAAAAGTTATACAGGTAGGCCTAGCACTTTGCATATTATCAAAGTAATATGTAAATTAATGCAAATTAATGAAAATTATAATTTGCATTATAAATATGGCACTTATAAAATATTACTTATACTAAAAAAACTTATACACTTATACCATAAGTTATAGCACCATAAAAATAACTTACAACTAACTTTTAGCCTATATTTTAAGTTATTTTTATTTTATATATCCAATTGTACCATAAACAAAAAGATTTAAAGAGCACATTACAATTTGAAAGTGCTCATATTAAGAACTTTATTTAGCCCATCAGGTTATTGACAACTTAGAAAACTTTTATATTACAAAAATACTTGTATTGTAGGGCCTATTCTTTAAGTTTAGGGCTTATTAAGTTAAATTAATGTTTCTATATATACATATATATAATAGTTATTTATTTTAAGCTTAAAATTGTTCAGTTACTTATGTACCACTAATAAATAAAAATCATTTGACTTTTCTATCAGTTTCCCTATTATAACAATAAAATAAGACTCAATTCATTAACATTAAGCAATTAGGCCCTAGATAGAATTAATTGGCAATAGTGCAGTTTTGTTTGCAAAATTATTTCCTGTTTAAATTTGAAAGTTCGAAACCAGAAAACAATAACAACAATGTTTTAAACCGTTCTAATGACTGTGTCAGAGCTCACTGGTCACGGAACTTTTAAAGCAAATGGGCACTCTATTAATATACTTTTTTCATTAAATCTGTGCCACACTCGAATGCTACTTGAAACACAAGTTGTCTATGGAAAAATAGTTTAAAAAATCGAAAGGGGCTCAAGTGAGGGGGGCTTGAACTGTTTCCCTTTAGCTGAGAAGCTGCTAATATCTGCTTTTTCTTTTGGACAACATATTGTATCATGGCTAGACAACCACCAAGACCCTCATGGATAATTCCGCCGAATGAAGTGCTGCTAGCGAATGCTCTACTACCGCAACTAGAGCTAAATGCGCGTGATCCAATGGCTGCCACGGTCTCTGCCAGAATCGTTAGACTGGTTTAAAACATCAATTTTTATTGTTGTTATTGTTTTCTGGTTTTGAACTTTCAAATTTAAACAAAAAATAATGTTGCAAATGAAACTGCACTATTGCCAATTAATTTAGGTACATAAATTTATATAAAAATACATAATAGTGCTTTGATTTTATCAATATCCTTTATTTATTAGTTTTAACTAATAAATAAGGTTAGGAACCAACTTAGTCTTAGACAGATTAGAAATCAAATAAATAATTTTAAAAATAAAAGGCTTATCTAGTAAAAAGCTAACAAAATAAATTTAAATAATTTTAGGCTTTAGCAAGCTTTCAGATATTTTTATATTGCTATAATGATCAACTAATAATCAATCCTCATGCATTTTTTGCTATCTACCAATTAAAAAAGTAACAAGCAAAAATACTAAACATGGCATTCTCTACATTCCCCAACCAATTAAACCCATGCCCATCCCATAGATTCTAATCCTAATTTGCAAGTTAGAAAGTTAGATTAGGCCTAAACATGAATATAAATCCAAACCAAAGGCAAAATTTGATCCACATTTAAAGAAATGCATAGGCCTATGCCTATTCAATTAAACCATTTTCAAAGTTAAAATGACCTACTCACTCTACTGCTGGTAGGTAATAAAATACTAAGGCCAAGTACAAATTTAAATTAATAATATAAGCATGCTGAGCATATAAGGCATCACTTAGTAAACAGAAACACCCAAACACAGTCGCTAAAGAATAACTTGACAACGTCAGACTAAATACTGACTATCAGACTGATCCTCTGCCCCCATATCGTATAGTATACATGTGTGGGTTCCCCGACAGATATTCACCCGACAGATATTTTTTCTTCGGGCAGATAATTCAAACAAAAAATGAATTTATGTTTCGGGATACATTTCTTACTCTGACGCCATATTCAGCTTTAAAAATTTGTAAGCAGAATTTTTCTGACCCAAAGAATAAAAAATTGGCATGAATGCAAAGTGTGTCAAAAGACGAATTCATTGGCACCCCTAACAAACACATTTTGGAAGCAAATATCTCGGGAAATACAAAAGGGAATCATGTGTCTAAGATGTCATTGCAAAGCTGAGACATGCGTCAAGAAGTGATAAAAGTTTCAAGCAAATGATTGAAGCATTGAGACGCAGCGATAAATCAAAGTTTTGGTTTATCTTGGTTGAAGATCGTTGATCAACAAAAACTTTGATTTATCGCTGCGTCTCAATGCTTCAATCATTTGCTCTGAAACTTTTATCACTTCTTGACGCATGTCTCAGCTTTGCAATGACATCTTAGACACATGATTCCCGTTTGTATTTCCCGAGATATTTGCTTCCAAAATGTGTTTGTTAGGGGTGCCAATGAATTCGTCTTTTGACACACTTTGCATTCATGCCAATTTTTTATTCTTTGGGTCAGAAAAATTCTGCTTACAAATTTTTAAAGCTGAATATGGCGTCAGAGTAAGAAATGTATCCCGAAACATAAGTTCATTTTTTGTTTGATTTATCTGCCCGAAGAAAAAATATCTGTCGGGTGAATATCTGTCGGGGAACCCACACATATCGTATACTGAAAATCGCTTTCAAGTCGATTTTAAACCACCTGTAACTTGAACAACAACATATTGCACGCAAGAAAATTAAAATACAATAAGATATTAAATACAATAGAAAAAAATTAACTAGTACAAGCTTAGCTTACTGCTTGTTAAGACAACTAATAAACAAATTTAATTTGGTCTTGTTTTACTATAATAAATCAGAACATAGCGACCAGATTTTGTTTACTTTGAAAATTCAGTACCGTTACGGCTATTTAATCTGCGCAGCTTTTTTGTGTTTGTGTGTATTTTTATTTGAAATTTAATAGTTATTGGAGAAGAGCTAGTTATTTATATTTGCCATTTTTTTATTTGTTAGCCTTATTTTTGGGCTACTTGCCCTACCACAACATAAAATATGGCAAAGGCATCAATTTGTGGCCCTGTAGTAACAAATTTGACTGGAAGCTGGGTAGGTATTATTTCACTGCCTTTTTATGACGTTTTCTATATATTTTTACTTTTAATATTAAATTTTAATACAGCCATACATGCCTGTGCATTTATTTACTTGTATTTGTAATCACAGTACATATTATTCAGAGTAGAAACTAAAACTGTTAATATGGTATGATGAAATAAGCTAGCCATGGCATGGATGCCTAGCCATGGATGCTTGCTGTCTTGGGATGTTTTCTTTTTAGAGGAAATGTCTGTTGTTTTTTCGTTATCTCTTTGTTACTTGTAAAGAACAAATATTCTATCCAGATGTCCCCCATCAGGGGCGAAAATTGCTAGTTTTATCTATTTTTATTAGCTTTAGTTATAATTCAAATTTGCAGCTTAGATTATATAGAAAGGCATGTCTAATTAAATACCATTAGTAGATAAGTTGGCAACACAATTTGACAGCAAACAAAATGATTGGAACCCCTTGCTATTGGCTTTCTTTGGCATAAGATTAGGATAGACTAGTAATCAGCACCCTCTGTTAGTGTTGGGGAGCCAGAGTACAAGTTGTTTTTAATAAACTACATGTAGCATCTCTTTGCAATATTCCTTAGTAGTCCTTTGTAAGCCTTGACATGTTAGCAATTCCCCCCACAAGCTTTAACATATCAACTCCCCCCTTTGAAATCTCAGCGATACCCCCATAAGCCTTTTAATCTTAAAAAAATCAGTCAATGTTCTAACCCTAACCCTAGCCTGACCCCCATAGTCAAGAAGGTGGCAAGTGCATGCAGGAATCAATTTATGGAAAAATCCTTGGTGCACGCCAATGTATGCCAATTTTTTAAAACCCTTAACATGACGTTTCTATTGCATGCCAAAAATCTTGAATACCAAAAATCAAGATTTTTATTCTATATTGACAATGTATTTGCATTCTTGATTTGAATATTAACCATATCCTATATACTAAAAATGAGTTGTCTGTGGGTATGCGATAGATTTCAGAAAAATTGGCTCAACCGATTTTCTTCAAACTTGCACCATTCGATCAGAAATTTTCCTGGGACGGTACATGCATCTTGGCTAAGAAATTGCTCAATGTTAAAGGGATTAAATATTCGAAAAACATGCTTTTTTTGCAAAGGTCAAGCAGCTCTTTCAACCTGAAATGCATTGTAAGAATGCTAGAGAAAAAACTGACTGACTGAATTCCGATTGTGATAAAGATTGCATCACAACAAGTTGAAAACAGTGCCAAAGAAATGCACACACGACTTGATTGAAATTGCGTAACCATATTGCTAACTTTAATTGAGACTGATTCTGGCTGACTGAGAAATTGATTATGTCATAACTTTTTACTCCAATTGACTTGCTGTAAGAATTGAATTATAAGGGCCACAATTCATGTTCTCCAATTGAAAAGAGATAGCCCTGATGCGAACAGACTGGAATGCTAATGTAGCGACCTGGGTTCGAATCTTAGTAGTGCAAAAAGATTTTTTTTATTAAAACACCTTAAAAACACAACAAAACTGCTAAACATCAAAGAAGCGCAATGTCAAACATATAAGAGCCAACATATCGAACATAAAAGAGTTACCATGTCAAACATAAAAGAGCTACCATGTCAAACATTAAAGAGCTACCATGTCGAACATTAAAGAGCCACCATGTCAAACATTTAAGAGCCACCATGTCAAACATAAAAGAGCCACCATGTCAAACATAAAACAGCCACCATTTCGAACATTAAAGAGCCACCATTTCGAACATTAAAGAGCCACCATTTTGAACATTAAAGAGCCACTATGTCAAACATTTAGGAGCCACCATGTCAAACATATATGTGACTTTATGTCAAATATTAAAGAGCCACCATGTCAAACCTAAAAGAGCCACCATGTCGAACATAAAAGAGCCACAATGTCAAACATTAAAGAGCCACCATTTCAAACCTAAAGGAGCCACCATGTCGAACATTAAAGAGCCACCATGTCGAACATAAAAGAGCCACCATATCAAACATAAAAGAGTTACCATGTCAAACATTAAAGAGCCACCATGTCAAACATAAAAGAGACAACATGTCAGACATTAAAAAGCCACCGTATCAAACATAAAAGAGTTACCATGTAGAACATTAAAAAGCCACCATTTCAAACCTAAAAGAGCCACCATGTCAAACATTAAAGAGCCACCTTGTCAAATATTAAAGAGCCACCATTTCAAACCTAAAAGAGCCACCATGTCAACATTAAGAAGCCACCATGTCAAACATTAAAAAGCCACAATGTCAAACATTAAAGAGCCACCATTTCAAACCTAAAGGAGCCACCATGTCGAACATACAAGAGCCTCCATGTCAAACATTAAAGAGTCACCATGTCAAACATTAAAGAGCCACCGTTTCAAACCTAAAAGAGCCACCATGTCGAACATTAAAAAGCCACCATGTCAAACATTAAAGAGCCACAATGTCAAACATTAAAGAGCCACAATTTCAAACCTCAAGGAGCCACCATGTCGAACATTAAAGAGCCACCATGTGAAACATAAAAGAGCCACCATATCAAACATACATGTAAAAGAGTTACTATGTTAAAAATTAAAGAGCCACCATGTCGAACATTAAAGAGCCACCATGTCAAACATTAAAGAGCCACCATGTCAAATATAAAAGAGCCACCATTTCGAAAATTAAGGAGCCACCATTTCGAAAATTAAAGAGCCACCATGTTAAACATTAAAGGGCCACCTTGTCAAATATTAAAGAGCCACCATTTCAAACCTAAAAGAGCGACCATGTCGAACATACAAGAGCCACCATGTCAAACATAAAGGAGCAGCCATGTAGAACATAAAACAGCCACCATTTCGAAAATTAAGGAGCCACCATTTCGAAAATTAAGGAGCCACCATGTCGAACATTAAAGAGCCACATTGTCAAATATTAAAGAGCCACAATGTCAAACATTAAAGAGCCACCATTTCAAACCTAAAGGAGCCACCATGTCGAACATTAAAGAGCCACCATTTCGAACATAAAAGAGCCACCATATCAAACATAAAAGAGTTACCATGTTAAAAATTAAAGAGCCACCATGTCGAACAATAAAGAGCCACCATGTCAAACATAAAACAGACACCATTAAGAACATTAAAGAGCCACCATGTCGAACATTAAAGAGCCACCATGTCAAACATAAAACAGCCACCATTTCGAAAATTAAGGAGCCACCATTTCGAAATTTAAAGAGCCACCATGTTAAACATTAAAGGGCCACCTTGTCAAATATTAAAGAGCCACCATTTCAAACCTAAAAGAGCAACCATGTCGAACATACAAGAGCCACCATGTCGAACATAAAAGAGCAGCCATGTAGAACATAAAAGAGCCACCATGTCGAACATAAAAGAGCCACCATGTCAAACATAAAAAAGCCAGCATGTCAAACATAAAAGAGCCAACATGAAGAACATTAAAGAGCCACCATGTCGACCATTAAAAGAGCCACCATGTCGAACATACAAGAGCCACCATGTCAAACATAAAAAAGCCACCATGTCAAACATTAAAGAGCCACCGTTTCAAACCTATAAGAGCCACCATGTCGAACATTAAAAAGCCACCATGTCAAACATTAAAGAGCCACAATGTTAAACATTAAAGAGCCACCATTTCAAACCTAAAGGAGCCACTATGTCAAACATAAAAGAGCCACCATATCAAACATAAAAGAGTCACCATGTTAAAAATTAAAGAGCCACCATGTCGAACATTAAAGAGCCACCATGTCAAACAAAAAAAAGCCACCATTTCAAAAATTAAAGAGCCACCATGTCAAACATTAAAGAGCCACCATGTCGAACATTAAAGAGCCACCATGTCAAACATAAAACAGCCACCATTTCAAAAATTAAAGAGCCACCATGTCAAACATTAAAGAGCCACCATGTCGAACATTAAAGAGCCACCATGTCGAACATAAAAGAGCCACCATATCAAACATAAAAGAGTTACCATGTTAAAAATTAAAGAGCCACCATGTCGAACAATAAAGAGCCACCATGTCAAACATAAAACAGACACCATTAAGAACATTAAAGAGCCACCATGTCGAACATTAAAGAGCCACCATGTCGAACATAAAAGAGCCACCATTTCGAAAATTAAGGAGCCACCATTTCAAACCTAAAAGAGCCACCATGTCGAACATTAAAAAGCCACCATGTCGAACATTAAAGAGCCACCATGTCGAACATTAAAAAGCCAACATGTCGAACATTAAAAAGCCAACATGTCAAACATAAAAGAGCCACCATGTCAAACCTAAAAAAGCCACCATGTCAAACATAGAAGAGCCACCATGTCAAACATAAAAGAGCCACCATGTCAAACATAAAAGAGCCACCATGTCAAACATAAAAGAGCCACCATGTCAAACATAAAAGAGCCACCATGTCAAACATAAAAGAGCCACCATGTCAAACATAGAAGAGCCACTATGTCAAACATAAAAGAGCCACCATGTCAAACATTCAAGATATACAATTTCAAATGTAAAGGTATAAAGCGCCATGCCAATTTAAAGGAGCCACTATAAAGCTAAGGAAATTGTCGCTCTAGCTACTTATTGTCTGGTGGATGGTTGCTATTTGGGGATGCTATCTATCTGGGGGATGCTTGCTATTTGGAGGATGCTTGCTTTCTGGGGGATGCTTGCTATCTGGGCGATGCTTGCAATTTGGGGGATGCTTGCTATCTGAGGGATGCTTGCTATCTGGTGGATGCTTGCTATCTGAGGGATGCTTGCTATCTGAGTGATGCTTGCTATTTGGGGTATGCTTGCTATCTGAGGGATGCTTGCTATCTGGGGAATGCTTGCTATCTGGGGAATGTTTGCTATCTGGGGAATGCTTGCTATCTGGGGAATGCTTGCTATCTGGGGGATGTTTGCTATCTGGGGGATGCTTGCTATCTGGGGGATGCTTGCTATCTGGGGGATGCTTGCTATCTGGGGGATGCTTGCTATTTGAGGGATGCTTGCTATCTGGGGAATGCTTGCTATCTGGGGGATGCTTGTGGTCTTGGGAAGATTTCTTATTGCAATTCACTTCATTTGAGCAGTTTGTCTGTTGTCTTTGTGAAGGATTTTTTGGCTGTCTTTTTGTTACTTGTAAAGAACAGAGATTCTATCCAGATGTCCCCCATCGGGGGGCGAAGATTGCTAGTTAGATACTATTTTTAAATAAATTTTCTACTTACGGAAACAAAGTTTATATAAAAAAAGGAAATTTGCTACAAAGAACATAGTGAGTATCAAAAACTTTTTCTTCACATTTCAAGAAACAAATAAACTAAAAGTCTACAAGAGTCACAAAATAAGAGCATTTAAAAGTTATTGGATATTTTAATTTAAATGTAGGCTATAGAGTGTAGGCCTGGCTATAGGCTAGGCTGTAGCCTCAACTAGTTGGTTTAATCAATATTCAAATTCAATTGTTCATGTTTAACTTTATATATTGTATATATATAGTGTATACATCTATATCTGACTTGTTGATATACTGTCAGTTTTTAATTGCACGCCAAGGTTACACACCAAGTAAAAAACTTGTACGCTGAAAATTTAGGCGTGGCTTAAGACCCCTATTTGCACGCCAACTTTGCATGCCAAAATTTTAGCGTGGCTTGTGCACGCGGGAAAATTCCCGCGTGCAGGCCACCTTCCTGAGTATGGCCTGACCCTAACCCTAACTATAACCCTAAAGCATTAACATTTCAGTAATTTTCCCAAGAGTCATTAGCCTATAGCACTATAGCATTATAGAAATTCCCTATAAGCCTTAGCATTGTAGGGATTCTCTTTGATTCTTGATAGATGCTTATTCTTTATCATATACTTTATTTATTGTTTTAAAAAGATAGAGTTAGCTTTTAGCTAAAAGATAATAATCATAATTATTATAGTCAACACAATAGTTCAAATGATCAATGGTTAAGTTAAATGTTATGGCTAAGCTGTTTTGCTAATTTATATAGCTTTGTGAATGCTAGAATATATTATATAAAACTGTGATTAACAATTATGTTTAATTGTCCAATCAGATTGACCCCTTTTATAGTGGTTTTCATTGAATTTTAATTCTAGACAGGTATAAGACATGCTTTGTTTTTTATAACCTAAAAGTGTAATGTTTGACAACTCATACATATTTCAGCTTTGCAGATAAAAAAATCTTTGGTAATCTAATTAATGTTTATAAATAAGCAGTATTTAAAAAGGCTGTTTTTTCATGTACATTCTTTTACCTAACTACTTATCTCTATCCATTTCTTTTGCTTAATATTGTGCATTCAAAAAAGTTGGTTGTAATTTTTTAGTGCTATGTATAAAATTCTTCTAAGTCAAATCGTAAATCTTGGTGATTTATCATTCATAATATATTTAGCTAATTTTAGATCATATATAAAGTAACAATACAGTATATATGAAGTATGCTTGTGCAGTTTTAACTCATTTATGTCTCATCGATCGAAAATTCACAGTTTCCCTCTGGTTACTATGGACACAACAGGGACAGCCATCGCAATGACATCTATACAGAATACCGCAGGCTTGCCAAGCCTCAGCCGCCTCGGGTGTTTCTCACCAGAATGAAGGTATATAAGCGTCTACTAATTGTGCTAATGCTTTATGGTTAATGTATGGTTTTATATTTCATCTCCAAAGATTTTTATTGACTAGCCTTGTAGTTGACTAGTTTGACATATATGCCGTCAATAAAAGTTTCTGAATTAAAAAAATTTGAATAAAACTTCTATACTCCCGATTTCGAAATGGAAGCTGCAGTCTGGAGATTCTGCAAAGAAAGCTAGTGCAGATTACAGTCTGCAAGCTGCAGATTCCAAATAAAAGCTACATGTTCCCACTTGGAAGCTACAGATTCCAAATAGGAAGCTATGGATTCCAGTCGGAAGCTACATATTCCAAATAGAAAGCTACGGATTCCAGTCGGAAGCTACATATTCCAAATAGGAAGCTATGGATTCCAGTCAGAAGCTACATATTCCAAACGGGAAGCTACGTATTCCAAATAGGAAGCTACGGATTCCAGTCAGAAGCTACATATTCCAAAGCTTAAGATAATAATCATAAGCTATACGTATTCCAAACGGGAAGCTACATGTTCTAAATTGGAAGCTGCATATTCTAAATAGGAAGCTATGTATTATAACCTATATTAATCTCTAGCGCATAAGTGAATGTCCATCCACAATTTTCGCTCACAGGACGATCCGGTGAGGCATATATTTTCCAAGCACGACAATCGCTACAGCTTTATCACAGACGCCACTTATTTGGATTTGGTGAGCAAAACTCTCTTAAGAACAATTACGCTTGTACTAACAAATGAATGGCTGGGTTTTTTTCGTCTGGATGTTGAATTTCAGGGTCCAGGTCCAGTTTCTAATACTGTCGTGCTCTTAATGCCTGAAGTTTGACCTCCGATGTCAAAAATAAATTAGCTCCTTGATTTTTATCCTAGATAAGTGCCGTTTTTCTTTTACCGCGAGTCGGGACTAGGGACTTAAACTTCTTTCCATTGCTAAATTCTGTGAGTCAGAAGCTCAGATCAGTGCGAATAAAAGACAACCAATGATTCTATTGTTTTCGGAACTCAATTCTTCAAGGGCGTCGGCAAGAAGCGGAAAGTGCCCGAGTCCCGTTGCAACCGCGTCACGGACGATCTCATCAGCTGGGCGCCGCAGATGCGCAATCTGAAGGAGGGCGCCGAGCCGGCCCTGTCAGCCTACAAGCAGGCCTTCACTGCTGGCCGGCAGCCCGCTCAGCTGCTGGTGTCCCGGCCAAAGACGTCGTTTGACGAGGACGCGCAGGTCCGGCAGACAACCAGCTATCGGTGAGCGGAGCTCTGCCTCATCAATTCAACATGGTTGCCATGTAGACTAATGCCCCTGACGATGATTGCGGCCATAATAAATCCAACTAAATAGGATTTACAAAGGTAGACTCAGGTATATTTTCCCAGCTCCATCAGCATACACGCACAACCTTGGGAATCACTCGGCCGTTTCTATTGGCAACACACACATGTAAGTCGCTATTGGCTGAGAGCAGTCACGTGACTACTATTCCGTCCAATAGCGACTTTCATGTGTGTGTTGCCAATAGAAACGGCTGGGTGAATCCAGGTTGCGCCCAAGCATGTCCATCAGCACTAAAATTACGACAGGTAGATTATTGAATTTTTTTATCGCCGCAAACGATTATTATTACACCTCCGCCGTCTCTTAATTAGCTACGCCTTTGGCCCGGAGCTGTACAACCCCAACAAGACTGTCGTTGAGGCCATTGGCCGGCCTGCTGTGCTCGCCCGACCCTGCGCTGTGAAGCCGAAGCCGCCAGCGGTCGGAGTTTCGCGCGCTCGCACCGCATGCGACGGCCGGCTATCCGTAGCTGACTGCCTCACCTGGCAGCCGCACGGTCCGGAGTCCGCCTGCGCCGGCCTGCCGCGACGCCTCGACGGTGTTGAAGCTCCGCTGGGCCGTAGTTTCAGCCGGTTCGGCCCGCTGGTGCCGGAGGCGACGCCGACCTGTCTGCCCGCCGCGGCTGACGCCTCCGCCGCCGCTGCCGCCGACTAGACTGGTTGATGGTTTCGCTCGCTTTTCACGATGCTCATTGCTATATTTTGTGATGTTTTCTAAGAATAAGAGAGATTATTGGATTATTACTTAACAAGCAATTCTTAACAAGCAAATCCTTGCTGGTTTGTCACAATTTATTGAAAAATATCTATTGGTAGCCTTAAACTACTAGTTTAGGTGGCAGTAGTATGTAAGTGAACACTTTTTTAAACCATACTATCCTTATGAGTGTGTGTAACAGTAAGAAATTGTATATTCTAGTACTTGATTATGCTTTAATATTAAAATACTGATAGCGTAGCATAGCGCTCCTAGTTATTAGGCAGTTCGTTGCATTAGAATCCCATGCTATAATAATATTTATTATTGATGTATATTTTTCTTTTATACGTAGTGTTAAGTAACCCTTTTAAAATTTAGGTTGCGAAATGAAAATTACAATAATCTATCTATGTTATGTAACGCCCACATAAAGTTGTAATTAGTATGAGCCGAAACCAAAATTTCTTGAAACTTTAGTGCATTATTGAATGCTTTTCTGTGGCAGAAACGGAACAATGGGTTGTGAAAATTTACTTTGCGATCCTTTTTAGAATCACTGTCAAATATGAAAGGTTCACAATTTTATTTCGTAGCTGACTTTCTGTGATACCAACAATTTTGCTTTCTTCAAGCCTTTGAAATTTGCCATGACTTTGATGATATTTCTTTTTTCTGGTTTGATGTTTGAACTTATTAAAAAGTTAATCATGCGCACTTTCATTTTAAAAGGAATATCAGTGGTACTAAGTGGGCTGAACATGACTCATATTATCGATTTTAATCGACTACAGAATCCGATCAATGACCGAAAAATGTGGTGAGTGGCTGACTGGTATCGATTTTCTCTAGACACTTGACCCACAGTCACGCGACTCTTTCCTATCCCGCCTGCCCCCTCTGTCAAGTTCACTAGTATTAGACCAGTCCGAAAATGAGGCGGGCGATTGTTATCGATTTTCTAGCCGGCGCCCTCAACCCCCACCCCACGCAACCCTTTTCCGGCCTACCCTCACTGCCTTGTTTATCAAGTTTACTAGAATTAGGCCAGACAGAAAACGAGGCGGGTGTCTGTTATCGATTTTCTAGGTTTACTCTACTTTTCTACCCTAGCCACATCCATTTGATTTTGTCTGTTGCGGGATAGAAAGTTATTCTAAGCCTACCACCCTTAAACTATCATTCGTTGGTTAATGTTTTCTAGTTTTTTTACCTTTTTTAGCTCCCGTTTTATTGTAGCACTGCTGATTATAAATAATATATTGTTACACGCAAAGGAAACTTTCTGCTACTTGTTTTGTAAAGCTTAATTTCTAAAAAGTATCTTTCAATCTGTTTTGAAAAGATCAAACTGTGCTCACAGATCTTCAATATTTTTTCTAGCAAATGTATTTGTACTCGGCACAAAAGATCTGTCCACTGCTGTTTTTTATATACTTCGTAATAATTAATTTGCTTTTGCCAGCTTTTGTTGCTTTGAATCGTGTTTTTTACCCTCCGTCCACGTGTCGATATTATTCCATGGAGCCTGTCTTGGTCGCCACTTCCCTAACCCCACTGCCACTTTTTTATCGTGCTTGTTGTTTCTGTTCTACGTCTACAATTTATTTGCCTTAGAGTTTTCCTATCGTTTACTAATAATCTCAATCTGTATCACCGCACTGCTGCCTTATCTATTTTGTTTATTATATTTTGCTACTACTTTTAACTAAAGTTGCTATAACTTTCCTTTTGTCTACTTTTATATCAGCCTTATGTGAGTTTCTAATTTTTTTGCGAATCAAGCATTTCAAGAGGCATGAGAAAGGATTTCCCATCGAAATGAGGCATAAAAAAGGCTTTCCCATAGAAATGAGGCATAAGAAAGGCTTTCCCATAGAAATGAGGCATAAGAAAGGATTTCCCATAGAAATGAGGCATAAAAAAGGCTTTCCCATAGAAATGAGGCATAAGAAAGGCTTTCCCATAGAAATGAGGCATAAGAAAGGATTTCCCATAGAAATGAGGCATGAGAAAGGATTTCCCGTAGAAATGAGGCATAAGAATAGATTCACTCTAAGAAGTCAGACACGAGAACAAGCTTAACCCTAGAAGTCAGTCACAGCAGACCCAACCGCCCCCTGCCGCAGGTGTGGGCCATGTCAAGAAGCGACTCGCCGCGGCCAGGCAGCGCGTTAGGCGGCGCGTCAAGCGTTTTAGCGGGCTCCGACACTGAGGGTTGGCTGGCGCGGACCCTGCAGCTGCTGGCCTCGAGCCGGCCCGACAGTGTTCAGCAGCTGCGCGAGCTCCTTGACCAGGCTATCGGTTCTGAGCAGGCGCCCGGCGGGTCAGCGGCGCAGCAGCAGCAGCAACACAGTGTCAGGAACAGCAATAATGGCCAAGTTGTTGGCGAACCGGAAAAGAAAAAGGCTAAGATGACTAATTCCGAGAGTCGTTTGCGGCTTATTGACGTTTTTAGTGGCGATGGCGGGGGTAAGATTCAAGACTGTTATTGATTTCTTTTATTTGTCCCGGATCAAGAGGTATGTTCTGATTGGTCCCGGATTGAGAGTTCGGTTCTGATTGGTCCCGGATTGAGAGTTCGGTTCTGATTGGTCCCGAACTGACAGTTCGGTTTTGATTGGTCCCGGATTGAGAGTTCGATTCTGATTGGTCCCGGATTGAGAGTTCGGTTCTGATTGGTCCCGGATTTTGAGTTCGGTTCTGGTTGGTCCCGGATTGAGAGTTCGGTTCTGATTGGTCCCGGATTGAGAGTTCGGTTCTGATTGGTCCCGGATTGAGAGTTCGGTTCTGATTGGTCCCGGATTGAGAGTTCGGTTCTGATTGGTCCCGGATTGAGAGTTCGGTTCTGATTGGTCCCGGATTGAGAGTTCGGTTCTGATTGGTCCCGGATTGAGAGTTCGGTTCTGATTGGTCCCGGATTTAGAGTTCGGTTCTGGTTGGTCCCGGATTGAGAGTTCGGTTCTGATTGGTCCCTGATTGAGAGTTCGGTTCTGATTGGTCCCGGATTGAGAGTTCGGTTCTGATTGGTCCCGGATTGAGAGTTCGGTTCTGATTGGTCCCGGATTGAGAGTTCGGTTCTGATTGGTCCCGGATTGAGAGTTCGGTTCTGATTGGTCCCGGATTGAGAGTTCGGTTCTGATTGGTCCCGGATTGAGAGTTCGGTTCTGATTGGTCCCGGATTTAGAGTTCGGTTCTGGTTGGTCCCGGATTGAGAGTTCGGTTCTGATTGGTCCCTGATTGAGAGTTCGGTTCTGATTGGTCCCGGATTGAGAGTTCGGTTCTGATTGGTCCCGGATTGAGAGTTCGGTTCTGATTGGTCCCTGATTGACAGATAGATTTTGATTGGTACGAGGTGGATTTCGATTGGCCGATTAGAGGCAGTTGTGCTTAGATATATGATGAGGGAAGTCGCTACTCAATATCAATGTTTTGCTTTTGCCTGCCCTTCACTAACCAGCAGCGTCGGCAAGCGGCAGCCCGGACACCGGCAGCGGCTCTTTGTCCAAGTCGCGGTCCAGGCCGGAGCTGTCTAGCAGCGATCAGCTGTCCACTGCGCCGGCTTGGCAGTCCGACCCGGCGCACTGCTGCGTAAAGTGCCGCTCCAGCCGCGGTCAATTAGTGGACTGTTTCGACTGCAAAGACATGTACCACCTGGACTGTCACAATCCGCCAGTGTCTGAGAGTGAAGTCAGCGACCAGCGCAGCGTCTGGTACTGCCTGCGCTGCCGGCGAAAGGGCCGCCAATCTGCTGTAGCCGCCGATCTGCCCGTCAGGCCGCCGGCCGCCTCTTCGGGCGGATCGGCAGCTGCCGCAGCTGCCTCTTCAGCCGCAGCTAGCAGCGGCGGGCACAAGATCAAAGCGGCCGCCGCAGCCGCCGGGCCAGCCTCAGAGTTGGCGCCGGCTAAGAAGCGGCCAAAGCGAGACTGACATGATACTGCTTTTAGAAATATTGGATTAGTTGCTGCTTTAGTGCAATTTATGTACAATTCGTCTTTATAAGTGGGAACTCAGACAAAAGAAGATGCCGCCTCTAGACTGCTCTCTGTGTTGATGAAAGTTCAGCCTTTAAATTTAGCCGAGAGGAATAAAGATTGCAGGAAAATTTGAAAAACCCAAATCTAAAATAGTGCGTGTGCGTAGCGAGCAAGAAAAAGGGTTGGCATCTCAGGCCCAGCCAGGCCGATAAACAGTTAAGCTTTCCTCTCGCCCGCTTGAGTCTGAATTTTGACCTCTCTCCTCACTGCTCTCTCATTGGCTGAGCTAGATTGGGTCTAGGCTTGACTTTCGTCGGTGTAACTTAGACCTCTCTCCTTGCTGCTCTCTCATTGGCTGAGCTAGATTGGGTCTAGGCTTGACTTTCGTCGGTGTAACTTAGACCTCTCTCCTTGCTGCTCTCTCATTGACTGAGCTAGATTGGGTCTAGGCTTGACTTTCGTCGGTGTAACTTAGACCTCTCTCCTTGCTGCTCTCTCATTGGCTGAGCTAGATTGGGTCTAGGCTTGACTTTCGTCGGTGTAACTTAGACCTCCTTACTGCTCTCTCATTGGCTCAGCTACGAGCTAGATTGGTCCCTCTTTCGTTCACTTATGTGCATCGAGTTAAATGCTTGTTCATTCTTAACCCCATATGCTCCTGAGGCTGCAAACCCCGAATAAGGAAAGGAAAATTTAAATTCAGCTACAGCTGGAGGTGTGGGACTGACCCAGATGTGAATTTACTGATCTCTGTAACTGAAATCACTCATCTCTCCAGCCAATTAAAAAATTAGTTTAATTAAAGTATTGAATGGTTGAAAGTGGTTATCAAATATACATATAATTTGTACTATGATCGTATTATTGTTTTATTATGGTTTAGCATACTAACAACGCTTCACTTGAAAATGCATTGTTTAACGATGTTTCGGCAAATTTTACCATAGACTATGGTAAGAAACGAGGTTTTATTCGAAAAAAACAGTAGAAACCATACTAGCGCTTAGCAATATTCGTTTACTAGATGGTATTGCAATAATAACCAGTTCAAATTGTTACTACAAGCACAGCATGTTCTTGATCTCTACGTCTCCCTGATTTGGAACGTGCAATTCTCGAATTTTCCATTGAAATTCAGGAACACCCTTGCATCAGTAGTAATCTGCACAATCTCGGAAGTGTCTGAATTAGCAGTCCTGGCTCCACCGCTAGCTTCTGTTGCAATCACGGGCGCTATAGCCTCACTGTCAGCCTCGTCAGCAGCTTTGGCAGCTCCGTCGTTTGAAGCTTGACATCGGTATTCGCATTAGATGTAGTTGCTAATGGTCGTTCCAGCGCTATACTTACGAAATCCGAAATGCGAGTTACCCGAATGCAATTATTAGCTGACGTTTTAGACAAATCGCATACGTCACTTAGGTGACGCATAAAATTAGCTAGCCAATTAATGCCTCGAACTTGGTTGATAGAGAAACGCAGGTTGCCGCTTCCATCGTTGGCTAAGGGGTGTGGAAAAAATGATTAATCCTTTGTGTTCTCAGGTAGGAGATTGCAGTAGTAGACGACAAACTCTCGTTGCTGTCCATAGAGACGAGCTTGCTTTGCTATGTTGTTCTGAGCACGCGTCGGATCGGTCGATTGATTTTTTGTTGGCATATCCGGTAGGCTCAAATATGCTTGGCCATCAGCGTCTACTCCTTCTACCAAAGTACCCTTCTTCTTCAGATACTTCAGGTGCTCTTGGCCGCGTTTATCTAACCTATAGAGTAACATAAATATCACTTCATCCTGAAGACGCTCTGCTGTACTTCTGTCAAAGTAACTGTTGTGTCTTCTGTTTTTTAATGACAAATCAAATGAGCAAGTCTGGAACTTATAATGTTAAGTATAAGGTATCACCCCCATGGACTGATTTATCTGGCCCACATACAAGACTGAGGACTGCGTTGGGGTGATACCTTATACGTACGTTGCGCTGGGAAGCAAATCATTTTGTTTATGGTTCGGCTTGGCTTATAGCCACAGCATCTCCCCCTTTTATAAAAATAACGAACAGTTTAAGTCCCAAACTTGAGTGATCAAGGAAGTCTCAAAATAGTCACTTTTTTTAATCCCCGGCATGGCCCAGCCAATAGTCTATGGCCGTCATTTAACTGGCCGGGCCAAGAAAAAAGTAATTTCTTCGACCGGGCCATTAAACGGCCTTTAGAAAATTTCAAATAAGGATAAGAAAACTTAATATATATTGGTTTATTATCGAATAACGCAAAACATACTGAACTGTTTTTAATAAACATGGCAAAACAACAAGACCTCAACAGCTGGCAGATACACTCGTACCTCACAAGAATTGCTACACGAAACTCTGAAGTCTACACGATATTCATTAGTCGAAATAGATCACTACCTTGTTGTTGACTCCGTCAGCTTCTATTCTCATTCTCTTCTTTTCGGTTCCGGAACAGAAATTCCAACCTTCTCTAGCGCGACGACAGCCGTTTCCTTGGCGTCAGGAGCCACCAGGAGCGACTCTGGACCGTCCGCAGCCAGATCCACAGCCAGAACAGCTTCATTGACATCGGAACTCTTATGCCCGTCGAATTCCCGGCAATGATGGCACTAGTACGACGTTGCACGCCAACAGACATGCCAATGTAGCGTTCAATGGCGCTGCTACTATGACCTGTGATACGAATGTTTTTTCAATAAAAGAAAAAATATTTAATATAAGATAATATTTTAATGTAAGAAAAGTAAAACTTTATGACCTGTGATCCAACAAATGTCCGCGCGTTTAATTCCAGCGTCGTGTAATCGGGTAGCAGTTGTCTTCTGCAAGCTTTGGTTGGTGTACCGTCCAGAATCTTCCGGCGCCACCTTAGACGTCAAGTTGGACACCAGTCCGGCCAAAGAATGTCGACCCATCGGCGTTTTCGTGAACCATCCACCAGACTTTCCCGGCGCCCAGAACCGTTTGGGCGACAAAAAGAGCGCTTGGTCAGAGTCCTCAGGTCGCTTTGCGATGTAAGCCTTGTAGACACACACGATACATCGCTCATGGCTATCAGAATTGAATGCACGGACGACCTTTGGATCCCGTCGCAACTC
Organism: Macrostomum lignano; assembly: GCA_002269645.1. NCBI lineage: Eukaryota > Metazoa > Platyhelminthes > Macrostomidae > Macrostomum > Macrostomum lignano. Next base: position 223,008 of record NIVC01000628.1, read on the forward strand.
CTTCAGTCCGCCCTGGTGCGTCTTCGTCACAGAATTGTTCACGTACTTTAGACACTCGCTTCCATCGACGCAATCCAGTAGAATCTGCTTCTCAAATTGCAAATCTCTGAGCTCGGAACCACCACGCAAAGCAAAATGCTTGCCAACAAGCCACACAATCTCCAAGAAGTTCGGAGCCCCAGAGGCAGTCCTCGACAGAACACGGAATGGCTTCAGCTCGACGGACGGAGTCCGGCACATTTTCCATCCCTCGTTGAGAGCTTCATTAAAGCATCCAATGCTCGTCGACTCTCGCTAAATTCCGGTTCCTTCCAGAAACTCCGATCCTTCTTTAAGGTGTTTTGAACATAGTACTGGATCATAGAAAACAGGTCTTTTAACGTCGACGCGGTGTATCATTCACCTTCGTGGGTTCTCACTTCAAATACAAAAAACTTGAGCAGGTAGTTCAGATCGCCTTTGCTCATTTCTTCGCAACTCTTAATCACCATCAGGCCAGTTGTAGTTCCATCAGCCCAAGCAGTCTTCTTAGCCTCGTGCCATGCAGTAAAGACGCTCATAGCCCAATCGGCCTTTTTCCTCGTTGACGCAGGTGCACTTGCCAACAGCTCTCTCTCAATGTCTTCATTTGTGATCATCTTGAAGCGTTGGACTCCTCCGTTCTTCTCTTCGTAGAAGTCGAGCAGCTCCTCAGAAATAAAAAACTCCGACGGGTTTTGAGAAGCTCTATTTTCCATATCAATTGATTCAGTTTATTAATTGATTGATTTCGCCTTGCAGAATATCTTCACGGCCATATACACATTTTGGGGAGGGTCCCAGGCTGAACTATGCTCAAGATTAAATACGATACTGCCCCCCAAAAACTGCGCCTCGGCCAAGAAACGAGTCCTCAGCCAACTTCATGGCCAAAGAAACGTTTTGGGGGGTATTATCTTATACGTAAATCACTCTTTGCTTGCTTGGCTTGCCGCGTGCTGCGCCGTGGCAATTCCTGTATAGCTGGCTTAAACGTATGGTCCACTCGGACTGACTCAGACTCAGAATCCATTTGCAGTTCCGAAATGCCATCGTCATCGTGCACATGCTTTCCACCAGGGTTGCCATCGTTTTTACGCATCATTGGGTTTCCAATGCTGACATCCTTGTTCGAATCTCATTGATCGTCTCCCTGAGACTTCGGGTCTGAGCTTGTTCGTTGAAGCTGATCTCTGTGCACTTTCTGGAATCTTCCGTCTTCCAGCTTGACAATTGCGGTATTCCTTCCCAATGGATTGATCAGCCTGGCCTCGTGTGTTGACTTCTCCGTCTTGTACACTACGGTTTCACCAGGACTCCATCCAGCTGCTGACATCAAAGGTACACGCAGTTTTCTTCCCATCAGTAATTCTGCTAGAATAGAAGGTACCTGTCGATTGCGGCTTGGGAAAATCTATTTGCACTGACAGCTTTTTTATTGTACGAACAAATCGCTCAGTCAGACCGTTGCTAGCTGGGTGGTATGCTGGGGTCGTTACATGATCTCACCCGATTTGAGTCAACCAACCTTGTGTCTCTTGGCTAACAAAGCTTGATCCATTGTCGGACACCAGGACTCTCGGTACCCCTAGCTGGGAGAATGTTCTTCTCAACCTCGAGATCACCGTAGCGGATGTCATGTCCCGTGTCACGTGCACCTCTGGATAGTTCGAATGAGAATCAACCATGACGAGCAAATTATTGTCCTTCTATCGGACCCGCAAAATCGATGTGAATTCGATCCCAGGGGCCTTGTGGTGCTTGCCATGAAGTTCGGAAATTTCGATTTAGAGGCTTCGCCTTCTTGCATGTCAGACAACAACCAACTACACGCTCTACCGCCTTATCGACACCTGGCCACCAGAAGTACTCGCGCAATAGAGACTTAGTGCGTGTCATGCCTAGGTGTACACCGTGAGCTGCGTTCACTGCTTTATCTTGAAGTGCAACTGGCAACACTATCTTGGACCCACGAAGCACCAAGTCTCCCTCAGTTGATAGTTCTCCAGCCAGTGGTTTGTAGCTACCCATCTCACTGTTCTAGAACTGTCCAGTTTGAATTGCCTCTCGGAGAGTTCGCAGTTCGTGGCACTTCCTGGGCCAAAACCGAAAATCGGTCAGCTTGAGCAGATGACTTTCTCTGCTCAAGAGATGGATTGCACCAGTCGCGTGAGTTGGAGCCTCCATCGAAGCGTTTACAAACCTAGATAGTGCATCAGATCGCATCTCCACCAACTTCCGATATGTTATGCTGTAGTCGTAGCCGGACAGTAAAATAGCCCATCTTTGCAGGCGCGCCGAAACCCTTTCTGGTAGCTGACTAGAGGGTCCGAACACGAAGGTCAGAGGACGGTGGTCAGTTACTAGCGAGAATTCTCTGCCACAAAGAAACCGGTGACATCGTCGAATGCCCCAGACAATCGCCAATGCTTCGCGTTCGATCTGTGAATATTCTCTTTTGCGCCGGTGACAACAACTTGCTAATGAAGATTATGGGTCTGCCTTCCTGAGAGAGCACGCCACCAATGGCCACCTGCGAAGCGTCACATTCGATTTCCACTGTTTTCTTCGGATCGTACGAATGCAACATAGACTCAGTCGACAGTGCCATCTTGATCTTATTGAAAGCTTGTTCGTGCTTGTCTGTCTAAGTGAACTCGGCTCCTCTGCGTCTAAGCTGTGACAGGGGCTCAATGAGTTCTGCGAGGTTGCGAATAAATTTACCGCAGAAATTAACGAGGCCAAGAAACGATTCCTATTCCGGTAGATTTTTAGGGGCTGACATCTCCCTTAACGCGTGCACCTTCTCTTAATCTGGCTTCACTGTCCCTGACTCGAGAATGTGACCCAGAAAGCGGACCCGAGTCTGCATTATCTAACATTTTTCCTCGTTTGCTGTCAAGTTGTGCTTGGCCAACCGTGCTCTAACTTCGGCTTCTCTGTCTCTGAGGTCTTCTTTGGTCACGCCGCCAATGAGAATATCATCGACATATGCTACTGGTCCAGAAATTCCTTGAATCACTTCTACAATGTAACGTTGGAAAATACTGGGGGCAGTCTTTAACCCAAAGACTAGACGGTTGTATCTGAAGTTCCCGAATGGTGTAGACATCACAGTGATATCCTTGGAAGAGTCGTCTAGGTGCACCTGGTTATATGCTTTCTCGAGATCCAGAATCGTGTAGTATTTGCAATTTGTCACTGCTGCGAATGCTTCTTCAACTGTCGGCAACGGGTAGCTATCCCGCTGTAGCTGTGGATTGACTGTCGTCTTATAGTCGACACAGATCCTGAGACCGCCATTGGGTTCTTGCACAGTCACAATGGGTGACGCCCACTGCGAAAAGCTAACTTGCTCGATCACTCCGTCAGTCACAAGCTTGTCGATCTCGCATTTCAGACGCTCGCGCAATGCGAATGGCACAGGCCTCGCTTTGATGTACTTGGGCACTGCGCCATCGACTAATCGGAACGGAACTTGCCTTGCCTTGAACGGAACTGAATCTTTCATCTCTGTATGTCCAATAGAGACGCATTCCGGATTGAGTTTGATGACATCTCGTCCGAGCAATGCAAAGTTGCGGTTTGAGCGGACTACTTGAAACGTAATCTTGATGTTTCTTCCTTTCCGTTCCGTGACGACAGGCAATGAACCCAACTGGTCGAATTTGTGTCCGTCGGTGTAGCCCACCAAAGTCGAGGTGCTACCTCGCAACTTCGGCTTTCCAAATTTACACCACAGCTTGCTGGACAGAACTGAAACCGAAGCTCCCGTGTCAATCTGACAGATTATGGATTGCATTTTGCCTTCTACTTGACATGCCAGCTTTACTGTAGAGCACGACGCTTCTCTGCCAGTGTCAGTGTGCAAAATGTCTCTTTGTGCAGAATCCTCAGCCACAAAGTTCTGTTGACTGGGTATGCTTGACCGACATGCCTTTTGAAAATGGTTTGGCTTACCGCATCTCTTGCAGGTTTTTCCCATAGCCGGACATGCTGTATTTGGATGCTGGTTGCCACCACAACGAGGGCACTTCTTGTCTCCTCTGGGTGGGATCGGCCTAGACAGTTTTGGCTTTGAGCTGCCGATTTTCATGACCGTCCCTTTCGCTTTTGATGTGACGCATACGCCTCGGCTTCCGCCACAGCAGCCTTGAAGGTTAGCTCCTCAAAATCTCGGATTAGCAGCTTTGCTATGATGACTTTGTCATTCAGTCCGCAGATGAATTGGTCCCGGAGCCGTTCCTCCTTGACCTTGTTGCTAAATGCACATTTATCCGACGCTTTGAGCAGCCTCTCAGCGAATGCTCGAATGCCCTCTTTTGCGTCCTTCTTGGCATTTTGAAAGGCGTACCGTTCAGACAGGACATATGTTTTAGGCACCAGGATCTCCTTCAGCGCCTTGTTGAGCTCTTCGAAAGACATTGTGCTCGGTAATGTACACAGAGCCAGATGATCCGCCAGAGTGTCGTACAGACCAGCAGACAGACGCATGAGCAAAATCTGCGCCCTTTCTTCTTCTCCCCATTTGCAGAGATTGGCCGTAACTGTGAAGCGTTCCATCCATCGTGGAAGCGACTTTCCTTCCTCCAGCTTCTCAATGTCGATCATGTTGAGCATGTTGTTTCCGATCATTGGCTGGTGGAATTGTGCAGTTTGGCCGATTCCTTCCAGACTCGAAGGCAGTGGCACTTTGCCATCCTTAGTCACCGTCTTTGCTGCAGACTTCACTGGCGATGCCATTTTCTCAGCTGCCGGTGTTGGTGGTGCCATCCTGCTTGCGATGCCACTGTTGTGTCTTCTGTTTTTTAATGACAAATCAAATGAGCAAGTCTGAAACTTAAAATGTTAAATTAACCAGCCGATCTTCGACTCTTGTCTTATTATTTATTTCTGCAAGCCTAGCTTGCTCTTGTTACGCGTAGATCGCTAAAGCGTACGGTGCGCTGGGAAGCAAATCATTTTGTTTATGGTTCGGCTTGGCTTATAGCCACAGCAGTATCTGCGAGGTCTTACTAGGTCACCTTCCTCGATTGGTGGATATTGTCTTCTGACAGAACCAGATCCAATATACTCTCGTACTTTGACAAGCAGCATTCGATTTGCAGCAGCAAATTCGTCTCCAGAAATTATGTTGACAGAGCGCTTGAGAACCAAGCAGAAATATCTCTGAATGCCGGCATGCATGCAAACCAAGGAAGCAGGTGAGTAAACTCCACCGTCAACTTCTTCAAAGAGAAGTAATTAAAACGTAGAAACTCGTTTAGGATGGTCTCCGACATTGTCACAGGCGAAACTTCAGTTTGTCTTCCTAGAAACTCCACGAACGCTTTACCATGCTGGAACATCTGTTCTCGCGTAGTCTTGGCTAGCAAGTCGATTTCAACGCGATCTAGATCTATAATCGGCAAAACAGCATCTTCTGGTAGATCGGGTAGAGTAGTGTTCAGTAGCAGCTGGGTCATCATTGGTAGGATCTATAGGTAGTGAATAAAACTCATTAGATCAGCGTCATCAGCGTGGTCTTTTGCACTCAACATAGGAAGAAAATCCATTTCGTTGGCAGACACCGTTAAGGGAGTCGGTTGGCAAGTTTTTCCAATTTATTAGATGCGTTCTAGAGAAGAGTAGACAGTGTTCAACCAAATCAAGCTTATAAAAATCGAACCAAAGCCCTATGTGTTCTTCTCCTTTTTCACTCCATAGTCTATAGCACAGTTGTAGCGGTCTGATGTATGTCTATGGCCAAAATCTGCGCAGTCTGGAACGTTTCTGATTTGCAGAGGCATCGTTAAACAATCGGTATTAAAACAACGCTTCAGCGTTAAACAATGCTTCTAGTCGAGTATGCTAAACGATATAGTAACAATAAGCTTATTCATATGGTACTAGAGGTAAACAATAAGCAAAATCACTAGTGGCTGTACTTCAAGACAGACAAGCAGTGGCTACGCCACTCGTGATTTTGCTTATTGTTTACCTCTTATAGTACCATACGAATAATCTACCATTGCTTGTCTATCTGTTTAATTAGGTTCTTCGATCGGGAGCTATTTTACTGTGTTTTTTAGTTCACACCTCACTACATAGGAAAGCAAAGGTTTGCGCTGGATCAGACAGGTGAAAGTATATCTGGTACATATACCTGTGATTTATTGCGAGCAACGTGTTATCTAAAGCTGTTCCCTAGCTGAGAGGGTCTGGCTTGCCTCGGCCAATCACTGCACTCGAATGCTTCATTGGCCTGCTGTAGTACTCGTATATACATGTATTTCTTTCTAGCCCATATCGCAGCGCTTCGGTTTGCTTGTGTTAGCTGTTAAGAAAACATTTCGTAAAAGTATAGTTGAACCCGCGGCTTCGAACTGCAAAGTCATCATGGTACTCTTGGGTGAGGCTGTTCGCGAGATCTGCCGTCAGGGCCTGTTCTGCAAGATGACCTCCGGGGAGCTGATGTGTAAGGAGGAATATTGCTGATATCTGAAATTTTTGGCAGCTATGCTTTGTAAAACTCAAGAAACTTTGTCACCGAAAGACAGAATCTTTCACAATATCGAAATTTCGCATAGTCGATAATAGCATAATGATGCAATTTTTCACATGACAGACCTGCGCGGTCCCTTCAGCGCGATAAATTTCAACCTCGAAAGCTGGCAATTTTCAAAAAATACTATAATTTGCTAGTCGTATTGAAAACTTGATACTGTAGAGTCTTGAAACTCAAATTCTGTTGCTAATATTAAGACATGGCTATGCACGTTGAACACTCGAATACTCAAAACCTCGATTCGCAGCGACACGGGAGGAGCGAACCCTCACCGTCCAGCATCCGATCGTGCTGATGGCCCACTGCCTCTGGTGCGGCTCGTCTGCGATTAACGAAGCGTAAGTTGAGCTTAAGTCCCTGCCTCAGAGTTTGCATTGGTGATACTTGTGTGACTTTACTTGTGCGTATGTGTGCAGTTTTACCAACATCAACCAAACCAAATTAATGCGGTCTAGTTCCTTTACTAAACACGATGATCAGATGGTCAAGTTCCTTGAAACAACGCTAGGGTGCAGTAGAGTCTCTCATTTACAGTGATGCAGTCCCAGTTTCTAAACCAGCCACTAAAAACACAATGACTTCAGTCCAGTTTCTTATTAGGAACAAAAAAATAAAGTCCAATAGACCACTGATGCCATCCAAATCACTGAATGAAGCACTGAACACATGATGCGGTCCAGTTCCTAAATGAACCACTGAACACAATGATGCGGTCCAGTTCCTAAATGAAACACTGAACACAATGATGCGGTCCAATTCCTAAATGAAACACTGAACACAATGATGCGGTCCAATTCCTAAATGAAACACTGAACACAATGATGCGGTCCAGTTCCTAAATAAACCACGGAACACAATGATGCTGTCCAGTTCCTAAATGAAACACTGAACACAATGATGCTGTCCAGTTCCTAAATGAAACACTGAACACAATGATGCGGTCCAGTTCCTAAATGAAACACTGAACACAATGATGCGGTCCAGTTCCTAAATGAAACACTGAACACAATGATGCGGTCCAGTTCCTAAATGAAACACTGAACACAATGATGCGGTCCAGTTCCTAAATGAACCACTGAACACAATGATGCGGTCCAGTTCCTAAATGAAACACTGAACACAATGATGCGATCCAGTTCCTAAATGAACCACTGAACACAATGATGCGGTCCAGTTCCTAAATGAAACACTAAACACAATGATGCGGTCCAGTTCCTAAATCAAACACTGAACACGATGATGCGGTCCAGTTCCTAAATGAACCACTGAACACAATGATGCGGTCCAGTTCCTAAATGAACCACTGAACACAATGATGCGGTCCAGTTCCTAAATAAACCACGGAACACAATGATGCTGTCCAGTTCCTAAATGAAACACTGAACACAATGATGCGGTCCAGTTTCTATCTTTCCATCCCTCAGATCCAGCTGCTTCAGCCACATCCTGCCCAACCTGAACAGCTCGGGTCCAGTTTCTATCTTTCCATCCCTCAGATCCAGCTGCTTCAGCCACATCCTGTCCAACCTGAACAGCTCGGGTCCAGTTTCTATCTTTCCATCCCTCAGATCCAGCTGCTTCAGCCACATCCTGTCCAACCTGAACAGCTCGGGTCCAGTTTCCCAACTGTCGCACCCGTCGTCAAAGTCGACGCAACAGCCGCAGTTGCAGCAGTCGAATTTAAGCCATCTCGACGATGGCGTCAAAGTCACAGCCGCCGTAGGCGTGGCCGTTGCTCTCCACTGCCTGCTGATCGCAGTCGGCCTCGTGAGCAATTTGCTCGTGTCCGGGATGCTCATCCGTAGGCGCCAGTTCGCCAACGTGACCAACCTGTTCGTCCTTGGCCTGTCCCTGTCGGACATCCTCATCTGCGGCCTGCTGATGCCTTCGCTGATGTACTACGACCTGTCCAGACGGGGCTATATCTCGGCCAGCCCGCCCGGCCGGCTCTACTGCCAGCTGCTGCTCACCTCGCTAAACGTGCCGATCTACGCCAGCTGCCTCATCATCCTGTGGATCGCGGTGGATCGGCACCGCCTCATTTGCCAGCCGCATCGTCGCCGGATGTCCCGGCCGGTGGCCGTCGGCCTCCTGCTGCTGACCGGCTTGGTCAGCGCGCTCGTCCACTCGCCGACTGTGGCGTTCAACGCGCCGCCAGACGGCCGACGGAGCCAGTTCTGCGCCGAGCAGTGGCCAGACAAGCGGCTGCGGCTGGCCTACTCGATCGGCGCCTTCTGCCTGCAGTTCTGCACTCCGCTGCTCGTCACCGGGGCGCTGTACAGCCGCATCTACCGCCGCCTGCAGGTCCGGGCGGCCAACCGGCAGCGCCGGGAGACCCGGCGGAAGCGGCGCACCAATCGAATCCTCGTTGCCATAGTGATCAGCTTCGCCATCTTCTGGAGTCCCTGGTCGGTGTTCAACGTGGTGTCGGAGATCGAGCAGTTCAAGAGGCGGGCCGATCCGGTCGAAGTGGCCGCCTTCTTGGATTGCGTCAACATGACCCAGCCGTGGGACACCGTCAATGAGAACCTGCGTACTCTCTTCGACTCTTACAGTGAGTCTTTGGGTTGTAATCGGACAGCGAGAGTCTGTGGGTTGTACTCGGACAGTGACAGTCTGTGAATTTTACTCGGACAGTGAGAGTCTGTGGGTTGCACTCGGACAGTGAGAGTCTGAATGTTGTACTCGGACAGTGAGAGTCTGAAGGTTGTACTCGGACAGTGACAGTCTGTGAATTGTACTCGGACAGTGAGAGTCTGTGAATTGTACTCGGACAGTCTGTGGCTTGGCTTGTTAGACTCGGACAGCGAGGTTTTGTGAGATTGGTTTTGACTCGGATAATAGTGCGTACACCTGAACAGCTCAGGTACATTTGACACTTCGTAGTGTCTGCTTGGCTTTTACCCGTCTTTTTTTCAAAATTTTTTTCGAGTTTGCTAGGCTTCGAACTTGTGGAAACAGTGATTGGGCGAAATGGAGAAGTCTACTGGGGTGTTTTGTTGTTCCAGTGCAAGCAACCGCCAGAAGACATCGACAAAGTGGAGCTGGCATTAACTGGGTTGGGGCAGCCACCTCTTATAAATGATTTAACGAGTTCTTTTTCCCTGACTTCATCCCAGATTCCGCCTCCTCCTCACTAAGCCTGGCCCCCAACCAAGCAGCTCCATCTTTTATTGGCGAAAGAGAGGACGCCAAAGGCAAGTGCGCTTGACTGTCTTGAAACAGGCGGTTTATGGCTTAGCCGAACGTGGCTACATGAAATGCTGGATACTACGAATTCGATATTTAGCTGAAAAGTACTTCGGCGTTTTTCAACTATGATACTATCACGATGAAAGTTGGGATTTTTAGGGACTTTTCTGCACATTTCTCTTACGATTGGCAGTCATAGACGACTACATGACCTACTAAATTTGTCTTTTAAGGTTTTAAGGCTTCTCGGGTAGTTGAAGATATATTAGCTCTTGTCTACTTCTCTCCTGCATGTCTACTTTCCCCTATGCCCAACTCTCGTTTGTCTATTCCTCATCCTCGGCTTTCATAGGCTCTCATATTGTTTATCTACTTCTCTCCCCTATGCCCACTCCTCTCCAATCTACTTCTCTCCCCCGTGCCCTATCTACTTGTCTCCCCCGTGCCCTATCTACTCGTACTCTCTCCCCGTGCCTATCTACTTCTCTCCCCCGTGCCCTATCTACTTCTCTCCCTCGTGCCCTATCTACTTCTCTCCCCTTGCCCTATCTACTTATCTCCCCCGTGCCCTATTTACTTCTCTCCCCGTGCCCTATCTACTTCTCTCCCCGTGCCCTATCTACTTCTCTCCCCCGTGCCCTATCTACTTATCTCCCCCGTGCCCTATCTACTTCTCTCTCTCCCGTGCCCTATCTACTTCTCTCTCCGTGCCCTATCTACTTATCTCCCCCGTGCCCTATCTACTTCTCTCCCTCGTGCCCTATCTACTTCTCTCCCCTTGCCCTATCTACTTATCTCCCCCGTGCCCTATTTACTTCTCTCCCCGTGCCCTATCTACTTCTCTCCCCCGTGCCCTATCTACTTCTCTCCCCCGTTGCCCTATCTACTTCTCTCCCTCGTGCCCTATCTACTTCTCTCCCCCGTGCCCTATCTACTTCTTTCCCCGTGCCCTATCTACTTCTCTCCCCCGTGCCCTATCTACTTCTCTCTCCGTGCCCTATCTACTTATCTCCCCCGTGCCCTATATACTTATCTCCCCCGTGCCCTATCTACTCGTGTTATCTCCCCGTGCCTATCTACTTCTCTCCCCCGTGCCTATCTACTTCTCTTCCTCGTGCCCTATCTACTTCTCTCCCCGTGCCCTATCTACTTATCTCCCCCGTGCCCTATCTACTTCTTTCCCCGTGCCCTATCTACTTCTCTCCCCGTGCCCTATCTACTTATCTCCCCCGTGCTCATCTACTTATCTCCCCCGTGCCCTATCTACTTCTCTCCCTCGTGCCCTATCTACTTCTCTCCCCGTGCCCTATTTACTTCTCTCCCCGTGCCCTATCTACTTATCTCCCCCGTGCCCTATCTACTTCTCTCTCCCGTGCCCTATCTACTTATCTCCCCCGTGCCCTATCTACTTCTCTCCCCGTGCCCTATCTACTTCTCTCCCCCGTGCCTATCTACTTCTCTCCCCCGTGCCCTATCTACTTCTCTCCCGTGCCCTATCTACTTATCTCCCCCGTGCCCTATCTACTTATCTCCCCCGTGCCCTATCTACTTATCTCCCCCGTGCCCTATCTACGTCTCTCCCCGTGCCCTATCTACTTATCTCCCCCGTGCCCTATCTACTTCTCTCCCCCGTGTCCATTTATCCCCTGTCTACTTCGCTCCCGTGTGCCCACTTCTCTCCCAGACAGCCACCTAAATCTCCTTCTCAGTCCTTCAGTCGATATATTTTCTCTTATCTATTATTTACAAATATATATTTCTACAGCTACTCCTCATTTTTGCTCCCATACGATCTCGGTTGACCCAACAGATCCCAAAAATATCCCTTCACCCAGATGCGAATCCTTTATTTAATTCCAATATTCTCTCGGTTTGGCCAATAAATTCCGCATTTCATTTCCTATTCTGCGAGCCCACGGCGGGTCATTGGAAAAAGGCCAGGCGAGGCGACCGAACCGCGGCTAGAAAATTGCGAATTTTTCTAAAAAAATCATCCCACTTCCCAGATTCCGCTACAAATCCTCCATCCTGTCACTTTCTTCCCCATTCCCGCCTTCCTCCGCGTCTGCCTCTCCGAAAGCCGAGCTGTCCCGGCTGTCGGTGTCATCAAGTGCGAACAATAATGACCCGGTCATGCCTCCCAGCAACCCGTGGAGCGCGTTTGCAGTTTTTTAACCTGAATGTGGGCGCGTAACGCGCAGAAACCACAGAGTGCTTAGGCTATTTCGACTACAATGACTGAAGCGCCTTACCCATATGTCAATTTCCCTCTCCCCTGACAATTTTACTTGAGAGACTAGCTGAGGATATCCGGCAGTTGAGGTTTGCTCACTGTTGAGGTTTGCTCACTGTTGAGGTTTGCTCACTGTTGAGGTTTGCTCACTGTTGAGGTTTGCTCACTGTTGAGGTTTGCTCACTGTTGAGGTTTGCTCACTGTTGGTCAGCGAAGCTAGAGAAATTCGCAACAGCGTGTCCCCAACTGGTGCCACCTGTTGAAGGTCCAGAAGCTCCACGTGGCCTCCCTATTTCCTGGGAAGGTTGGCGACTTGATTCTTGTTTGAGAATTACGCAACAAAAAGTTATTTGATCCTATTTGCTTTTTTTCTTCCCCTGGCCCTTTCTCTCGTGCAATTCAACCATAGCTAAAACTGTTATAAATCCCTTGAAACTCGCCCATAGCGGACTCGATCGTGCAAGGCTCCTGGAATCTGCTCGAACTTTATGTGCGCCTCTTCGCCCTGGGCTCGGCCTGCGTCAACCCCTACCTGTACGGCTGGCTTAATGAGCAGGTGCGCTCGGGCCTCACCGCCTGCCTGCCCTGCTGCGCCGGGCCTCGCGGATTTGACGCCGAGGGCAGCGGCAGCCGCTACCGCGGCGAGTCACGCAGCGACTTCCGCAGCACCAGGCGGGGCTTCCTCGCCAGCAGCTGCCGGAGCGCCACCCGCCAGATGTCGCTGCAGCCGATGCGCCCGGCCAGCTCCGCCGCTGGCAGCGTCGTCGGCGGGAACGGCCACCGCGGCTCGTTGAACACCGATTGCAGCGGGGCCGTCGGCAAACGGAAGAACCGACAGCCGGTGTCTGTTGTCATGGAAACGGCGGCGTGAATTTTCAGCATTCATTTTCTAGTGGTTTCGCTTATAACAGCGACCACAATGATGCGGTCCAGTTTTTTCAGATATGAACACAATGATGCGGTCCAGTTGTTTTCAGATATGAACACAATGATGCGGTCCAGTTCTTTTAGATAGTGACCACAATGATGCGGTCCAGTTTTTCAGATATGAGCACAATGATGCGGTCCAGTTGTTTTCAGATATGAACACAATGATGCGGTCCAGCTGTTTTCAGATATGAACACAATGATGCGGTCCAGCTGTTTTCAGATATGAACACAATGATGCGGTCCAGTTCTTTTAGATAGTGACCACAATGATGCGGTCCAGTTTTTCAGATATGAGCACAATGATGCGGTCCAGTTGTTTTCAGATATGAACACAATGATGCGGTCCAGCTGTTTTCAGATATGAACACAATGATGCGGTCCAGCTGTTTTCAGATATGAACACAATGATGCGGTCCAGCTGTTTTCAGATATGAACACAATGATGCGGTCCAGCTGTTTTCAGATATGAACACAATGATGCGGTCCAGCTGTTTTCAGATATGAACACAATGATGCGGTCCATTTTTCCGAATTGTGTAACGTTAATTTGGTTTATGCTTGTGTGCATTGCAATCAATATCCGTTGTAAAGTTTCACATTAATAATCTTGTTTATTCGCTTTTACCAGTTGGGTTTTTAGAGAAATTTTTCAATTCTTCGATATTTCACTGCTTGTATTTTTGTCTCGCATTTTTTGTTAACATTTGCATCAGCGCTGTTTACTGAAACAATCACAGCTGTCCAAATGGCTCCCCTGTTGTTCTAGTCTGTCAATTTTTAGAAAATTAAAAATTGACAAAAATCAGTTTCGAATGTTGCTGTAATTCTAATTTTATTGATTTTTTAAATTTAATTTGCACCAGTTCACCGATTAGAAACACTACCTGCACAACAATGCTGTGCAATATCTTTTTAAACGCCAGAAATCACTGTAAAGATGCACGTTACAAGAAATACAAGAACAGTTCTGCAAAAAATGAAATCAGTTAAGCCGTAATGAATCACCATGCGCATAGGGGGTAATGGGCTTTCCAAGAAACGTGTGACCCATTTAGAACTCGCTAATACGGGGCCTTGCCGTTCAAAGGTCTCTCTCCATGCGCTCTGATTAGAGAGGCTGATTCGATAAGGAAAAAATTGAGCTAAAATGCGAAATATGAAATGCGTTTTTGATGACAGCTTTCCTGTGTGCTTGACTGCAGCACCTTCCTAGCAATCTCCCCGCCCCTCAGCACCCAGGGGAGGGAGAGTTGCGGCAACTTTCGTGCAGATGTTAATCAGCCTGCCGCCTATGAAGTAATAATAATATTAATTAATCCACTTTGGACTTTCAGCTCTTACAAAAAAATCTAATGGCTTTGAGGTTTACCAGTCTAGTGACTTGACTGCCCCGATTCTGACTTGATTAGTTCATTTCATGGAGGAGGGCTTTTTATAAGTTTCCGATGATCCAAAGTCACGTGCATTTCTAAGAAAATAGAAATAGAAATAGAAATAGACTGCCTCTCCGCTCCCTCAGTCCCTGAGAATCTGCCTCTCCGCTCCATCACTGCTTGAGAATCTGCCTCTCCGCTCCCTCAGTCCCTGAGAATCTGCCTCTCCGCTCCCTCACTGCTTGAGAATCTGCCTCTCCGCTCCCTCAGTCTCTGAAAATCTGCCTCTCCGCTCCCTCAGTGCTTGAGAATCTGCCTCCCCGCTCCCTCACTGCTTGAGAATCTGCCTCTCCGCTCCCTCAGTCCCTGAGAATCTGCCGCTCCGCTCCCTCAGTGCTTGAGAATCTGCCTCTCCGCTCCCTCAGTGCTTGAGAATCTGCCTCTCCGCTCCCTCAGTGCTTGAGAATCTGCCTCCCCGCTCCCTCAGTGCTTGAGAATCTGCCTCTCCGCTCCCTCAGTCCCTGAAAATCTGCCTCTCCGCTCCCTCAGTGCTTGAGAATCTGCCTCCCCGCTCCCTCACTGCTTGAGAATCTGCCTCTCCGCTCCCTCAGTCCTTGAGGATCTGCCTCTCCGCTCCCTCAGTGCTTGAGAATCTGCCTCTCCGCTGCCCCATTGCTTGAGAATCTGCCTCTCCGCTCCCTCAGTCTCTGAAAATCTGCCTCTCCGCTCCCTCAGTGCTTGAGAATCTGCCTCCCCGCTCCCTCACTGCTTGAGAATCTGCCTCTCCGCTCCCTCAGTCCCTGAGAATCTGCCGCTCCGCTCCCTCAGTGCTTGAGAATCTGCCTCTCCGCTCCCTCAGTGCTTGAGAATCTGCCTCTCCGCTCCCTCAGTGCTTGAGAATCTGCCTCCCCGCTCCCTCAGTGCTTGAGAATCTGCCTCTCCGCTCCCTCAGTCCCTGAAAATCTGCCTCTCCGCTCCCTCAGTGCTTGAGAATCTGCCTCCCGCTCCCTCACTGCTTGAGAATCTGCCTCTCCGCTCCCTCAGTCCTTGAGGATCTGCCTCTCCGCTCCCTCAGTGCTTGAGAATCTGCCTCTCCGCTGCCCCATTGCTTGAGAATCTGCCTCTCCGCTCCCTCAGTGCTTGAGAATCTGCCTCTCCGCTGCCCATTGCTTGAGAATCTGCCTCTCCGCTGCCTCATTGCTTGAGAATCCGCCTCTCCGCTGCCTCATTGCTTGAGAATCTGCCTCTCCGCTGCCTCATTGCTTGAGAATCCGCCTCTCCGCTGCCTCATTGCTTGAGAATCTGCCTCTCCGCTGCTTCATTGCTTGAGAATCTGCCTCTCCGCTGCCTCATTGCTTGAGAATCTGCCTCTCCGCTGCCTAATTGCTTGAGAATCTGCCTCTCCGCTGCCTCATTGCTTGAGAATCTGCCTCTCAAAAATTATAACAAACAAGTAAATGCCTTTGTTGTGATTCTGATGAAATGTCAATTTCAATTATATTTTAGAATGCCATCTAATTTGCAGACTGCCTGAAACAGACCTTTCGCCTCTCATATCCAATCATTGTTTACGTCAGAATTCTTTCAGCTTCTTAAAAAGCGACTAGGGATTTTTTCGGCAGAATGGGCGTCTCTGTATATCAGAGACAGCTGTTAATTGAATGCAGCTTTGCAGAGAATTAATTTGCATACCTAACGCATTGCCAAAGGGGGCTTCTCACCTGCTTCTACACTCTCAGCCCATATGGCTAGGGCTGAAGGAACGTAGGACCCAGTCCTTAAAATACAATATTAAAGAAGCCAGCCTGCGAGCTAACAACGTTTGATAATACATCTGCGTATTTATATGCGAGCGAGCTGGCTATTATGCTTTTTGTAACATTTAGCAACAATGTGTTAATGATTCAAGCTGCAGTCATCAAGGCTGATGAACACCAGCCCTCATGGCTCTCTCACCCTCAAGGATCTACGATGTCTGTGCCTTGGGGCTGGCCCTGGCCCTACCCATCAGGCAAAATGTCCTACCTATCCGGCAAAATGTCCTACCCATCAGGCAAAATGTCCTTCCCATCAGGCAAAATGTCCCACCCATCAGGCAAAATGTCCTACCCATCAGGCAAAATGTCCTACCCATCCGGCCAAATGTCCTACCCATCAGGCAAAATGTCCTACCCATCAGGCAAAATGTCCTTCCCATCAGGCAAAATGTCCTACCCATTAGGCAAAATGTCCTACCCATCAGGCAAAATGTCCTACCCATCAGGCCAAATGTCCTAAACATCAGGCAAAATGTCCTATCCATCAGGCAAAATGTCCTACCCATCAGGCAAAATGTCCTACCCATCAGGCAACATGTCCTTCCCATCAGGCAACATGTCCTTCCCATCAGGCAAAATGTCCCACCCATCAGGCAAAATGTCCTACCCATCAGGCAAAATGTCCTACCCATCAGGCAAAATGTCCTACCCATCAGGCCAAATGTCCTACCCATCAGGCAAAATGTCCTAAACATCAGGCAAAATGTCCTTCCCATCAGGCAACATGTCCTTCCCATCAGGCAACATGTCCTTCCCATCAGGCAAAATGCCCTACCCATCAGGCAAAATGTCCTACCCATCAGGCAAAATGTCCTACCCATCAGGCAAAATGTCCTACCCATCAGGCAACATGTCCTACCCATCAGGCAACATGTCCCGTTGATCAACAGAGCAGCGAGTTTTCAGTCTCCTATCATGTGCTCAATAACAAGCCTTAGTAAACAGGCAAGACGATTGTAATTAAAAGGCGCAAAAGCAAAGCAGAAGCCTTTCGCTTTGATTTCTGCTGCAAATGATTTCTTTCTTCTGCTTCCTGAAGAAGTTTGCTGCTGTGCGGACGCATTAAACTGACCACTTCAACCAAGAAGAGAGGCATGAATGCTCCTTTTCTGCTTAATTGATCAGATCTGGGCAGTCTGCTTGAGGTATCCAGCTCGCTTCGCTCCGTTCGCTTGGCCTGAGCTGTCGAGGACTTTGAGAGAAGCTGGTGCACTAGCTGACCTGGCTCAGACCCGCATGAGCTGATTGGGTGCAACTCTCCCTTTCATGCCCACTGCTCCTCTTGTGACAGCCCCATCTAGTCCTTACTGGCCTCAGCTGCTTTCACATCCAGGCACTCAAAAGCATTATCTGTGGCAGGTGTTTCAACACGAAATTTTCAGTACGCTGATTAGTGCTCTGCAGTTACTGCAGTTTCACTATCATGGGCTCAGGAAATCAGGCTCTGTTGCAGAAGACAGGAGGGTCATTGTGATTGAAGGGTGACTTGACTACTGAGCGTAAAAAATTGATTACGGGCTTGAATTTGGGCTTCTGTGACCTGTTGTCTCAGTGATAGACTGTCACGAGCAGTGCGTCATTCTAAAAGCGTAGTTAGGGTAAAAAAGACAACTGAAAAGACAAAGAAAGGCGAGAAAAATACAAAAAGGATGCAAATACAGACTCGAAAACAAACAATAGGAGAGAAAACTAACGCAGATAGACAGACAGACAGTCAGACAGACAGATAGACAGACAGACAGACAGACAGACAGACAGACAGACAGACAGACAGATGGACAGACAGACAGACAGACAGACAGACAGACAGACAGACAGACAGACAGACAGACAGACAGACAGACAGACAGACAGACAGACAGACAGACAGACAGACAGACACTAAGACAGACAGACAGACAGACAGACAGACAGACAGACAGACAGACAGACAGACAGACAGACAGACAGACAGACAGACAGACAGACAGACAGACAGACAGACAGACAGACAGACAGACAGACAGACAGACAGACAGACAGACAGACAGACAGACAGACAGACAGACAGACATTTCCATTTCCATTTCGGCATTTCCAGCAGGAAGCACGCAATCCGAATTGATCCTTAGCTCTCACTCATTCCTTTCATAGTGCAGCCGCGGCCGTGAGCAAACAGGAGCATTAGACAGTAAATGGGGATTTATTTGACTTGCACCCGCTGGCAACTGGCGCCTTGCGGTGGCATGCTGGTATCCTGACACCATTGCGCATTCTTAAGTTCTTCAAATACATTTCTTGTTTGTTAATAGACGAGATTGGCATGTACAGTTTCAGCTTTGCTGCCTATATTTAGTGCCAATAGCTGACTATAAAGATTTGTGTCTCATTCGCTGCTCAGTGCTTTGAAACCGAGGTGAGTAAGGTGAGTTCATTAACCAATTCATCCGTTCTTCCGGAGCTGGTAAGGTGCAATGACGTTTTAGTATGCGGATCGCACTTTCATAAATTGGGAGCTTTCTAAACATAGAGTGGATACTTTATTAAAGATTTTTAATAAAGCAAACACCCACAGGGAGTGTAAAGTGGCCCTGACATTTACACTTCGGGTCAAGGGGCCGCTTTAGAACCTCGAAATTTCACAAGCTCGAACCTTCACAAGCTCGAACCTTCACATTGTTGAATAGTCTTGTTTCTCACATCCGCAAGGCGCTGAATTTCAGCATTAGCGATGTCTTAGACAGCTGTTTTTCCTCTGTGCGCCTTCGAGGCCTGTGATCTTGTCTTCCTTGTCTCGTCAGGAATTTTTCTGAGTAGCTCACAATGGCCCGCAGCTAACCTGTATAATTATGTGCTAGCGAGGGGGAACACGCGAGCTGGGCGGCTTCCTACAAGTTTTGTTGCCACACTTCCTCAGTCCTTGAAAATCTGCCTCTCCGCTCCCTCAGTCCTTGAGAATCTGCCTCTCCGCTCCCTCAGTCCTTGAGAATCTGCCTCTCCGCTGCCTCAGTCCTTGAGAATCTGCCTCTCCGCTGCCTCAGTCCTTAAGAATCTGCCTCTCCGCTGCCTCAGTGCTTGAGAATCTGCCTCTCCGCTCCCTCATTGCTTGAGAATCTGCCTCTCCGCTCCCTCAGTCCTTGAGAATCTGCCTCTCCGCTCCCTCAGTCCTTGAGAATCTGCCTCTCCGCTGCCTCAGTGCTTGAGAATCTGCCTCTCCGCTCCCTCATTGCTTGAGAATCTGCCTCTCCGCTCCCTCAGTGCTTGAGAATCTGCCTCTCCGCTCCCTCAGTCCTTGAGAATCGGCCTCTCCGCTCCCTCACTGCTTGAGAATCTGCCTCTCCGCTCCCTCAGTCCTTGAGAATCTGCCTCTCCGCTGCCTCATTGCTTGAGAATCTGCCTCTCTGCTCCCTCACTGCTTGAGAATCTGCCTCTCCGCTCCCTCACTGCTTGAGAATCTGCCTCTCCGCTCCATCACTGCTTGAGAATCTGCCTCTCCGCTCCTCCAGTCCTTGAGAATCTGCCTCTCCGCTCCCTCAGTGCTTGAGAATCTGCCTCTCCGCTCCCTCAGTGCTTGAGAATCTGCCTCTCCGCTCCCTCAGTGCTTGAGAATCTGCCTCTCCGCTCCCTCAGTGCTTGAGAATCTGCCTCTCCGCTCCCTCAGTGCTTGAGAATCTGCCTCTCCGCTCCCTCAGTCCTTGAGAATCTGCCTCTCCGCTCCCTCAGTCCTTGAGAATCTGCCTCTCCGCTCCCTCAGTGCTTGAGAATCTGCCTTTCGGTCTCCTTTAGTCACTGAGAATATGCCCTTTCCTGTTCTTGTACAAATATTAGTTTTACCTTCGAACTGGATGATTAGTGCAAAACTGCGCATAAGCTATTTATGCCATTGTGACTTTCTACCGGTAAGTTCGCCATGAAAAGATTTTATGCCTGGCCACTCAAGTTAAAAAGGAAGTCGGCTAGCAGACAGCTGTTCACTATGCTCTATGTAATCTGCTTGAAGTGCGGAATCTAATGGTCTTTTACGAAATGTGGCATTCAGAATATCACTAAGCTTACGAGCGTATTATGAGTGCCATTGCTCTCTTGGCACTGAATAGATGCTTCTTTTGTAGAAAATTGAATTTCCTTTGGAAATCCATCCCGCGTGAACTTTCGGTGTGGGGCAAGCGTGCGCTCTCCTGCTAATTAGCGGGTTGGCTCGCGGTCTGATTCATTATATAGCAGACGGTCGAATTCGGTTTAGGGATACCGCAGGTTGCAGTGTAGGAAATGCGGGTTAGCTTTCCATTACATAGAGTACTTCTAGCCCCATGGCAGACGGGTTGTAGTTCCCATGAACTGTATGAGTATACGATGCACACTGCGGGGAGGCCTTTTGTAACATTGCACTGATGACGTCAGCTGGGATTTCGATGACGTTTTCTCGGACTTTGATGACATTATCACGGACTTTGATTCCTTTTTCGGATTTCGATGACGGCGTTTGATGACGTTTTCTTTGGGTTTGATGATGTTTTCTTGAAGTTTGATTATGTTTTCTTGGGGTTTGATGACGTTTTCTTTGGGTTTGATGACATTTTCTTGGAGTTTGATGACATTTTCTTTGGGTTTGATGACATTTTCTTTGGGTTTGATGACGTTTTCTCGGAGTTTGATAAAGTCAGCTCGGAGTTTAGAGTCGTTACTCTGTCTTCTGCTTCCGCTTCACTACATTGATGAAGTCAGTCTCAAACAAATTTCCAGAAGGATGTCCAGCAAGCCGGCTGCAGCCGACAGCCTCGCTGGCAGCTCCGAGGCCCGACCGATCCTCGGCGACGACGCAGAAAATTCCTCCGCTCTGCTGACTGCCGCCGCCGTGTCGGCCGTGGCCGCCGATTGGTCCTCGTCCACCTCGCTGCACGGAGTGGCGCACCTGTCAACTACGTCCTGCTGTCGGCGTCTTCTGTGGCTTCTGCTACTGTTGGCCTCTTTGGGTGCTTTTCTGGCCATCTTGGGCACGTTGATTATGAAGTACAGGAGCTACCCAGTCAGCTGGGTGCACGAGGAGAACGTGGTGTCTAGCATGGCCTTCCCAGCAGTAAGTTCACCGTTTATTTTATCCATATTTTCATTCTAACTCCCTTTTCAGGAAACTCTGTTCTAAAAATTCTAAATGTCTTTTCGCTTCAATTCATAGAAAATAGAATGACATCATTTGTTATTTTACATCCCACCAATTACCCATAAGCAATAAAATTTCAGCAATTCGCCTCATGAACCTAGACATCTCAGCAATACCCCTGAGCTACAGAATTTCAACGATTCCCTAATGAGTCTTTATATAATTGACATATTTATGGTTGAATCTAATCCTGCTAAGAGTCAGGATTTCAGCAATGTTCTTAAAATATACTCTTATTAATATTCAACTGCTGCAATATTTCAGAAACGAGTTGAAATTAATTCATATTGATTTACAAAGAAGAGGAAGAAAATAATTCCCTTCAATGCGGTTGCGGGTTGGTGCGGGTTGAAGGCTTCCTTTGCCCGAAAACAGTGAATAGGTCAACAGGTGCAAAAGCAGTTAACGTACCTTACTAAAGGCGACTAAATTAATCCTGCAATTTGCGTATTAAAGAATCGTCACTGCAGACTTGTTGACCCGATAAAGACTATCTGGAATTCTGCCCCAATGTTGGCCTGTTTGTCAATTCAATTTCATATTTATTCTAAATTTTGAAATAAGCCAGAGGCGGAAGTTGCGATGTGATTTGTTTAAACGCATTTTGCCTGGCCTTTTCTAAGAAAGTATTAACCTTGCAATTAGCAGATTGCTTGCAGTTGTACGCACTTGTTTACCTCCAGGGTTTGCTCAATTTGTAACCTATTATTTGAAGAAAATTTTATGCCAAATTAGAGACTCACGAATGTACATCATTGAGAGCAAGGGCTTTGGGGCTGTATATTGGGGGAGAGACATTTGCGAATGTACATTGAGGGCAAGGGCTTTGGGGCTGTAGATTAGGGGAGAGAGATTTGCGAATGTACATTGAGGGTAAGGACATACCTACCTACCTACCGACAGACCATTTTTAGTATATGGATATTGGGGGAGAGACATATGCGAATGTACATTGAGGGCAAGGGCTTTAGTGCTGTAGATTAGTGGAGAGAGAGCTGCGAATGTACATTGAGGGCAAGAGCTTTAGGGCTGTAGATTAGTGGAGAGAGAGCTGCGAATATACATTGAGGGCAAGAGCTTTAGGGCTGTAGATTTGGGAGAGGGAGACAGTCCTGCAACAAACCTCTTTTGGCCCAAGACTCCATCCTTCTGATGGGCCAATTAGCTCATTTTCTCGAATTACTCCAGGTGACGTTGTGCCCACTCAATCCGGTCTCTCGTTACTTGAGCTCACGCAGTCCAAAAGTGCGCAGCCTGCTAGGCGTGCTGACTCATCAGGACAATGAAAACAGTCTGCCACCGTCAAATCGGCGAAGGTTGAAGCCCCGAAGGCCGCGCGGTTTCCATCGCTGGAGTCGACTTCGTCAATGCAGGTGGGCACACGCATCGGCGGCCGAGTCCGCCTGGAGGCGCGTCGAGCCCAACAGGCCGAAGCGGTTGCAGACTCTGCGGGACACCGTGCAGATGGCCCTGGCCGCGCTGTCCGATGCCGAACAGGTGAGACTTAAGGGAGAGAGAGACGAGAGATAGAGCAGGGACTTCTCTATATAGCATCTATGTTATATTATATGTTAGATCATATGTTATATGTTAGATGCTACATAGAGAAGTCCCTGGATAGAGAGAGAGAGAGAGAGAGAGAGAGAGAGAGAGAGAGAGAGAGAGAGAGAGAGAGAGAGAGAGAGAGAGAGAGAGAGAGAGAGAGAGAGAGAGAGAGAGGGGGTGAGAGAGGAGAGGTCACGGCGTATTGAGGTCTAAAATTATTGGCTACCGGTTTCAAGCCTCTGGGCTCTTCGTCAGGCCAAAAGGACCGGTTTCTGTTTCTTCATTGTCCGTCGTCAGCTGATCTTAACTGATGAGCCAGGACCTCACAGTTAAAGGCGCATGTTCGAAGTTCTAATAAACTTTTGTAACCATACATGTAAAAAAGATTCGCTTAACATTCTGTTCTGTCTACTTTTAATAGGCAATAACAAAAGTCACTAAAATCACGAAATTTTCCGTCGGGAGGTCGTAATAGCTAAATTTAATGAAACTTTATTTGAAGGCTCAATTTTGCTTTAAAAAGCATTGGCAAGATAAAAAGTTCAAAAACAAATCTCTTTGTATGAAGATGCAAGCTTATAAAGTGGCTGAGTGATTGAATTCGATTTACAATGTTGGCAATAAATTAAACTTAACTACATCCCGTGCTTAACTTGGTATCTCCTTTAAAGTGTTTTACGTCCGCCGACTTCTACTGCCAAATCTGGAGGTGTATAATAATAAATATTCGCAGAAGGGTTGCGGGCACCCTCTGGCACATCGTCCGACAAGCCAGCTCTGAGGCAATTCTGCCCGTTCCGCTGACTCCTGAGCTACATACAAGTGCAATACAATACTGTGCGCAGACACTCATTCATACGCACGCGCACACAGGGTGTACAGCAGCCCTGACTTCTAATCGTCAGGCATGAACACTCGCTGTGCCTTGCGGGTTGGCCCTCATGGCCTGTGAACCGCCGCACAACTGAATGTGGCCACCCCCAATCCGCACTGTAAAACTGCACTGCGCCCTCACACACAGGCCTCCGTGATGCCCAGTCTGGGCGGTCTCATGGCCGACTGCCAGTTCAACGGGCGCCAGTGCACGCCGGAGAATTTCACTGAGATTGTCAGCCCGGAGTTCGGTCGCTGTTATTCGTTTAATTTTCGCGGCTCAGAGCGAGTTCGGTCGGCCGGGCCCGACTCGGGCCTGTTCCTGAGCCTGTTCGCCAACCAGTCCGACTACGTGGCCGGCCTGGCCAACTCGGTCGGCTTCCGCCTGGTGCTGCACCGGCCTGGCGAGCTGCCGCTGTCGGGCAGCGAGGGCTTCGACCTGGCGCCGGGGCTGCTCACCAGGGTTGGCTTCGCGCCGAGAGTCCAGCTAGTGCTGCCGCCGCCCTACGGCAAGTGCAGGCGAGTTGGAGCCAAGGAGAATTCTGAGCGGAATCTGTTCAGCGCGATGGTGGCAGATCCGGTAACCAATGCTAGTCTGGTGAAGTACACCAAGGTGAGAGATGCATTCATTCACCACAGACCGCTAAAATTAGAAAGTAAGGACACTTGGTTTCTAGGAAAAAATTGAAGGTTAATGGTTTCCAAGAAAGAACATTTTCGAGAGTGGCCTTTTTCATTTTTTAACATTACCATCGTTCCGAGGGGCACAAAGGGTACAAATACAATATCCAAAGGCACTGAAAGCTCAAAGGCAGCGTCTCCTTCATAAAATCTCATGAATGTCTTTGCAAGAATTTTAGGGCTGGGTTATTATTCCTAAAATCAGATTTGTTATAATATTAGTAAAATAATTTAGTATATTAGATAAGCATAATATCGGTCTCACATGACGATGTCGCTCGATCTCTATATTGATAGTGCATTTTTTAAATCGTGAGCTTCCACAAATTTCCAAAATAGGAAGTAGTCCTGTCCTACTTTTTTAGTCGTATTTTAGGTTGATATACATGAATTAAAAATAGATTATATTCTAAGCCGATCTTATGAAGCCATTTGATGTCTAAACCCCCAGGCCACCTGCTTACTCTCCTGTACTCAGCGCCTGGCCCTCCAGCATCCGGCCTGTCGCTGCTTCATCCCACGCTACTACGCCCCCGAAGAGATTCGCCTGGCCAGCAAAGCCTGCGAGATTCGACGCGGCCGCGAGAGCCCCTGCCTGCAGCGGGCGTTCTTGTCAGCCGCGGCAGCCGCCTGCGACGCAGCCTGCCCCGACCAGTGCAGCCGAGTGCGCTACCGGGCGACCATCAGCGCCTCGGGCTGGCCCACGGCTGTGACATCCACCAGGCTTCTGCACCGTCTTGCTAGTCGCCACCTGGTGCCAAGCAAACTGATGCGCCGATTATCCCGCGGTCAGCAGAGACAGTTTATCCAGCAGAATGCTTTGGCCGCCTCTGTCTACGTGGAGGAGCTTCGAATTCGCTTTAGCCGACAGGAGAGCTCCTACGGCCTTGCCGACCTGCTGTCTGACATCGGTGGCCAAGGTGGCCTTTGGCTTGGCGTCAGCTTTTTAACTGTTTGCGAACTACTCGAAATGCTGGCCAAACTTTTCCAACTCTGCTGCTGTGGTTTCTGGGCTCGGTGAAGCTATTTTTGACCCAACAAGTAAAAATTTAGAGGGAAGGTGTTCACGCACGAGCTTAATTGTTTTGCATAGAGAAGTGATTAAAACTATTTTACAAAAACCACAGGGAGGAATTGCACAAACTATACTATAACTATAATGTTGAGAGTAATAGGCGTTGCTAAGCGGGCTGTCGGATTAAACAAGGCTTCCTGATTATATAGGTTAAAGAGGAGTGTGCTAGCAATTAGGAATAGAGCAGATCCTTTTGTCTGGAATTTATAAGCTATTCTCAATTAATAAAAACCCGTTTTAGACAGCATGAAATCAAAAAATATAGGACTGGTGCCAATTGATTCACAATCGTTTATTTAATTCATCAGCCAGCCACTGATTGCTGACTTGAGGACAAATCGGACAGATTCCCAAAGTTGCACAATATTGAAAGTTACAAACGCGAATTCAGTCATTTTAGAAATGACGTAATTAGAAAAGTTCATTTCGTTTTTTAGTTGCAACCTAAATTATAAATCATCTCAAGTGACAGGTTTAAAACTTTTAAGTAGGTAAAGCATTTTTTTATTTGGAGAAATAAATGACATAATCATATAAAAAATATCCTAAATTTGTTCTTATTTAATAACGGAATAATTACGGACAATTTTGTATTATCGAGCCCCGAAAACTTCCAATATTTTACTTCAAGTTATTGTATTTCTAGATCGTCTTGAGTCTAGTAGTGATTATTTTAAGTAACATATAGGATTTTAAAAAAAATTGGCTTTATGTTTATTAAATGGAAATTTGAATCTACTTCCTAATTATCTTGTATCATAATTGTAACACTGCTTTGTCTTTACATAAAAATTTTTAGTTAATATATGTAACTTTCTTCTGTTTGATTCTTTCATTATGATTAATATTGTCTATTAAAATTGATAAAGTATCAGCCTGCTCAATTTAAAAATGTGTTTACTGGCCTGAGCAAAAGGCTACTTCTACTACTACATGGCTAGTACTATTGTTGTGCTGTATATTTATTATTAACATTAAATATCTTTATTTATATGAAATATACAAGTTACATTAATAATATATAATATAGAAATTATTGAAGCTTGGTAATATAACTGTCTTATTCGGTTTAGCAGGCCGCCAAGAACCACCAATATTAGGGCCCTTCAAAGTAAAGAATTCTAAAACAGCAAGTGTGCAGCTGCATGCTAAAGAAAATTGGGCAAAGTCCTACTTTGCTGCGTTAAATTATTTTGACGATAAAAAGTTAAAATCACGCTAATTAGAGTTACAGTTACACTGGAGTAGAGTTAGGAGAGTAGTTAGAAGGACGTAGGCCCATGTTAGCAATTAATAGTAGTGAGCAACCCAGTACATGAAGTTGCCGAATGTCTTCTCCGGGAAGAGGCGGCGCCAGAGGAACTCATTCAGGTGAGTCTCGAACAGTGCATCACTCGTGCCATGCATCCTTCGGAATTTGTCCTTGACATGTGCCCACGATCCCTCAATGGTGTTGGTGTGCACGGTGGGGTCGTTAGGGTCGACAAAGTGCAGATGGTGGTTCACCAATGGCATAAATGAAAAAAAAGAGGTCAAAATAATTTAACGCAGCTTTGGGATCTAACGACTCTTTGGGACTTTGGGTCAGTGGCAGATCTAGAATTTCATTTGGATTGGAAGGGGGTAATCCAAGTTTGGGATGCCAACATGAGTATAAGAGGCACCAATTTGTATGCTAAAGGCATAAAAAATGTGTATAGAGGGCAAAAATCAAGTTTAAAGGTGTAAAAATTTGTGTAAAAGGCAAAAAATCAAAGTTTAAAAGGCACAAACTTTGGCATAAGTTTAAAGGTTTTTAGGGGGTGTAATATGTTCTATCAAGTTGTTTTAGGTGGGACAGCTGCCCCCCCCCCCTAAATCTATCTCTGCCTCTATCTCTGTCTATAATGTATAAGTATATTTTAAGGGCCAAATAATGAATTTAGCTCATGCTTACTTATGGCTAAATAAGAAAAAAGAAATAAAGGCAAAAATAGAAAAAGATGTTAAATTTAATAAACTGGTCATAGGCAAAAAAGAAAGAAAATGATAAAGAATGATCTAAAAGACAAACTAAAACTAAAAGATAAAAAGATAAAAGAAAAATAAGAGAAAAACAAGATCAAATTCAGGTAAAATAGCTCATTGGATAAAAAGTAAAAGAAGAATAAAAGAATCAACATATATCAACTAACAAATTTAATATTCCTTTATTCTATTGCTAATGGATTTTTTCCACTATGGACATTTTTAGGAATAGTAAAATTTATTAACAGATAAACAAAATTGTTTATATATATATATATTGATTTGAGACAATGTTAACATTTAAAATAAATACTAAAATATATAGTATAGCAAGGTACAAAGAATTTAGGTGGAAAGGTATACTTTAGAAAAAATAGATCCAATTTGCTATCTGGAGTCCAAGCATAAGATTCCAAATTCAAGTTAATATATCTTAGCATATATCAGAGGTCCCCAACCTGTGGTCCACAGCAACTTCCAATAGTTTGCATTATATGCTGTCACTATATTTCACTGTGCCCTCCCCAAAAATGTTATACGGCTCCCAAAAATATATGCAACCCCCAAAAATTTGGATTACTATTTTAGCCATTCCTAGCATACAAATGGACATGCAGTCAAGAGCAAAAGTGAAAAGTAGGAAGGAATGCTGGCTAATATCAATAAAAATCATGGCAAATGAGGTGGGGATTAGAAGGTTAAAAGGGTTGGGGAGTAGGAAGGGAGGGGGAGGCATGCAGCCCACAGACCCCAAGCCAGTTGTCAATGCAGCCTGTCACCTATAGAAGGGGGACCCCTAGCATACGAGTGAAACAAACTGTAGTGTCCATGTGTGGTTTATAAAATTAAATAAATCATAGCAACTTTATTATAAGATTTGTACAATAGTGGATTTAGAGGGAGGCACACAGGGCATGTGCAGTGCATCCCCATTAAGTTTGAATTTATATATTTTTTCTATGGGTAATATGCATTATCATGTACATATATATGTACCTTAGTAATCTGCACCCTCCTCTCATTCAAAGTTTTCTGGTTCTGCACCTGAATTTGTATTCTATTCATAATGATTTGCATGTTTGTATGCTCCAAAGAGGGTAGAAAATCTTGAGAAAATATGTGCTTAATAGGGAACACTTTCCGTTTTATCTTGTTTTTCTAGATAGACAAGACAAAGATAAACAGTTTCTCGTCACTACTTATAGTAGTGTGATAACGAGCCAATGTTATATTTATACTTTTTATTAACTTGAGATGCTATAAATTAGGAATAATAGTGATTGCGGTTAGTTCGTTTTAAAAAAAGCCAAAAAAACTACTCAGATATTGATGTCTTATCCACAATTAGCAAAGCAAGAAAATGGTTCACTCTAGTTTAAAAACTCTGATGCAATCACAATGACTTTCCTTCTCTTCCCTCTCTTTGTTCCCCTCATTATTCTTTTCGAGTTCCCCATTCAACTGTCAATCATTGGCTGCCGCTCCCGCATATCTGCAGTAGCGCTTGATTCCCATTGGCTGCCAAACCCTGCAGTTTGAGCATTGAGCTGATTTGCAGAGTTTGCTATTAATAGGGCTGGATATAAGTGAATATAATAGATACGTAGGTTTGCTTTTGTAATAATTCAGTCTAAGTCTATTCTGGTTCGGTGTTGCCATGCTGTTTAATCAAGCCAGTCGCTTCCTGCTTGGCATTGACAACGAATCGTCTCCTTATTCTTTATCAACAACGACTCTACCGTTGTCTCGTGTGTCGGCTCTCGATTTTAAATTGCAACAATATGTGTATTATCAGTTATACGCTTCTATGGTGAGTAGTGCGATGTCTGTGCTTTCAGATGTCTATGGCCTAACCCATCCTATAGACTAAGAGTCTGTGTTTGCTTTTACCAGTACCGATAAACAACCTGAAACTCGAACACAACAATATGAGTAGCATCTGGTACTATAATAACTGCGAGAGCTGAATTACAAAGTTATTCATTATTAAGCTTAAGAGTTTTGAGCTTCTATACAACTAAATGCTATCGATACAGTGCATACAATGGAATTTTATATCTTAACATGAGTTAGTCTGAGAAAGTGACGCTTTTGGGGGAGGTGGGTTCGTATCGTTTTTTTTGTTAACCTGTGTGCAACTGCATCTAAACTTGGTTCTGAACTAGGCATGGCGTGTCTTGTATGTATGCTGCATGTTGTGATAGGGCGCACACGCAGAATACATTTCATTGGGGGGGGGGCGCACTTTCTCTCAATCCGCCGCCGCCCGCCACCGCGCCTCTCTCTCTCCCTTCTATTTCCTTCGTTATGCATTACCATCATCGTGTGTATATAAATGTTGCCGCAAAGAAATAGAAGAGAGAGAGACTTAAGTTCGTTCCTAGGGTTTTTTGGCATCGTTTCGTGTTTTTGCTTTTGTGTACGCTATGATTTGTACTGCGACAGAGTTTCCTTTTATTGAGGTAAACAATTCAGTTGTGGGACATTTAATGTGAATGTCATTATCATGATTAATTAGCATCGCGTATTTCCAGATGGGCGCATCCTATACGCAGCAGCAGCCACCGCCTGACCTGCTGGCGTCATCTGCGCCATTGCCTTCGGCGGCTTCCGCCTCTGCTGGCCCGGCGGCGTCCACTGCTGCTGCGGCGGCAGCATCGGGGACATCGCACCATCACATTCAGCAGCAGCGGCGCAAGGCCTCCTGCCCGAAGCTAGGCGAGAACATCGTGATGCTGATCTGCCTAAGCCGGGTGCGCCGGATGGGCGGCCGCTGGTACAGGGCCGTGTCTCACATGCGAACTGGGAAGAGGAAAAAGGAGAAAAAGCGACCGTATAGGCCGGCTGATTTTGATCGGATGACCGAGGCGTCTAATGCGGCTATGGTGAGCTGCGGTCTGGCTTATGCATACTGCATTTGTATAGCACTAGTTACTATAACGCTGAAATTCTGCTACATTCTGGTACTTGCTGGTTAATCATGGAGAATCGGCCTCTTAGTTACATAGAAAGCGCTCCCGTAGTAACTTGGAAAATCGCCGTCCTAATCACTGGAAAACCGCTCTCCTAATCACTGGAAAATCGCTCTTCTAATCACTGGAAAATCGCCTTCTTAATCACTGGAAAATCGCCTTCCTAATCACTGGAAAATCGCTCTCCTAATGACAGGAAAATCGCCCTCCTAATCACTGGAAAATCGCCCTCCTAATCACTGGAAAATCGTCTTCCTAATCACTGGAAAATCGCTCTTCTAATCACTGGAAAATCGCTCTTCTATTCACTGGAAAATCGCTCTCCTATCACTGGAAAATCGCCTTCCTAATCACAGGAAAAACGCCTTCCTAATCACAGGAAAACCTCCTTCCTAATCACAGGAAAACCGCCTTCCTAATCACAGGAAAAACGCCTTCCTAATCACTGGAAAATCGCCTTCCTAATCACCCTCCAAAACACCTTTAAATTCATCATCGCGCAGCCTTCAGTTGATCCCGATTCCCGACCCGAACTCGCCGCAGGACATGTCCGAGACGGACCTGGCCGAGATCGTTGCCAACCTATTAAAAAAGGTATTCAAAGAGATTCAAGACGATTGCCGCGAGGCGTTCGTTCGAGCCTGGCTACGCGAAGACGACACCCGCTGCGTGCTGACCGTGCCGGACGGCAAGGGCAAGATGAAGCGAATTGACGGATTGCGCGGCTCAGACAAGGTCTGGCGGCTCGACACCTTAGTTGCTATGCTGTACCACGGCGTACCTATGGACAGCACCGATACGGGACTTCTAGTGCACAGGTGCGAAGATGAATTGTGCGTTAATCCGCGTCATCTCAGCTTCCAATGCAGCCCGGCTATGATGGCCGTTGCCATGGAGATGCTGCACGTTGCCGGCTACGACGTGACGCCCAGGCTGGCGGCTGCCGCGGCTGCCGACCCGTCCGGTAACGGGCGCTACTTTCAATTCACCTCGCCCTTCACAGTGGACGTCATCCGGCGGGAGATGAGCGGTGAGTTGAAGCCATTGCTTAATCCTCAAGTCCCTCAGTGAGGCCACCGGCTTCCCTCAGGCCCCTCAGTGAGGCCTCCGGTTTCCCTCAGACCCCTCAGTGAGGCCTCCGGCTTCCCTCAGACCCCTCAGTGAGGCCTCCGGCTTCCCTCAGACCCCTCAGTGAGGCCTCCGGCTTCCCTCAGACCCCTCAGTGACGCCACCGGCTTCCCTCAGACCCCTCAGTGAGGCCTCCGGCTTCCCTCAGACCCCTCAGTGAGGCCTCCGGCTTCCCTCAGACCCCTCAGTGAGGCTACCGGCTTCCCTCAGACCCCTCAGTGAGGCCTCCGGCTTCCCTCAGACCCTCAGTGAGGCTACCGGCTTCCCTCAGACCCCTCAGTGAGGCTACCGGCTTCCCTCAGACCCCTCAGTGAGGCCTCCGGCTTCTTTCAGACCCCTCAGTGAGGCCACCGGCTTCCCTCAGACCCCTCAGTGAGGCCTCCGGCTTCCCTCAGACCCTCAGTGAGGCCTCCGGCTTCCCTCAGACCCCTCAGTGAGGCCACCGGCTTCCCTCAGACCCCTCAGTGAGGCCTCCGGCTTCCCTCAGACCCTCAGTGAGGCCTCCGGCTTCCGTCAGACCCCTCAGTGAGGCCACCGGCTTCCCTCAGACCCCTCAGTGAGGCCACCGGCTTCCCTCAGACCCCTCAGTGAGGCCTCCGGCTTCCCTCAGACCCTCAGTGAGGCCTCCGGCTTCCCTCAGACCCCTCAGTGAGGCTACCGGCTTCCCTCAGACCCTCAGTGAGGCCTCCGGCTTCCCTCAGACCCTCAGTGAGGCCTCCGGCTTCCCCCAGACCCCTCAGTGAGGCCTCCGGCTTCCCTCAGACCCCTCAGTGAGGCCACCGGCTTCCCTCAGACCCCTCAGTGAGGCCTCCGGCTTCCGTCAGACCCCTCAGTGAGGCCTCCGGCTTCCCTCAGACCCCTCAGTGAGGCCACCGGCTTCCCTCAGACCCCTCAGTGAGGCCACCGGCTTCCCTCAGACCCCTCAGTGAGGCCTCCGGCTTCCGTCAGACCCCTCAGTGAGGCCTCCGGCTTCCGTCAGACCCATCAGTGAGGCCTCCGGCTTCCCTCAGACCCTAAACCCGAATTCTGCATTGTCACAGTATTAACACTACATGTATACGCGTCCTTAGCCAAATTTATAGCAAAGGAGTGTAGGACTCTCGCTTTTATTCTTTGTTATAAATCATTGGCTATAGCGTGTGAACTAGCGGCACACCAAGGGGTGACAGGCATTGTGCTTAGGAAAAGCGCATACTCAAAAGGGTAGGCTAGGTAACTTTTTTTAGAAAAAATACCTGACGCTAGCATTTCAGCAGGTGTAATATAACCGCCGCTAACGTTTCTATAGGCGGTATAAACACACAATTCCTGTTATTGCGGAACGGTTTGACTGTGTGGGTGAGGTGCGAGTTTAGCAGCTTTTTTAAGACTGTCGCATACCTGGCTCACTCGCGCCTTTCTCACTTGATTGACCTCTGCCCCCCTTCTTCCATTCCCCGCTCCCGACTTCATTGACCTCCCTATAGCTGGCCTGCAGGTCAAGACTCGAGTCAAATATTTTTATTGCTTTATCTTTTTTGTTCGTTTGCCACAGCTTTAACCGAAGGTATTAGCGCGGTTAACAATGCTTGGGTAGTTTTTTTGCATAGCGGCCTCTTTATTCGAATCTTACTCTATCGATTTTTTTCTTCTCTCTCTTTGTCCCCATTGTGCTCCCATGCCCAGGTTTAATTGAACTTTCTCTGAGGGGATTTCAGCCGGCCGTTTCTGAGTAACTAACTCATCTTTGTTCCCATTTCTAAGCGGACTAATCTGTTGAAGCTTTCAGTCTCTTTAAACACCGAGTTTAGCACCATTTAAAACACTGAGTTTAGTGCCCCCCAAACACAGTTTATCACCCTTTAAACACGGAGTTTAGCGCCCTTTTAACAGAGTTTAGCGCCATTTAAACACCGAGTTTAGCGCATTTTAAACACTGCGTTAAACACCCTTTAAACACCGAGTTTAGCGCATTTTAAACACTGCGTTAAACACCCTTTAAACACCGAGTTTAGCACCATTTTAGACACTGAGTTTAGTGCCCTCCAAACACAGTTTATCACCCTTTAAACACCGAGTTTAGCACCATTTTAAACACTGAGTTTAGTGCCCTCCAAACACAGTTTATCACCCTTTAAACACCGAGTTTAGCACCATTTTAAACACTGAGTTTAGTGCCCTCCAAACACAGTTTATCACCCTTTAAACACCGAGTTTAGCGCCCTTTAAACAGAGTTTAGCGCCATTTAAACACCGAGTTTAGCGCATTTTAAACACTGCGTTAAACACCCTTACAACACCGAGTTTAGCACCATTTTAGACACTGAGTTTAGTGCCCTCCAAACACAGTTTATCACCCTTTAAACACGGAGTTTAGCGCCCTTTAAACGGAGTTTAGCGCCATTTAAACACCGAGTTTAGCGCATTTTAAACACTGCGTTAAACACCCTTTAAACACCGAGTTTAGCGCATTTTAAACACTGCGTTAAACACCCTTTAAACACCGAGTTTAGCACCATTTTAGACACTGAGTTTAGTGCCCTCCAAACACAGTTTATCACCCTTTAAACACGGAGTTTAGCGCCCTTTTAACAGAGTTTAGCGCCCTTTAAACAGAGTTTAGCGCCCTTTAAACAGAGTTTAGCGCCCTTTAAACAGAGTTTAGCGCCATTTAAACACCGAGTTTAGCGCATTTTAAACACTGCGTTAAACACCCTTTAAACACCGAGTTTAGCACCATTTTAAACACTGAGTTTAGTGCCCTCCAAACACAGTTTATCACCCTTTAAACATGGAGTTTAGCGCCCTTTAAACAGAGTTTAGCGCCATTTAAACACCGAGTTTAGCGCATTTTAAACACTTCGTTAAACACCCTTTAAACACCGAGTTTAGCGCATTTTAAACAGTGCGTTAAACACCCTTTAAACACCGAGTTTAGCACCATTTTAGACACTGAGTTTAGTGCCCTCCAAACACAGTTTATCACCCTTTTAACACGGAGTTTAGCGCCCTTTAAACACGGAGTTTAGCGCCCTTTAAACAGAGTTTAGCGCCCTTTAAACAGAGTTTAGCGCCCTTTAAACAGAGTTTAGCGCCCTTTAAACAGAGTTTAGCGCCCTTTAAACAGAGTTTAGCGCCCTTTAAACAGAGTTTAGCGCCCTTTAAACAGAGTTTAGCGCCCTTTAAACAGAGTTTAGCGCCCTTTAAACAGAGTTTAGCGCCCTTTAAACAGAGTTTAGCGCCCTTTAAACGGAGTTTAGCGCCCTTTAAACAGAGTTTAGCGCCA
Organism: Macrostomum lignano; assembly: GCA_002269645.1. Classification (NCBI taxonomy): domain Eukaryota; kingdom Metazoa; phylum Platyhelminthes; family Macrostomidae; genus Macrostomum; species Macrostomum lignano. The sequence continues at coordinate 257,804 of NIVC01000628.1, forward strand.
TTTAAACACTGAGTTTAGTGCCCTCCAAACACAGTTTATCACCCTTTAAACATGGAGTTTAGCGCCCTTTAAACAGAGTTTAGCGCCCTTTAAACAGAGTTTAGCGCCCTTTAAACGGAGTTTAGCGCCCTTTAAACAGAGTTTAGCGCCATTTAAACACCGAGTTTAGCGCTCTTTAAACACAGAATTTAGTGCCTATTTAAACCAATAGTGTAGCACCCTTTTTCAACACCCGGGTTTAGCAGGCCGCCAAGAACCACCAATATTAGGGCTTATAAAACAGCAAGCGTGCTAAAGAAAATTGGCCAATATTATAGTGCTGACTGGCCATTTTCCTAGCTCTGTATTTCTGCGCCACCCCTCCCCCCCCCGCGGCTGACCCCCATGACTTGGCTGGCCACGCTGGCTGCATGACAAACCAAATATGGAAGGCAGTTATAGAAAAGCAGCTTGGATGTAGAAAATGGGTTAGTGCAGACTCCCAGTGTCAGTTATCACTTGCCCCCTTAACTGGACTGTTTCCTGGCAACTGCGTTTTGCAAAGCCTGATATTGCGCGTGCATATTGCACTACTGTATCTGCATGCTGAATTCTTATCTATGCTGGTTTGAAACCTGATGGCTTAAAATATATTATATACAATTTCTACCTGACATTAGTCTGACACAAGGATATCGTTTAAGGGTATTTTGGGATACGCAGGTTTCTATTGCATAGCAGATATTGTAGCTTGATTGAATTGCATCTTAAGTATAAAAATATCGTATGAAAATTTTTACTATCAAACTTCCTTCCTTAAAAATCTTACCAATCTCACGCTGTGAATCTCCCTTGTCTCACTAAGAATCTCACCAATCTCATGCTAAGAATCTCACCAATCTCATGCTAAGAATCTCCCCAATCTCACGCTAAGAATCTCCCCGATCTCACGCTAAGAATCTCCCCGATCTCACGCTATGAATCTCCCAATCTCACGCTGTGAATCTCCCAATCTCACGCTATGAATCTCCCTAATCTCGCGCTGTGAATCTCCCTAATCTCACGCTGATAATCTCCCCAATGTCACGCTATGAATCCCCAATGTCACGCTGTGAATCTCCCCAATCTCACGCTATGAATCTCCCCAATATCACGCTGTGAATCTCCCTTGCCTCATTGAGAATCTCCCTTGCCTCACTGAGAATCTCCCCAATCTCACGCTGAGAATCTCACCAATCTCACCAATCTCACGGTGAGAATCTCACCAATCTCACGGTGAGAATCTCACCAATCTCACGGTGAGAATCTCACCAATATCACGGTGAGAATCTCACCAATCTCACGCTGAGAATCTCCCCAATCTCACGCTGAGAATCTCCTTTACCTCACTGAGAATCGCCTTCATCTCACCAAAATCTTACCAGTACCTCACTGACATCGCCCAGACGCCTTCACCCTACACCCCACCCCAATTCCAGAGTCCATGGCGCTGCCGAGGTCGGTGCTGGACCGCTATCAACTATCAACCGACGACGCGGCCTACGTGCAGGACAATTTTCCGGAGACCATGTCCACCTACAGGCGGCTGCTTGCAGGCGACGGCGGCGGCGGCAGCTCCGGCTCCGTCAGCAGAGCTTCAACTGTCGGCGCTGCCGGATCAGATGTCAGCAGTACTGCAGGCATCGGTGGATCTGTACAGCGGCAGCAGCAGCAGCAGCAGCAGCAGCAGCAGCAGCAGCATAGAGACCGATCCTTTCTAGCCTCATTGTCCTCATCTGCGGCCGGCCTGTTGCTCAAATCCGAGGCCGTGTCTCCGGCTTCGTGCAGTTCCGCCTCGGCCACGCCAAGCTCTGCCGCTTCAGCCGGCGGCGGCGGCGGCGTCAAACGGCCGCCGTCAGAGTCGCCAACTAACGCGCAGATGCCGTTTAAAAAGCGCAGACCAATGAGCAGTACGGATTTTACTCCCGCGGCTGCAGTCTCCGGATCTGTTTACGGAGCTGCGGTCTGCGCTGCTGGATTCACTCCAATTACTAGTGAGTGCTAACTGCTCTGCTCAGTTTCTCTTCCCCTCGGTATTTGGACCTGTGTCTTCCCCTCTGTGTCTTCCCCTTCTGTCTCCCCCTTCTGTCTTCCCCTCTGTGTCTTCCCCTTCTGTCTTCCCCTTCTGTGTCTTCCCCTCTGTGTCCTCCCCTTCTGTCTTCCCCTTCTGTCTTCCCCTCTGCGTCTTCCCCTTCTGTCTTCCCCTTCTGTCTTCCCCTTCTGTCTTCCCCTTCTGTCTTCCCCTTCTGTCTTCCCCTCTGTGTCTTCCCCTTCTGTCTTCCCCTTCTGTCTTCCCCTTCTGTCTTCCCCTTCTGTCTTCCCCTTCTGTCTTCCCCTTCTGTCTTCCCCTCTGTGTCTTCCCCTTCTGTCTTCCCCTTCTGTCTTCCCCTTCTGTCTTCCCCTTCTGTCTTCCCCTTCTGTCTTCCCCTTCTGTCTTCCCCTCTGTGTCTTCCCCTTCTGTCTTCCCCTTCTGTCTTCCCCTCTGTGTCTTCCCCTTCTGTCTTCCCCTCTGTGTCTTCCCCTTCTGTCTTCCCCTTCTGTCTTCCCCTCTGTGTCTTCCCCTTCTGTCTTCCCCTTCTGTCTTCCCTCTGTGTCTTCCTTTCTGTGTCTTCTCCTCTGTGTCTTCCTTTCTGTGTCTTCCCCTCTGTGTCTTCCCCTTTGTGTCTTCCCCTTCTGTCTTCCCCTCTGTGTCTTCCCCTCTGTGTCTTCCCCTTTGTGTCTTCCCCTTCTGTCTTCCCCTCTGTGTCTTCCCCTTTGTGTCTTCTCCTCTGTATCTTCCCCTTTGTGTCTTCTCCTCTGTGTCTTCCTTTCTGTGTCTTTCCCTCTGTTTCTTCCTTTCTGTGTCTTCCCCTCTGTGTCTTCCTTTCTGTGCCTTCCCCTCTGTCTTCCCCTCCGTGTCTTCCCCTCTGTGTCTCGCCCTCTGTGTCTTCCCCTTCTACGTCATCACCTTCTGTGCCTCCCCCTTCTCTGTCTTCCCCTTGCAGTCTTCACTCCTGTGTTCCACCTCTGTGCCTGCATGTATCCCAATTCCAGCTCTTTGAACTTTTTAAGACAATTTTTACGAACTGAAATACCTTCACAAATGCATATAATTTGATTAAAATTTAAGGCGCCCTCTTCGATCGGCGGCCTTCAAGCGACGAGGGCGACGCCGCCAAACTGGGCGCCAGTTCCGCCGGTCAGCCGCCACCTTTGCCGCCTCCTCCGGCGCCGCCGCCGCTGCCGTCGCACCAGCTGCAGCAACAGCAGTCTCAGTCGCATTTCGATTCGCACCACCAGAGCCACACTGAGGACGAAATAGCCGAGATTAACCGGCCCGCTGTGGCCGCGGACGCCGCTGACGAGCGCGAAGCTGCCGCTACGCTGTGCGCCTTGCGGAATTCGCCTATTTGTGTGAGTTGCTTACTTTCTATTTTGCAGAAAGATTTGAGTATGGTAGCTTTGGTTCCCCGATTCTGATTCCCCATCCCAGCCTCATCCCGATTCTGCATCCCAGCCTCATCCCGATTCTCCATCCCAGCCTCATCCCGATTCTCCATCCCAGCCTCATCCCGATTCCCCATCCCAGCCTCATCCCGATTCTCCATCCCAGCCTCATTTCGATTCCGCATCATGCTCGTCCGCTGTCATCTCTGTGACCCGCAGCCCGGTGAGTACTATTCAGTATTCTCTGAGGGCCGCCTCGCCTCCGTAGCCTCAGGCGCCTCAAATGTCGCTTCTTCGGCGGGCGCAATGCCGGCGCCGCCGTTGCCGCGCCCTCGGCCGCTGTTGCAACGCGTCGACGGCACCCTGGCCGAGCGGGACCACGCCGCAACCGCAGCGGCCGCCGGCTCGTCGTCAAACCCGTCGGAAAGCATGACGACATCATCGATGTCGCTGCAGTCAATGTCGTCGTATTCCTCTTCGTCATCGTCAATATTTATGCCGTCGGTTCAGGCCGCGGTGTCGCACACCGGCGTGTTCCGGCCGATTCTGCCGCCGTCGGCATCAGCCGCTCTCTACTGGCAGGGCAGCGGCGGAAGCGGCGGCGGAGGCGGCGCCGCAGCGATGCGGGGCTCCACGACGCCAGTGGGCCAGAGTCCCCTAATCGCCGGCCGCAACGATACGCCAACTGCGATCCGGCTGATATTGGAGATGCAGAGCTCGCAGAGCGGCGGCGGAGGAAGCGGCGGTGGCGCCGGTGGCGCAGGCGACGCGGCTGTTTCCGCTGCCGGCGCTGCGCGTCGTCTTCAATCGTCGGCTGCTGGCGTGGCGCCAAGCATCGATCAGTTCGAGCACATGCTGCGAGCGACCACTGGCGCCACGCCCACCTGGCCCTACGCGACAGGAGTTGGTGGCAGCGGCGGCGGCAGTGGCACCGAAAGCAGCCCGGTGAAGCAGCTCTACACCGCTGCGTCGGCAACTGCCGCTGCAGCGTCGGCGGCTTCGACATCCGCAGCCAAGTTGAAGTCTTCGCAGGCGTCGGCAGAGGAACAGCGCCGAGTGCATTGACAACCGGGGGGGGGGGGGGTCCTCGGGCGCACGAAAATGAATCAAAACAATGATCTAATAAGCAAACTAGGAGATTTTTAGTGGGCATTGGAACCTGCAGAATCAAGGACTGCGATAGATACTGCATCCTATCCATGGTTCGATTCCACTATTAATTTGGCCGGGGGGGGGTGGTCGTTCGATTCACAGCTCTGAGGTCCAACAGACAGTGTACATGCCTGCCGTTAGAAAGTCAGGGTCGCTGTACATCCTGTGTGAGCTGTGTGTGTGCCAGCGTGCAATTGGCGAAATAGGGCTTGTACAGAGAAATGTGACGCACCTGTGCACTTGTTAATCAATGCCCAGTCTTCTAGTCAGCTGTGAGGCGTCTCTCATTCTCCCTGTAATTGTAATGCAGAAATGAGTTTGCTTTTGAATGTTTAAACGCTATTGAAATATAATTATTAATTATTGCTATTAGTGTTACTGGCCAAGCCAGGTATTGCTATAATATTAATTTTACCTATTAATTAGTACTTTATATTACTAGTCCGATAATTTCTTCTTGGCTCTCTTCTCATTATTTACATTCGTATTATGAGCAAAATTTATAATCTGTGCATTAATTTGTTTTATTATAATCATGTCAAGCTCATTTATTGTTAATTTAATCATTCATTGCTGCAATAGTTTGAATTTTAATTTTACCATTATTTTTTTACAAATACGACCCAACGCTCAAATTAAACTGTACAGTAGTATGCAGTAGTATGCGTCAAGTTTTGCCTTAAAATTAATATTATTATATTGCAAATAATAACATTACGCCTGTTCAATGATGAGGATGTTCCAGCTTTTTTAACTTGTTGCCTTTCTATTAGCTTTAGCTGCTGCTGGTTAAAGAATTTCAGTTTTTGCTCGTAAAACCGCTCGTACAAGATTTCCGCCAAAAATATTGTCTTGAAATAATTTTTTGTCTTCAAAAATCCAATTGAAAATAGAAGTTTAATGACATTTTTTCTTGTAGTCTACGAGTCAAAAAAGCATCCCAATCAAATTCTGCTCGATTTAGGACATGTCCTTTAGATACTACTTAAAGTAAATAAACCTAGTGCCAATCATCTCAGAATTAGAATCCCCATCACTAATATAATATTGGAATCCTGACCCCATCCCTAGTTTAAATTAGGATCCTCATTCCCCATCCCTAATACAATATTAGCATCCCCATCGCTAATAATAAAATCCCCAACGCTAATATTAAAATCCCCATCACTAATATTAGAATCCCCATCACTAATATTAGAATCCCCATCACTAATATTAGAATCCCCATCACTAATATTAGAATCCCATCGCTAATATTAGAACCCCCAAATCGACACTGAGATCGTTGATGTTATAATTTGATCAGAATAATGATGAATACTGATATTTCCATTTGATTATTTTCATAAGTGCTTCAACTCGTAAACAGCTGGTTCAGTAAGCTTGTTTTCGAAGTAATGTGTGCTCACTGGATATTAATTTACTCTTAGAGTTGCCAATTACCGATAGAGTTTTGTCCCATTAGTCTTTATGGAACTCTGTTTCATTTTTTGTTTATAAAAAAATTAGCAAAATATCCCTTTAAATTAATGAACCAGCCAAGCTGCTCAGATATATGTTTTTTTAATTCTTTACAGCTAAAATATTCTGTGTTTGTGTGTTTTTATAAATTTATGTTCGTTTAATTTGTTCTGCTACTCTATAAAAAACACCCCTATTAAACACCTTTAACAGCAATTATAAACTTCCTTGATAAACAGCCGGACCGAACAGCCTCTAAGCAGGCACTTTATACTCGTAGAATATATAAACAGTTTTAATAAACACTAATAGGTTTTATAAACACCTTGTATAGAATCTGTAAACAGGCTCAATAAACACCCAAACAGCCTCTATAAACTTACAGTTTAGAGTCCGTAAACAGGCTCAATAAACACCCCCAAGAGCCTCTATAAAGATACAATTTAGAGTCCGTAAACAGACTTAATGAAGACCCTAAATAGCCTCAATGCCTTCATTAAACAACATAGTCAAAATAAACACCCTTAACGAGCACCTATATAAACAGCCTTATTGCCCAGCCAATCCATGCCTTCTCAAACTGTGTCTTGATTCTCGAGCACTCTTCTGTTCTAAACCAACTTTATTAGGCATTTATTAACAATCCATTTGTCGCTAGCAGTAGTCAGCGGCGCGCATCTCGTCTGTATTTGTTCTCCCGTTTTTTCTCGAAAAACTGCAATTATTTTGTTTAAAAAAATTTAATTATTGAATGAAGCGCCTTGAGTTGCTTGAAATCGGATAAACTGTAAATAAAAGTATTTGACAAATTCGCAGATTTCTAATCAGCTGTGTTCCATCGATTCGCGCCCTTATCTTTATTATCCAATAAACTGTGCTCACACACGTTTTACCGCCAGTCGCCGCTTTTTGTGTTATCTGTCCGTCTGCGTGCCTATTTAAAAGTTTATTGCGTTAATTATTACCTGTCTATAGTTTTTATTCTTTTTTTCTCAATTTTACTGCCGAACCTAAAATCGCATGCCATTAGGTGGCTTTTTATTCTTTTAAATATACTTTTTATACTACTGCTAAAGTGAAAGTAAGTTAGTAGTATGGGATGATTATATAAAGCGTCAATTTCTAGAAATTGTTTTGAATAATCTTTGCTAGAACTGAAATTAGTAATTGATTCGTGTTATTTTGCTTGTCTGTTCAGCTTTAAGCGTTCCCAGCTTTGGTATATTAATTCAAGTTTTCAACTTTGGCTGATGTATATTAATTATGCACACGCGATTAACTACTTTTTATTCCTCTCAGTGCCTATAAAATATTATATTCAAGCGATGCTACTAACAGTATCAACTGCTCAGCAATTGCAGCTTTTGATGTACACAAACATTTTAAATTTAATTGTGCACAATGCAGTTTTTATTTCGTGTTTTTATTAGTTCATAGGTTTCCGATCAATTTAATCGTTCAAAGAAGCAGCTTCATCAACTTATACCGGCGTGCGTGATGCTGAGTTTGGTGCCAATTAACCTGTTAATTGCTGTTGCTTGCATCGAATTTCACTTGGCCATTGTAACTGAACAATTAACTCTGCTCATTTGTTTTGCAAACTGCTATCTTTGGCGCTGTAAAATCCGACTATATAAATGTGCTCAACTTGGGTTCGATTAGCTGCAATGATGCGGTCCAGTTCTCATTTAGCTGCAATGATGCGGTCCAGTTCTCATTCAGCTGCAATGATGCGGTCCAGTTCTCATTCAGCTGCAATGATGCGGTCCAGTTCTCCCCTGTACAAATCTACTCTATTCTCTGCTGAGTGTTCAATTCTAGTCTGCGCGCTTGTCTAATATTAGCGAGTATTTTAGCGTATCAAGAGTTTTCCTTTGTTTATAGCTGCATGTCAGATACCACAGGGATCCTGTGTTTTCGTATTTATATACACATATGTTCATCTAATGCATATTATAGCGAATACTTTTCTATTATTATTCTAACGTAACTATTAATAAGTGTTTGTTTTACCTACTGTTGGTTCATTGCCTATGAATATATAAATATAAAACGTGTAAGCCATGTCTAATTGTGTGCTTAGTAATTCGATACAGACTGTCTTGTGTGAATAAAAAAGGAAACAATATATACTTCTGCACAGTTTGTACTTCTGGATGAAAGCGATTATGATGGACGAGATAAAAACTGCATAGGAAGATTAACGAATAGAGGAGGGAGATTATGAGATAAAGAGAGTGGCTGAGATGATAATAGAAAAAAAGTCTGTATGAATGGACAGGTACGAGCAAATATCAAAGCAGCGAATGAGAGATAAACAGAGGGGGTGAGAGATGAGCAGAGGGGGTGAGAGTGAACAGAGGGAGTGAGAGTGAACAGAGAGGCTGAGAGATGAACAGAGGGGGTGAGAGTGAACAGAGGGGGTGAGAGTGAACAGAGGGGGTGAGAGATGAACAGAGAGGCTGAGAGTAAACAGAGAGGCTGAGAGTAAACAGAGAGGCTGAGAGATTAACAGAGGGGGTGAGAGTAAACAGAGAGGCTGAGAGTAAACAGAGAGGCTGAGAGATTAACAGAGAGGCTGAGAGTAAACAGAGAGGCTGAGAGATTAACAGAGAGGCTGAGAGTGAACAGAGAGGCTGAGAGTGAACAGAGAGGCTGAGAGATTAACAGAGAGGCTGAGAGTGAACAGAGAGGCTGAGAGATTAACAGAGAGGCTGAGAGTGAACAGAGAGGCTGAGAGTGAACAGAGAGGCTGAGAGATTAACAGAGAGGCTGAGAGTGAACAGAGAGGCTGAGAGTGAACAGAGAGGCTGAGAGTAAACAGAGAGGCTGAGAGTGAACAGAGAGGCTGAGAGATTAACAGAGAGGCTGAGAGTGAACAGAGAGGCTGAGAGATTAACAGAGAGGCTGAGAGTGAACAGAGAGGCTGAGAGTAAACAGAGAGGCTGAGAGTAAACAGAGAGGCTGAGAGATTAACAGAGGGGGTGAGAGTAAACAGAGAGGCTGAGAGATTAACAGAGAGGCTGAGATTGAACAGAGAGGCTGAGAGTAACAGAGAGGCTGAGAGTGAACAGAGAGGCTGAGAGTGAACAGAGAGGCTGAGAGATTAACAGAGAGGCTGAGAGTGAACAGAGAGGCTGAGAGATTAACAGAGAGGCTGAGAGTGAACAGAGAGGCTGAGAGATTAACAGAGAGGCTGAGAGTGAACAGAGAGGCTGAGAGATTAACAGAAAGGCTGAGAGTGAACAGAGAGGCTGAGAGTAAACAGAGAGGCTGAGAGTAAACAGAGAGGCTGAGAGATTAACAGAGGGGGTGAGAGTAAACAGAGAGGCTGAGAGATTAACAGAGAGGCTGAGAGTGAACAGAGAGGCTGAGAGTAAACAGAGAGGCTGAGAGTAAACAGAGAGGCTGAGAGATTAACAGAGGGGGTGAGAGTAAACAGAGAGGCTGAGAGTAAACAGAGAGGCTGAGAGATTAACAGAGAGGCTGAGAGTAAACAGAGAGGCTGAGAGATTAACAGAGAGGCTGAGAGTGAACAGAGAGGCTGAGAGATTAACAGAGGGGGTGAGAGTAAACAGAGAGGCTGAGAGTAAACAGAGAGGCTGAGAGATTAACAGAGAGGCTGAGAGTAAACAGAGAGGCTGAGAGATTAACAGAGAGGCTGAGAGTGAACAGAGAGGCTGAGAGATTAACAGAGAGGCTGAGAGTGAACAGAGAGGCTGAGAGTAAACAGAGAGGCTGAGAGTGAACAGAGAGGCTGAGAGTGAACAGAGAGGCTGAGAGATTAACAGAGAGGCTGAGAGTGAACAGAGAGGCTGAGAGATTAACAGAGAGGCTGAGAGTGAACAGAGAGGCTGAGAGTGAACAGAGAGGCTGAGAGATTAACAGAGGGGGTGAGAGTAAACAGAGAGGCTGAGAGATTAACAGAGAGGCTGAGAGTAAACAGAGAGGCTGAGAGATTAACAGAGAGGCTGAGAGTGAACAGAGAGGCTGAGAGATTAACAGAGAGGCTGAGAGATGAACAGAGAGGCTGAGAGTAAACAGAGAGGCTGAGAGTGAACAGAGAGGCTGAGAGTGAACAGAGAGGCTGAGAGATTAACAGAGAGGCTGAGAGTGAACAGAGAGGCTGAGAGATTAACAGAGAGGCTGAGAGTGAACAGAGAGGCTGAGAGATTAACAGAGGGGGTGAGAGTAAACAGAGAGGCTGAGAGTGAACAGAGAGGCTGAGAGTGAACAGAGAGGCTGAGAGATTAACAGAGAGGCTGAGAGTGAACAGAGAGGCTGAGAGTGAACAGAGAGGCTGAGAGATTAACAGAGAGGCTGAGAGTGAACAGAGAGGCTGAGAGATTAACAGAGAGGCTGAGAGTGAACAGAGAGGCTGAGAGTGAACAGAGAGGCTGAGAGTAAACAGAGAGGCTGAGAGTAAACAGAGAGGCTGAGAGATTAACAGAGGGGGTGAGAGTAAACAGAGAGGCTGAGAGTAAACAGAGAGGCTGAGAGTGAACAGAGAGGCTGAGAGTAAACAGAGAGGCTGAGAGTAAACAGAGAGGCTGAGAGATTAACAGAGGGGGTGAGAGTAAACAGAGAGGCTGAGAGATTAACAGAGAGGCTGAGAGTGAACAGAGAGGCTGAGAGATTAACAGAGAGGCTGAGAGTGAACAGAGAGGCTGAGAGTGAACAGAGAGGCTGAGAGATTAACAGAGAGGCTGAGAGTGAACAGAGAGGCTGAGAGATTAACAGAGAGGCTGAGAGTGAACAGAGAGGCTGAGAGTGAACAGAGAGGCTGAGAGATTAACAGAGAGGCTGAGAGTGAACAGAGAGGCTGAGAGATTAACAGAGAGGCTGAGAGTGAACAGAGAGGCTGAGAGTAAACAGAGAGGCTGAGAGTAAACAGAGAGGCTGAGAGATTAACAGAGGGGGTGAGAGTAAACAGAGAGGCTGAGAGATTAACAGAGAGGCTGAGAGATGAACAGAGAGGCTGAGAGTAAACAGAGAGGCTGAGAGTAAACAGAGGCTGAGAGTAAACAGAGAGGCTGAGAGTAAACAGAGAGGCTGAGAGATTAACAGAGGGGGTGAGAGTAAACAGAGAGGCTGAGAGTAAACAGAGAGGCTGAGAGATTAACAGAGAGGCTGAGAGTGAACAGAGAGGCTGAGAGATTAACAGAGAGGCTGAGAGTGAACAGAGAGGCTGAGAGATTAACAGAGAGGCTGAGAGTGAACAGAGAGGCTGAGAGTGAACAGAGAGGCTGAGAGATTAACAGAGAGGCTGAGAGTGAACAGAGAGGCTGAGAGATTAACAGAGAGGCTGAGAGTGAACAGAGAGGCTGAGAGTAAACAGAGAGGCTGAGAGTAAACAGAGAGGCTGAGAGATTAACAGAGGGGGTGAGAGTAAACAGAGAGGCTGAGAGATTAACAGAGAGGCTGAGATTGAACAGAGAGGCTGAGAGTAACAGAGAGGCTGAGAGTGAACAGAGAGGCTGAGAGTGAACAGAGAGGCTGAGAGTGAACAGAGAGGGATGAACACAGTAGACTAAGCACAGTATAGCGGCACCGAATCGGCAAAAGTGTGATGCAGCCATTTTCAATCCCACCTGGGTTCGGGAGGATAGGTATACCTGGGTGCAGCGGCAAGATGAAAGCTAATGCACTGGTGCACCCACCACACCGAACTTTTGACACCGAGTGCAACTTTAAACTGTGCTATCGTTCGCGCCCAAATCCGCTTGTAGCTTTTTGTCTTCCGGGAGTATTCAGGCTGCGAGGGCAATTGCAGAAAATATTTAACGAACTGAAAACAGCTGAGGTTTTGGGGAGGATGACGCGACCTTTTCACCGTTGCTGGCCCAGCTAAAATGCTTAAAGCTTTATTGTCTGGGCCGGTGGCCCATCGTTTCAAACAAAGTAGCAGCTTACAGCGAGGTGCGGCGAATGAAATTTTATTGTTTCACCGCTCCAGATGTGAGCCGCGGTTTATTGGCCAGCCACCCTGCGGCTCGCTTTCAAATCCTCTTTTATCGTAGAAACAGTTCGACGGGAAGCTGGCAGCTTTGGGGGACTGCCGGGTCTGTCTGCGGTTTCTATGCATCTTTTTACTGTTGCATGCCCCACACTGCTGGCCTGTCCCATCTGTCCCACACTGCTGGCCTGTCCCATCTGTCCCACACTGCTGGCCTGTCCCACACTGCTGGCCTGTCCCACACTGCTGGCCTGTCCCATCTGCCCCACACTGCTGGCCTGTCCCACACTGCTGGCCTGTCCCACACTGCTGGCCTGTCCCACACTGCTGGCCTGTCCCATCTGCTCCACACTGCTGGCCTGTCCCACACTGCTGGCCTGTCCCATCTGTCCCACACTGCTGGCCTGTCCCATCTGCCCCACACTGCTGGCCTGTCCCACACTGCTGGCCTGTCCCATCTGTCCCACACTGCTGGCCTGTCCCACACTGCTGGCCTGTCCCACACTGCTGGCCTGTCCCATCTGCTCCACACTGCTGGCCTGTCCCACACTGCTGGCCTGTCCCATCTGTCCCACACTGCTGGCCTGTCCCATCTGCCCCACACTGCTGGCCTGTCCCACACTGCTGGCCTGTCCCATCTGTCCCACACTGCTGGCCTGTCCCACACTGCTGGCCTGTCCCACACTGCTGGCCTGTCCCATCTGCCCCACACTGCTGGCCTGTCCCATCTGCTCCACACTGCTGGCCTGTCCCACACTGCTGGCCTGTCCCATCTGCCCCACACTGCTGGCCTGTCCCACACTGCTGGCCTGTCCCATCTGCCCCACACTGCTGGCCTGTCCCACACTGCTGGCCTGTCTCATCTGTCCCACACTGCTGGCCTGTCCCATAAAATCCCCAATCCCCTCTGGAATACGAGAGAATTATTGTTAAAAATGCTTGGAAATAAAAAATAATGCATGGAGAAAATATTGGAGGATAAAAGGGAGAATGCGAGTGGGGATACTCGTGCAGTTATGCTCAGCTGGTGCTCAGCGCAGTGAAACAGGCGGCTGCAGCAGAGGGGATGGGGGCGGCCCAGCATTATACGGGCACCAGCTAAATCCCGCAGCCAGCCGTATCCGCCACTCAAATCCCTTCAGTTTTCTCCTCAGCTGGAGTCGATAAGGGCCAGGCCGCGGAGGAGATGGAGACGCCATGCTGGGGGGGGGGGTACAGAGTTGCTATGCGGGCTTTGGGAGGCGAATATTACGGCTAGAATTTGCTTCCAAGACTCGCCCATAATCTCGCCACAGGATTGGCGGTCTGACAGGGCGGTGAGGGCTGCTCCCCGGTGCCCTGGGCCTGAGATCTGGTCTCAAGGCTATCTCTGAGGTGGCTAAGGATCCCTCAGTAGCTCTGTGGGGTGGCTAAGGATCTGTCTGTAGCTCTGTGGGGTGGCTAAGGATCTGTCTGTAGCTCTGTGAGGGGGCTAAGGATCTGTCTGTAGCTCTGTGGGGTGGCTAAGGATCTGTCTGTAGCTCTGTGGAGTGGGCTAAGGATCTGTCTGTAGCTCTGTGAGGGGGCTAAGGATCTGTCTGTAGCTCTGTGGGGTGGCTAAGGATCTGTCTGTAGCTCTGTGAGGGGGCTAAGGATCTGTCTGTAGCTCTGTGGGGTGGCTAAGGATCTGTCTGTAGCTCTGTGGGGTGGCTAAGGATCTGTCTGTAGCTCTGTGGGGTGGCTAAGGATCTGTCTGTAGCTCTGTGGGGTGGCTAAGGATCTGTCTGTAGCTCTGTGGGGGGGCGAAGGATCTGTCTGTAGCTCTGTGGGGGGCTAAGGATCTGTCTGTAGCTCTGTGGGGTGTGGGGGCTAAGGATCTGTCTGTAGCTGTGTGGGGTGGCTAAGGGTCTGTCCGCAGCTCTGTGGGGTGGCTAAGGATCTGTCAACAGTTCTGTGGGGTGGCTAAGGATCCAAAACTCGAGATTCAAAACCCCCATAGCTACCATTGCGAATCCACAGAAAAGTGAGCCAAGAAACTCGGCTTCTCAGATCGCATTGGCGAGGCTGTCAGGCACCGGAATCAACTTTCGGACAGTCCCCCGAGTTCATGAGTGAGTTCATGAGTGAGTTCATGAGTGAGTTCATGAGCGAGTTCATGAGTGAGTTCATGAGTGAGTTCATGAGTGAGTTCATGAGTGAGTTCATGAGTGAGTTCATGAGCGAGTTCATGAGTGAGTTCGTGAGTGAGTTCATGAGCGAGTTCATGAGTGAGTTCATGAGTGAGTTCATGAGTGAGTTCATGAGTGAGTTTCATTAGTCCATGCGTGATTTCATAAGTAAGTTCATGAGTGAGTTTATGAGTGAGTTTATGAGTGAGTTCATGAGTGAGTTCATGGGTGAGTTCATGAGTGAGTTTATGAGTGAGTTCATGAGTGAGTTCATGAGTGAGTTCATGAGTGAGTTCATGAGTGAGTTGAATGAGTTCATTAGTGAGTTCATGACCTTGATTCCGTCCGAGAAGATAACAAGCCGTTGTTGCCATTCCGTAAGCAACTGTCTATTTTAAAAGCTTTCAACCGACCTTAAAAAAGCTTTTTTTGTCTGCCACTTGAAACAAATCGATTTTAACTGGCTCTGCTTGGAGCAAAGCGCAGGGCCTCTCAAGCCTGAGCTGGTCTGTTTGGTCCTGAACTGTGGCATTACAGCAGCCCTTCTCCTTATCGTATGCCGACAATATGCCAGACAGTATACTGGTAAATATTGATTGTTGTTGGTAAGCTGACTTGGTTATAGATATCTATGCTCGTATATATTTGTGTGCATAAAGCAAGCCAAAAGCAAAGATTGATCCCTATGGGAAGAAAACTCCCCAAGACCTTAGTAGAGAGGCTGACTCTGACTCTGCCAGCCAATGGGGTCGCAGCTCGCATATGATTGGCTGGTCTGACCCAGCACAAAAATACCAAATCCTAAGCCCTTCGTGTCCGCTCCCCAGGTTCTCTTTATCAGCGTTTAGACTCAGTCTGCTTCTCTCTGTTATTTAGGCAATTTTATTTTATTATCGTGCAATTACGAATAATTTAAAGTCACCCTACTCGGCTGGGATGCCCTCAAAGCTGTTAAAACTATGCCACTGAAGCCGCTGCCGCCACTGCTGCTTCTTCTTCTGGTTTCCTGTCTTCTGCTTTTGCTGCCTTCGTCAACGTCGCCTTTGTTGAGCCCGAAGCCACGGCTGCCGCCGGCCCCGCTGATTGGGTACGAGAGACCGACAAGGATTGACATCGATCCGGAGAGCTGGCAGTACTTCCAGGGTGAGCCTTCCGGTTGTGGCCATAGACTGTTGTACGTTTAGATAGATAAATACGATACGATACGATTAGATAGATAGATACTTTGGGTGTTTATTGCCATAGACTGTTGTACATTCATATAGACAAATACGGGGTGTTTATTGCCATAGACTGCTGTACATTCATATAGACAAAGAAGGGGTGTTTATTGCCATAGACTGCTGTACATTCATATAGACAAAGAAGGGGTGTTTATTGCCATAGACTGCTGTACATTCATATAGACAAAAGAGGGGTGTTTATTGCCATAGACTGTTGTACATTCATATAGACAAATACGGGGTGTTTATTGCCATAGACTGCTGTACATTCATATAGACAAATACGGGGTGTTTATTGCCATAGACTGTTGTACATTCAAATAGATAAATACGGGGCGTTTATTTCCATAGACTGCTGTACATTCATATAGACAAAGAAGGGGTGTTTATTGCCATAGACTGCTGTAAATTCATATAGATAAATACGAGGTGTTTATTGCCATAGACTGCTGTACATTCATATAGATAAATACGGGGTGTTTATAGCCATAGACTGTTGTACATTCATATAGATAAATACGGGGTGTTTATTGCCATAGACTGCTGTACATTCATATAGATAAATACGGGGCGTTTATTTCCCTAGACTGGTTAACAATAGGTTGACAAGCAATTTTTCATGTTATTCTTAGCTGGTTAATCTTTCTAATCGACTCGTTCAGCTACTCAGTGAAACTTCTTGTTAATTTTCTCGATTCGCTGTCACCCGATGAGTCATATGGGAGGTGTTATTAGAATTTTTCGCACATCCGGCCTCTGGGCTAAGAATTGAGCTCCTGGAAGGTGACAGAAGCTACAGAGGCTCTTAATCAGCCTGTTTGATGCTAGGAGAAGAAGAAATTCCTTGTCACGTTGCAAGTGAACAGCAAATCAGACTGTTTGTTCCTGTCGACTCCGGGCCCAGTGCTTGCCTCCGGGATGGACAGACAGGACAGGCACAAGCAGATTTAGGCTAACAAGATGACACACAAGGGACCACAGAATTTTAGAATCCGGTTTGAACAACCAAATATTTGGTAGTTTATTGGATAGAACATTGCTGTTGCGTAACTGGGCGTTGGACCAGCTCTGCTGTAGCTTCCCAGGCCCAGCGTTTGCCACTGCCAATCAGTTATGATTGGCTATTTAGAAATTGCTCAGGGATTGCGTCCCAGTGAGATAGCGTAGCTGCTAATGACCCGCATGTCAGGTTTGAAATAATTCACTGTGATGTGAATTGTGCAGTTTTTGAATAGCAGTAATTTGATTCTTTCTCTAGAAACTACTACATTCGTGAGCATTAAATCTTGTGAATATTAGATCCCGTGAATGTTAGATCCCGTGAATTTTAGATCCCGTGAATTTTAGATCCCGTGAATAATACATCCCGTGAACATTAGACCCCGTGAACATTAGACCCCGTGAACATTAGATCCCGTGAATATTAAATCTCGTGAACATTAGATTCTAGGAATATTAGATCCCGTGAACATTAGATCCCGTGAATATTAAATCTCGTGAATATTAGATTCTAAGAATATTAGATCTCGTGAACATTAGACCCCGTGAACATTAGACCCCGTGAACATTAGATCCCGTGAACATTAGATTCTGGGAACATTAGACCCTGTGAACATTAGACCCCGTAAACATTAGACCCCGTAAACATTAGATCCCGTGAATATTAGATCACGTGAGCATTAGATCCCATTTAATATTAAATCTCGCGAATATTAGATCCTATATAAACATTAGATTTTGTGAACATTCAATCCCATGAACCCTCGATCCCGTGAACTCCAGATGCAGATGCAAAGGAAACAAAATGCATCCCG
>NIVC01000628.1:280000-330000 GCA_002269645.1 Macrostomum lignano
CATCCCAGGAGAGAGCTGCCGGCTCCTTCCCAGCTGCTTGGGGAAGTGAGCGACCAGTCATCAGTTAGGGGCTAACCCTCCGCCTAGAGTCTCCCATGAGACCCCTGGCGACTAGAAGTGCAAAAAAGCGAAACCAAACGACCAGTCATAGTTTTTTTTAAGTTTCAAAATGCACGATTTCTCGTTTCTTTCTCTAATTTCTCTCTCCAACCATGCAGACCAAGTTTCCAGCAGCTGTCCCGTTCGCGAATATTGGCTAAGCTAAGCGTGCATTGAGCTATAGGGGGATTAACAGCTCCAGGACTCGGCAGCATTATTCCCATCTGGTTTGAGTCCCCTGAAAGCTCGAAAGTTCTCGGCTGCTCCTGCTGCTCGTTCTGGTGGACTTTTATGCGAGCAGAATTTGGCATTGAGCTGCTTAGCTGGCTGCGTCCCGTGACTCCTGTTGGCTCAACTGTGTCTCCGCGCCTGCCTGTTCCTGTCTGTGTCTCCGTGTCCGTCTGTGTCTGTGTCTCTGTGTCCGTCTGTGTCTGTGTGTCCATCTGTGCCTGTGTCTCTGTGTCTCTGTGTCTGTGTCTCTGTGTCTCTGTGTCTGTGTCTCCGTGTCCATCTGTGCCTGTGTCTCTGTGTCCGTCTGTGTCTCTGTGTCCGTCTGTGCCTGTGGCTTTGTATCCATCTGTGTCTGTGTCTCTGTGTCTCTGTGTCTGTGTCTGTGTCCGTCTGTGTCTGTGGCTTTGTATCCATCTGTGTCTGTGTCTCTGTGTCTCTGTGTCTGTGTCTGTGTCCGTCTGTGTCTGTGGCTTTGTATCCATCTGTGTCTGTGTCTCTGTGTCTCTGTGTCTGTGTCCGTCTGTGTCTGTGTGTCCATCTGTGCCTGTGTCTCTGTGTCTCTGTGTCTGTGTCTCTGTGTCTCTGTGTCTCTGTGTCTGTGTCTCTGTGTCTCTGTGCCTGTGTCTCCGTGTCCATCTGTGCCTGTGTCTCTGTGTCCGTCTGTGTCTGTGGCTGTGTCCGTCTGTGTCTGTGGCTTTGTATCCATCTGTGTCTGTGTCTCTGTGTCTCTGTGTCTGTGTCCGTCTGTGTCTGTGTGTCCATCTGTGTCTGTGTCTCTGTGTCTCTGTGTCTGTGTCTCTGTGTCTCTGTGCCTGTGTCTCCGTGTCCATCTGTGCCTGTGTCTCTGTGTCCGTCTGTGTCTGTGTCTGTGTCCGTCTGTGTCTGTGGCTTTGTATCCATCTGTGTCTGTGTCTCTGTGTCTCTGTGTCTGTGTCTGTGTCCGTCTGTGTCTGTGGCTTTGTATCCATCTGTGTCTGTGTCTCTGTGTCTCTGTGTCTGTGTCCGTCTGTGTCTGTGTGTCCATCTGTGCCTGTGTCTCTGTGTCTCTGTGTCTCTGTGTCTGTGTCTCTGTGTCTCTGTGTCTGTGTCTCTGTGTCTCTGTGCCTGTGTCTCCGTGTCCATCTGTGCCTGTGTCTCTGTGTCCGTCTGTGTCTGTGGCTTTGTATCCATCTGTGTCTGTCTCTCTGTGTCCGTCTGTGTCTGTGTCTCTGTGCCTGTGTCTCCGTGTCCATCTGTGCCTGTGTCTCTGTGTCCGTCTGTGTCTCTGTGTCCGTCTGTGTCTCTGTGTCCGTCTGTGTCTGTGGCTTTGTATCCATCTGTGTCTGTCTCTCTGTGTCCGTCTGTGTCTGTGTCTCTGTGTCCATCTGTGCCTGTGTCTTTGTGTCCGTCTGTGTCTGTCTCTGTGTCCATCTGTGCCTGTGTCTCTGTGTCCGTCTGTGTCTGTCTCTGTGTCCATCTGTGCCTGTGTCTCTGTGTCCGTCTGTGCCTATGTCTCTGTGTTCATCTGTGCCTGTGTCTCTGTGTCCATCTGTGTCTGTCTCTGTGCCCATCTGTGTCCGTGTCTCTGTGTCCGTCTGTGTCCGTGTCTCTGTGTCCGTCTGTGCCTGTGTCTCTGTGTCCATCTGTGCCTGTGTCACTGTGTCCGTCTGTGTCTGTCTCTGTGTCCATCTGCGCCTGTGTCTCCGTGTCCATCTGTGCCTGTGTCTCTGTGTCCGTCTGTGTCTGTGTCTCTGTGTTCATCTGTGCCTGTGTCTCTGTGTCCGTCTGTGTCTCTGTGTCCGTCTGTGTCTGTGTCTGTGTCTCTGTGTTCATCTGTGCCTGTGTCTCTGTGTCCGTCTGTGCCTGTGTCTCTGTGTCCGTCTGTGTCTGTGTCTCTGTGTCTGTCTGTGTCTTTATCTATCTATGTCTCTTTCTCTGTGTCGGTTTATGCCTTCGTATTTGTTTGTGTCTCTAAAGGCTGTCTGTCTGTCTGTCTGTCTGTCTGTCTGTCTGTCTGTCTGTCTGTCTGTCTGTCTGTCTGTCTGTCTGTCTGTCTGTCTGTCTGTCTGTCTGTCTGTCTGTCTGTCTGTCTGTCTGTCTGTCTGTCTGTCTGTCTGTTCGCCACATCTTCACCCTCCCTGCCTCTTCCCATCATTATATTTGTCAATGAGTGCCCATCCTCATCATACTCTTTCTCGAAGCCGCGCCCCGGATCAGGAATTGTTTCGCCTCGACAAACTGGCGGCTCAACCGAAGCAGTTGTGTCCTGTAATTCTTTTCATTCCCCGGTTTGTTTCTCACCCCCCTCCCAGAGCCGGGCCTGTTGATCCGCGCGCCCGAGCGGCGGCAATCGATGAGGCAGGGGAGTTTGGGGGATAATTCTCCCACAGCCGCGTCTGTTGGGCGCTTCTGATTGCCGGGTTGGGGGGGGGGAGGACTAGAAAGAATAACAGCGTGAGGATCTTCTAGGAGCCTGTTTGGCAATTTCGAGCGCAGCAAGCAGACTGGCAGTCGGCGAAGAGAGCGACAGGAATGGCTAGAAGAGAGAAATCCTCGCAGACTCAATTGCCAATCACCCGGACAGCAGGCCAATGAGGATGTAAGCACGCTTCCCCACCAGGAGGGAAGTTTCTGGATCAAGTTTAATCACAGCCCGCCCGCCTCCAGTAAAAAGGCATCTCAGCCGCAGAATGCTGAGACAGGCCGAGACAAAACACTAGCGAGTGATTTACTGGAATCTCTCAGGCGTGCGAAACGAGTTCGTCATTTTTGTTATAATTCCGTCCGTCGGAGCACTTTCCCTGGTTTGGACTGACACGGTTTGATCAGCTTAGCGTGTCGCGATATTGATGCATGCAACAAGTCAGTTCTGAGACAGTCCAGTGAACTTTTCCATCGGGGTTTTGTTGCTAGAATGCCAGGAGGAAAATAAATGCTATTAACTGATTGCATTGAGTGTGCACTTTTATTATTGTCTCTTACCAAAAAGCTTCTAATCACCCCACTTCTTATCAGTGTACGCGCAAGGTCTGTACTCTGACCCCCGATCCTTCACCCACCTCACTCCTTGCGCTGTCAGTGTGGCTGCAAGGTCTGTACTCTGTGATCCCCGATCCTTCACCCACCTCACTCCTTGCGCTGTCAGTGTGGCTGCAAGGTCTGTACTCTGTGATCCCCGATCCTTCACCCACCTCACTCCTTGCGCTGTCAGTGTGGCTGCAAGGTCTGTACTCTGTGATCCCCGATCCTTCACCCACCTCATTTCTTGCGCTTATCAGTGCGGGTGCAAGGTCTGTACTCTGTGATCCCCGATCCTTCACCCACCTCACTTCTTGCGCTTATCAGTGCGGGTGCAAGGTCTGTACTCTGTGACCCCCGATCCTTTACCCACCTCACTCCTTGCGCTTATCAGTGCGGGTGCAAGGTCTGTACTCTGTGATCCCCGATCCTTCACCCACCTCACTTCTTGCGCTTATCAGTGCGGGTGCAAGGTCTGTACTCTGTGATCCCCGATCCTTCACCCACCTCACTCCTTGCGCTGTCAGTGCGGGTGCAAGGTCTGTACTCTGTGATCCCCGATCCTTCACCCACCTCACTCCTTGCGCTGTCAGTGCGGGTGCAAGGTCTGTACTCTGTGACCCCCGATCCTTCACCCACCCCACTCCTTGCGCTATCAGTGCGGATGCAAGGTCTGTACTCTGTGACATCCCGATCCTTCACCCACCTCACTCCATGCGCTATCAGCATGCGCGCAGATGCTTTTTAGTTTACAAATTCAACTTCACTCGCTTCATAGTTAGTCTTAGTCGGTGCATTCTGTCCGCCACTGAAAAGTATTAAGTCGCTGAAGCAGAGCAGATGGATGTATTGAAAGGCAGAAAATTGCGCGAGGCCCACTGAGCAAACAGGCCTGGTTGCTGAAGTGCCAATCCATTCCGGTTCGTCAAAAGCAATTCCTTAATTATGCCACGGATGCAGTTCCACTTTTTTCATGGGTATATGGGAAACCGTTTCTCTAGCAGAGAAGGATCAAGTGCTTTTTCTGGGAAATTTTCTGCTTGGGAAAATAGAATTCCTTCACGAATGATAAGCAAACCTACCTATTTGCACAGATATTAGCAATGTTGTTCATCATTAAGCATCGATATTTTTATGGGACTTTTGCACCGACAATTTAGCTCGTACCCGTATAATCAAGATCTGGGCAGACTTGCAAACATTGGTCCCGAAAATTTCTAACAAAATCGTATCTTTCTGACCAACCATCCCTATCTTGCTCCCTCTGCACACCCTACCTATCCTCCCTGCTCACCCTACCTATCCTCCCTGATCACCCTACCTTCCTCCCTGATCACCCTACCTTCCTCCCTGATCACCCTACCTTCCTCCCTGATCACTCTACCTTCCTCCCTACCCACCCTACTTTCCTCATTACTCACCCTACCTTCCTCCCTACTCACCCTACCTATCCTCTCTGCTCACCCTACCTATCCTCCCTGCTCACTCTACCTATCCACCCTGCTCACCCTACCTATCCTCCTGCTCACCCTACCTTCCTCCCTACTCACCCTACCTTCCTCCCTGGTCACCCTACTTTCCTCATTACTCACCCTACCTTCCTCCCTACTCACCCTACCTATCCTCTCTGCTCACCCTACCTATCCTCCCTGCTCACTCTACCTATCCTCCCTGCTCACCCTACGTATCCTCCCTGCTCACCCTACCTTCCTCCCTGGTCACCCTACCTTCCTCCCTACTCACCCTACCTTCCTCCCTACTCACCTTACCTATCCTCCCTACTCACCATGTACCCTACCTTCCTTCATACTCCCCTATCTTCCTTCCTCTACCCATCCCACCACCCAGATCCGCTCTCAACCCACTCGCCCCACCTACCGCTCGGACAGGCCTGGTGTCAGCCGACCTGCCCAACAGGAAGCTGCTACTCTGCTCAGGCGCTGGTCACAGCGTGAGCTGCCCGGCCAGCACCAGCATCGCCGTCTCCTCTGCGCATTTCGGACGGCGCGGCGAAACCAACGCCTGCTATCAGGCACAGACTGGCGAGCTGGAAGGCAGCGGCTGGTCGCCAGTGAACAAAACCTGCGAAGTCTCTGATCTAGCCAAGGTAAATTAATTAGGGAGTCAGAATTATCATTTGCACCTTATGTACAGCCCCATATCTCTTACCCTCAATGTACATTCGTGAATCTCTCTCCCTCAATCTACTGCCTCAAACCCCTTGCCCTCAATGTAAATTCGCGAATCTCTCTCCCTCAATCTACTGCCTAAAACCCCTTGTCCTCAATGTACATTCGCGAATCTCTCTCCCCTCAATCTACTGCCTCAAACCCCTTGTCCTCAATGTACATTCGCGAATCTCTCTCCCCTCAATCTACTGCCTAAAACCCCTTGCCCTCAATGTAAATTCGCGAATCTCTCTCCCCTCAATCTACTGCCTAAAACCCCTTGTCCTCAATGTACATTCGCGAATCTCTCTCCCCTCAATCTACTGCCTCAAACCCCTTGTCCTCAATGTACATTCGCGAATCTCTTGCCCTCAATGTACAGTATCAAACCTTTCTATCCCAAATCTACAACCTCAAGCCCCTTACATCATCTGCAGCCCCCTAACCCGAAGTATTTCTACACTATTTACCCCACTATTTCCATCCAAATTCACCCCAGCACACAGGAGAGACAGCAAACCTTCCTCCCTGCGCCCCAAATTACCGCAAACAAAAATCGCACTTTTCCCGCCAACCTTAACAATCGGCATTCGCAAATCCTTATTTAGTTTCTCCCCCAACCCCGCCTCCGCATTCGCCGCCCAGATACTGTCAGGCAGGTGCGCGGGCCGCTCCGAATGCCGGCTGTCCTCAGACCCTCAGGGCCTCCCCTGCCACGGCCTGCAGCCCTTCCTGTCACTCACGTACGTCTGTCAACCTGGTAAGTCCGGGAGAGCTGCACAAGCCAGGCGGATACGAGGGGAAGAGAATAAGGGAATTGTTTGTTTTTTATCGCGTCCGGGAAGAATTACTTCCCCAGCCTCCCCATCTTCGTCATCATCTTATAGTTTTTCCCCTCTTCAGCGAACCCTTCGAAGAGCAAAAATGAGGGGAGTGAAAAAATATTGACGCCGCATTTCTCTACTCCCACTGAAGCTGGCTGCCGCGCTGGCTTCTGAGACGCAGGAAGACTAACCCGTCAACCCCTCCATTCTCTCGATTCCTCCCCTTAGCCTTGAACTGCTTCTTTGGCCCTCCATCTAGAAGGCGTGTGCTATTCAGAGAATTGCAGGCTCTCCCAGTCACAGTAGCCAACTCAAACCACAATGCAGACCCTCCAGCGCATGATTCTCTTGAGCAGACAATTCCAGGCAAGAAGATCTCAGACGATGAGAGAAAGAGAGAGAAATGTGTCGCGTGAATTCAATTGGCGCCTACTCTGGGTTGCGCCCCGCCCCATTTGGAGTTTCTGCTTTCAGCGAGCGAAACGCGCGCGTGTCTGTCTGTCTGTAAAAAAGCGCAGAGTTTGCTAGGCTGGGCGCATTTCCAACCCACCCAGCCTCCTTATTCACCATACGACGTAGAGCCGCTTAAGGGAGGGATTGTCGGAGCTTTGAAAGATTAAATGCACCCAGCCTGAATAGTCTGTGGGTGTCAGGGTGTCAGGAATTCAGCGTGTCAGAGTGTCTGGTTGTCAGGGTGTCAGGTTGTCAGGGTGTCAGGGTGTCAGGGTGTCTAGGTATCTGGGTGTCAGTGTGTCAGGGTGTCAGAGTGTCTGGTTGTCAGGGTGTCTGTTTGTCAGGGTGTCTGGTTTTCAGGGTGTCAGGGTGTCAGTGTGTCAGGGTGTCAGGGTGTCAGTGTGTCAGGGTGTCAGGGTGTCAGGGTGTCAGGGTGTCAGGGTGTCAGGGTGTCAGTGTGTCAGGGTGTCAGGGTGTCAGTGTGTCAGTGTGTCAGGGTGTCAGGGTGTCAGGGTGTCAGGGTGTCAGGGTGTCAGGGTGTCAGGGTGTCAGGGTGTCAGGGTGTCAGGGTGTCAGGGTGTCAATTTTTCAGGGTGTTTGGTTGTCAATTTGTCAATTTGTCAGGGTGTCTGGTTGTCAGGGTGTCTGGTTGTCAATTTGTCAATTTGTCAGGGTGTCTGGTTGTCAGGGTGTCTGGTTGTCAGGGTGTCTGGTTGTCAGGGTGTCAGGGTATCAGGGTGTCAGGGTGTCAGGGTGTCAATTTTTCAGGGTGTTTGGTTGTCAATTTGTCAATTTGTCAGGGTGTCTGGTTGTCAGGGTGTCTGGTTGTCAGGGTGTCTGGTTGTCAGGGTGTCTGGTTGTCAGGGTGTCAGGGTATCAGGGTGTCAGGGTGTCAGGGTGTCAGGGTGGCACAGCACTGAATTCTGAGGAGGGGGCGCTCCGTGGGGTCAGGAAGGAGCATTCAGCGCCTCATCGCCAGCAACCTTGCTGCAAAAGACAGGATTAGAGCTGCACAGCAGAGCTGACACAAAGAAGCAGAGCCGGGTAAATACTTCACTGTAGCAAAAGACTGAAAGAAAGAAATCAGGAAATTGTTATCGTTAAAAGAGACGACCGGAAGTGGAGACGGAACGCTAGCAAAAGAGGGAGATTTCGGGGAGCAGTCAGATTCGCTACAGTAATTGAAAGAGGCGATCCGCCCGAGGGCTCTGACGAAGAAGTGCAGGCGTAAACGCGGCTTGTTTCCCCACTCTCAAGGTAAATAGACTCGGATGTCTGCTTTAAGCATCTTTTTTCAGATACGAACTTTTAAAATCGCATAAATAACAAATTTTCCTAATTGGAATTTCTAAGTGCCTAGTATGGTTAATTAAATTGTGTGAATTCAATCTTGTAATCCATCTGTTGAGCTCTGTTCTAACTTACTGTCTGGCTGTCGGGCCTTAATGCACATTCTATCTCATGGGAGCTCATATTGAGATAGAATGGCTCAATAGCTACTCAATAGCTACTCAATAGCTACTCAATGGCTACTCAATAGCTACTCAATAGCTACTCGATAGCTACTCAATAGCTACTCAATAGCTACTCAATGGCTACTCAATAGCTACTCAATGGATACTCAATAGCTACTCAATAGCTACTCAATGGCTACTCAATGGCTACTCAATGGCTACTCAATGGCTACTCAATAGCTACTCAATAGCTACTCAATAGCTACTAAATAGCTACTCAATAGCTACTCAATAGCTACTCAATGGATACTCAATAGCTACTCAATAGGTACTCAATTGCTACTCAATAGCTACTCAATAGCTACTCAATAGCTACTCAATAGCTACTCAATAGCTACTCAATGGCTACTCAATAGCTACTCAATAGCTACTCAATAGCTACTCAATAGCTACTCAATAGCTACTCAATAGCTACTCAATAGCTACTCAATAGCTACTCAATAGCTACTCAATAGCTACTCAATAGCTACTCAATAGCTCCTCAATAGCTACTCAATAGCTACTCAATAGCTACTCAATAGCTACTCAATGGCTACTCAATAGCTACTCAATAGCTACTCAATAGCTACTCAATAGCTACTCAATAGCTACTCAATAGCTACTCAATAGCTACTCAATGGCTACTCAATAGCTACTCAATAGCTACTCAATAGCTACTCAATAGCTACTCAATAGCTACTCAATAGCTACTCAATGGCTACTCAATAGCTACTCAATAGCTACTCAATAGCTACTCAATAGCTACTCAATAGCTACTCAATGGCTACTCAGTAGCTACTCAATAGCTACTCAATAGCTACTCAATAGCTACTCAATAGCTACTCAATGGCTACTTAATAGCTACTCAATAGCTACTCAATAGCTACTCAATAGCTACTCAATAGCTACTCAATAGCTACTCAATAGCTACTCAATAGCTACTCAATAGCTACTCAATAGGTACTCAATTGCTACTCAATGGCTACTCAATAGCTACTCAATAGGTACTCAATAGCTACTCAATGGCTACTCAATAGCTACTCAATAGCTACCCAATGGCCATTGCTCAAACTCAATCCCCGCCGACTCCAGCTCTGCAGTCTCTGCTGCTGTGCTCAGGCAACCAGCGCACCATCCGGTGCCCGGCAGGCCACAGAGTCGTCGTAGCGCACGCCAGACTCACTCGGAAATATCAGCTGAACGGCGGCGAGGCGACCTGCCCGGACCTGGTGAGCAGCACTCAGCTCACCAACTGCCGAGACGAAGAGTTCACCAACCCGATGCGGGCGATCTGCGCCAAGGAGGAGGACAGATGCGGCCTCAGCGCCACCTTCCCGGCTAAGCCCGGCTGCGCCCCCGGTCACATGTTCCTTGTGTACGCCTGCGGTGAGTACAGTACGAGTACAGTATGAGTACGGTATGAGTACAGTACGAGTACAGTATGAGTACAGTATGAGTACAGTATGATTACATTATGAGTACAGTATGAGTACAGTATGAGTACAGTATGAGTACATTATGAGTACAGTATGAGTACAGTATGAGTACAGTACGAGTACAGTATGAGTACGGTATGAGTACAGTACGAGTACAGTATGAGTACAGTATGAGTACAGTATGATTACATTATGAGTACAGTATGAGTACAGTATGAGTACAGTATGAGTACATTATGAGTACAGTATGAGTACATTATGAGTACAGTATGAGTACAGTATGAGTACAGTATGAGTACAGTCAAACTTTATACCTTGTTTAACTTTTGAGCTAGCAGAAGTGACTGTCAAGACTTTCGACAATGTGAAGTTTCAAGCTTGTAAATGCCCCCAACTGATCGCCTATTCGATGGCTCAATGCTCCATCCGTGAGAAATAGCTCAGAACAAGATATGCATGTGCAGACAATAATCGATAGATGCAAAAAGTCAGGAATTACGGTTGTGACTAAGCAAAAAAATTATTGAACCTTTGACCGAGGCCCGTCAAGCGCCACTGCAAAACTGATTTTCACCCTCAACTCCAGTTTCCAAATCCCTGTACGAGCCCCGGCCGGCCAGAATAGTGCGCCCGGACGACTCGAACCGGCCGGACCGGGGCGGCCCGGCTCGACCCTGGCAGGACTCGACTGGGGGCAACAGGGACTTGCAGATCGTCAACGACCAGTGGCGACCGGCCAAGCAGTCCAACGGTAACGGCCTGGCTGGTCTCAATTTTCTACTTGTAAAATTAACACCTGAAAATCAAGGAGAATCCACGAAACCAATCAGTTTCGAGGGAACTAATTGATATTCCAAGAAATCATGAAGATTCTACGCCAGTGAAAGTTTGCAGGAAATCGAAAAGATTTAAAGCAAATCATAGATTCAAAAAATATAATAACAATAATTGATTACACCTGCCCTAATGGCCAGATGTGCAACCGACAGCTCAGCCGCAGCTATTGCGCGGCGCATCTGAAGGCTGCGTGCGGCTGTTCAGTCCAAGTACTGGGGGTCACCACACACACCCTCAATTACCCCAGCTAATGCTGGCACCCATTTTACAGCTGGGTGAACTGAAGCAATGCAGAGTTAAGTGTCTTCTCAAGGACAAAAATTGTTCTAGTGGGATCGGGAATCGACCCCTGACCTTCAAGTCGTCGTCGTGAGTGCGACGCTCTGACCACTAGGCTACAACCCCTCCAAAAAGATTTTAAGCAAATCATAGATCAGGACTAGTAGTATTTATTAGTAGTCCCTGTCATAGATTCCAGGAAATCACTGTGATCCAAATAAATTAGAAAGTTTTTTTATAGAAAATCGAGGATATTCCAGGAAAGTCGATGAAGTTCTAGGAAATCAAGTGAATTCCAGGAAAGCCGACGAGATTCCAGGAAATCAGTGCGATTAATTAAATGCCCTATAGGTTCTGGAAAAATTTGAAAAATCTAAGAAATCCAGAAGGACTTTAATAGTTTTAATACGATTCCAACAAAAATGAAGAATATTACGAGCGTATTTTCGAAATCGTCAAATAAGACGCCCGTAAAAACGTGTAAAATTCCAGGAAATCGATTATGATCCAGTGAAATTCCAGGAAAAATCAATGAGACAGCAAAAATTGCAGGACAATCGGAAGCGGACGGGTCCCATGGCAACCAAGCGGAGAGCAGCGGCAGCGGCGGCACGAGAAGTCGGGGCCGAGCTAACTCAGACCAGGAAGCTGATGAGAGTGAGTCCAGCAGTTGTTATTAAACTTCTAATCCTCGACATCGACACACAGCATAAGAAACAATTTAGCTTTTATTTCTCAGGTATTAGACGGAATTCTCGTGCGAAAATATTGGTACGGGGAAATCGTTTGTAAGAATCAAAAACAATTAATTTTTATTGTCGGCTGGATCTTTAATTGGTGGTTTCGCTGATAAACAATTAATTGGATAATTGGATAATTGGATAGACAGCTGGTTCAAGCGGCTAAAATACGAGTACTTCGTTAAATAATAATAATATTAAAATCAGCAGGTCCCCTAAATATTTTTCGAGCGTAAGATAGAGAACAAAGATAAAAAATCAGTATTGCGAGTCATTGCATTAGATAATTTCACCCCGAAGCACAATGGCAATTAGTTTTGGCCATGATTCTCTCCCGCGTTTATTACCTATCTAACAACAATGGCCACAAGCGTGGAATAATGAATAGGATTGATAAGTTTGCTGACCAATTCTCACCTTGCTGGTGATAAATAATCTCGCGGCAGAGGTGCCAGAAGAGGTTAAGGGAATGGGTCCTCCTACTTTTGCGTATATACAACGTTCAAACAGTTTTCTTTATATTCCTAGAAACCGTTCCGGCACCTTTCTCTCTCTGAAAGTCTATTTAAGCCTAATTTTTTGCACTTGTTATGTTCAGAACTATTAGCATACACAAATGAGGCTGATTTTACTGTAGACCGCGAATGTCTGGGTGTTTGTGTGTGGCATTTAAGGCGGTCAGGAGGAGGGGCAGCGGAGCCGCAGCTTCCAATTCAAAACAGGTGCACCTTGGCAGATTGGGGGCGGCAAACTGCCGCGGTTGTGTTTGGACCTTTCGGCTCTCGACCCCTCCCGGCCAGACTGACAAGGCGGTTTTTTATATAACTGGCCTGCTGTTGAACTGGCGAGAGGCTGCGGGTTGGGAGAGGCAGGGGGGAAATGCAAAGCAAATGAATGGCTGACTGACGGGCTGCGCGGCCATCCATCGGGCGAAGCACTTCGCTAGTAGCGGGGGGGGAGGCTCCATGCACTTTGTCGGATAGACGCGCGAACAGACGTGTTATAGATTCATTCTCGCTTCATTAATCTTGGTCACATCTGCAACTGGGACCGGGATTGTCCTTCGACTATGGGATTGGGAGTGTAGTACGTGCTACTAAGGCGAGGAATTCGGATTTATTCCTTGGTTCGAATCTGTAACTGGAACTGGCACCGGGAGTCCTGGGACTAGATTTAGAGCTGCGACCGGGACTTGGAATGGGACTTGGCTGTTACCGAAACTTGTCCTGGGACGTGAGACTATGACCGGGACTTGGACTTGGACTGGAGCTTGGGCTGTTACCAGGACTTGGACTGAGACTATAACCGGGACTTGGACTGGGACTATGACCGGGACTTGGACTGAGACTATAACCGGGACTTGGACTGAGACTATGACCGGGACTTGGACTGAGACTACGACCAGGACTTGGACCGAGACGATGACCGGGACTTGAATTGGGACTATAACCGGGACTTGGACTGAGACTACGACCGGGACTTGGACCGAGACGATGACTGGGACTTGGACTGAGACTATGACCGGGACTTGGACTGGGACTATGACCGGGACTTGGACTGGGATTATGACCGGGGAATTAAACTTGGACTATGACCGGGACTTGGACAGAGACAATGACCGGGACTTGGACAGAGACAATGACCGGGACTTGGACTGAGACCGAAGCTTGGGCTGTTACCGGGACTTGGACTTGGACTAAAAACTTTAGCTTTAAAAACGGATTGGACAGGGACCTCTTCAGTTTCTCTCTCACTTTTATACCTCAAATTGCGGGCGGACACGCGGAAACGTGGCATTTTCATTAGGACATTCCGCACCCCCAGATCTATCAATAATAGCAATAGCTGAGCCTATGCGCACCGCTGGAATGCGAACGGCGTGGCGTGGCTGGCCAGTCGGAGGGCTGGGGGACCAATAAATAAATTTGGGGAGGAAAATTTGGGATGCCATGTTGTTTTGACTGGGGAAGGGGGTAATTTTTAGCAAGGACAACAGGAAGCCAGTCAGTCATTATATGCACAGTTCCAGTCGGGTTGAATCAAACGAACCGGCGAAGACCTAAAGATGCACTCTTAGCTTCGCTGTTGATAGCTAGATAGACAGATTTTCAAATCTGCCTTTGTTCTACTTTTGCAACCAGTCATTCTTATTTACATGTATTTGCAGAATTGTTTAGCTGGATATTTTCTGCACGATAATTCCCGGGTCATTTTGTGCTTGCCTTCTTAGGGCTCTGGTTTCTCTGGTAATCAGTGGTGACTTTCAGTGCATTGTGTCGAAACAACTCTCATTTCAAGGGTCTTTCTAATCCAGATCTCCCAAAAATGTAAATGTCCAGTCGTAGTTGTCCTTGGCTTCCTTTTGCCTTCAAGATGATCTTTCGCAGGCTTAAGATACAGTCAAACTGTACGGATCTCGCAGTAAAGAGCTGGAATAGTGAGCCAGGAAAGTGGGGCGATTTGGTGCGCGGGGCCTGGCCGGACTCATTAGGGGACAATTTAGAGTCAGTTTAGACCGCGCCAAACTCTCAGGACTTCTTGCCGTCGCCCAACTCGTAGCTTCTCTGCTCTGCTCTCTAATTCTAGCCTCTAGTCTCTATCCAGCTTCAGACAGACCACTATGGGAGAAGGCTGAGAGGCGTTTGATCCGATTCGGCAGCGCGTCGAAATTCATTGGCGGCCTAATTCGCTGATGAGGCGGCTTGAAGAGGCTTGGCTAAGCTCAATTTCTTTCTACTTTCTGCTTTCTAAGGTGGCCGCAGGTTTTGTTTTCAAGATCTCGCGAATTGTACAAACTTCGTTGGATCCCATGCACTTTCTGGACTTCTGAATTGAAAATGAAGCGCGTATGCGTTTTGTCCGATGAGCGCTCGGTCACAATCTTATCAAGATACTCGTACGAGCGTATTTCCATGAAATGCAAGTAATAAAAGTTTTAGCCAAGTTTCAGTTGCTCCTGTTTCCTCAATGTAGTATTTTTCTATAAGTGCGGAGTACTCTCGAATGAATTCGTCTATGGCCAAAAGCCATGGAGCAAACAATTCAGCCAAAACGAGGCCATTCTATAGTCTATGGCCAAGGGGGCCGTAGCCCAGCGGTAGTGCAGCTGCTCTGGTGTGCCAGCGACCCAGGCTCGATTCCAAGTGCAGTCACATTAATTTGGGGCTGAATTGGAATCTCGGCTTGGCTCTGCTCGTGCAATTAACGGCCTTGAGAGCCAACCCCCCAAGGTGCAGTGAAGTGTACATGCCTAACGATAATATAAAGTTAGGGCCGCTGTACACTCCTGTGTGAGTGTGTGCCTGCGTACGTATCCGCGCGCTTGTATGCCTGCTCAGGGGAGTCGGCGGAATGGGCAGTAATGCCTCTCGCCGGTTGTTTGCCAATGTCGCTTAAAGTGCGCCAGGGTGCACACAACCCCCCTGCCTCTAATAAAAAAATAGTCCAGGGCCAAAGCACCTTAGGGCCAAAGATTGCCAGCCACTGCTACTTTTCTATGGCGTATCCTTAAAACAATCTAATTCTTAGCGATTAGTACTTTTATTATTTATGTTCCTGACTTCGCTTGCTCTGGGATTGAAGTGAAATACCGACCGAAAAACCCATAGAAAATCTTATTTAAACTACTTTTATTTTGCGGGATGTATTCAGATAAATCCCGGAGCCATACTTGTATGTCTATGGTTGAAGTTGGGGATGGGGGTGTGGGGGCGAAGCCCCCACATTCTTACCATAGACAAAATTTCATTAAGAAATTTCTCGAGTCACGAAGGAAGAGAAGAGAGAAGCTCGCTTATTTAGACACATACAATAATCCTTGCAATTTGTCCGGGAAAGTGATCGATTAAATTCGGCAAAATAAAATCTATGTCAATAACCTCCCTGAAGGTGAGCTTTAAAGTGGTTTAACGCACAATAAACAATTGGAGTCACAGTGATTGACTTGTACTGCAACTGGACTATTCGTATAATTTATTGGGTTCTTTTTTTAGAAACATCATATGCATCTTTTATGCGTGAATAGAAAATTACGAATACCAACATACAGTACCAACTCGATCCCCTCCTTCTCTCTCTCTCTATCTGTCTTATTCCATCAACTTAATACCCCTGGATATTGTGCAATCCATCCAGCCAGCTCCCCCGGCAACCGGAGCCAGATAGCCACCTGGCAGCCAGGAGTCTGACAGAAGATCTGGGGAGCGAGCCGGGTATTGGGAACTGGCCAGACTGGCTTTTGCCTCGGCTCTTTTCCTGCGCACCTGGGAAATCTGAGGAAATACAAATTACTGCATTGAGGATTCTTAATTCTGGCAGAAAAAACAGAGGGATAAATTGGATCCTTAAGCCAACAGCTCGGGGGATGGAGCAGCAGTTGGGAGCAATTAATAACCAAGCTGGCGGTGCAATAAATTCTGGGATATACTGTGGACATCTTGAAGAACGTTGTTTTTTCAAACTTCTGAAACCTTCCTGACAGATTAGATAGCGAGCTGCTGCTGGTATGACTAAACCGGGAACTTAATTGCGTATTGGTACTGATAAATCAGATAGCAGTAGCCTCACCATGCCGACCAATCAGAGATCAGTAAGTAGCTTTAAGCATACCGACCGATCAGAGATCAGTAAGTAGCCTTAAGCATACCGACCGATCAGAGATCAGTAAGTAGCCTTAAGCATACCGACCAATCAGAGATCAGTAAGTAGCCTTAAGCATACCGACCAATCAGAGATCAGTAAGTAGCTTTAAGCATACCGACCAATCAGAGATCAGTAAGTAGCCTTAAGCATACCGACCAATCAGAGATCAGTAAGTAGCCTTAAGCATACCGACCAATCAGAGATCAGTAAGTAGCTTTAAGCATACCGACCAATCAGAGTTCAGTAAGTAGCCTTAACCACTTCGCGCCCAAGCTTGGTTCTGTAAGATCGCTTAAAAGCCCAAAGGCCTGCAGAGCAGTCCATAGACAAATTTGTCTTTTTTTCTGAATCGAGTGCACACCCTAAAAGCCCAGAAGTAAAGTATACCACAGAGTTTTTCTGCTAGCTCCTGTTCAAACCTTCCTACTCACAAATGGCTTCTACGCGCCCGAAAAGGACAGCTAAAAGTGATGCCTTGCGCAGACTGGGACTCGATTCCGATTCGGATGACGCTTTATCAAGCGATGAGTCGACGGTTTTTGAGTCAGAAACGGAGTCGGAAAGCATGGATCCAGAAACTGATCAGAGCCAAGATGAGGCGGCCGCGGAATGGGTTGAAGTAGCCCCTGGAAGTGACAACTCGTTTGACCACGACCGGGTGCCGGAATTCCGAGGGTTTTCGACCATCAATCCAAGCATCGATCTGCCAGAAAATCCAGACGAAAGTATGGCGGAATTTTTATCAATCTTCCTGACTGAAGCGTTTCTCACCAGTCTTGTCACATGGACCAATGAGAGAATGTGGTTGTCAGTCAGGGAGTTTCAGCAGGAGAGTGCAGAAACTGGCGAGGAAGAGTTGCCTTCTGGACTGTCTGCTCTTAAACCATGCTGTGTGGCCGAGATGAAAAAGTTTCTGGGCATGGTGCTCTTCATGGGCATCAACAGCAAGCCGACCATACGCCACTACTGGTCCACAGACGTCATGTATCGGAATCCATATTTTCAGCAAGCCGAGAGCCTTCCCCGTTGGCGATTTCTTCAGCTACTGGCCTACTTCCGGTGCTACGACTGCCGAGAGTTCGATATCAACGACCCACTGTGCAAAGTAAGGCCTTTTCTGGACTTGATTAGCCGAATTTGTCGCGAAACCTATCGACCAGAGCAGGATGTCGCCATCAATGAGACGCTGATTCTATACAAGGGGAGACTTCTGCTGAAGCAGTATATTCCAAGCAAGAAGGCAAAGTACGGCATCAAACTGTATTGTCTGACTGAGTCCACGACGGGATACCTGTGGAATTTCCTGCTGCATTCTGTTGAGGCCGAACACGCAACCTTCGGTGCCGGTCTCCAATGCGATGAGCTCTCCATGAGCGAACGAGTCGTTGTTGAGCTTAGCCGCGAACTACTGGGTGAAGGATACCACATATACACGGATAGTTGGTTTACATCACACAGATTGGCTATCTACTTGTTTGAAAAAAAGGCCTTGCTCACCGGGACTGTTCGAAAGGATCGTGGAATCCCGAGAGAATTGCAAGAAAAATTAGTGGTTGCTCCGGGTCAGGGCTTCATGAGGTGCAATCAGACACTCGCTATCAAGCTAGCAGACAGAAAGGCCTCGGGAACAAAGGTTGTCTACCTTCTGGACACAAGCATCCCTGCCGCTTGCACTGATGTTCGCAGAGTTCGTCGCGGTGGTCAAGTTGATCAAATTCCGAAGCCAACGGCTGTCATCCAGTACAATCGCAACATGGGCGGTGTTGATCGACTTGATGCGTCCGTGCATCTCTACCATCCAAATCGTAAGTCCTACAAATGGTTCCAGAAAGTCGCGTTTCACCTGATTCTCACGCTTGTACGAAACGCTTGGACGCTGTACAAGAAATGTGGTGGGACAGCCAAATTTTTGACTTTCCTAGAGAATAGTATCAAGACGCTGATCCGCGACTCAGGACCGGGACGCGCTCGGCCACCGACTCAGGTTCCAGCCCCGATGCAGGCTAACCGTCCAATTCATTCACCGATGAGACTCCCAGCAACGGAAGCCCAGGCTCGCCCAAGCAAACGATGCCGAATGTGCTCTTTGAAACCTGACGTTCCAGCTAAGAAGACAGTATTTTGCTGCAGTCACTGTCCCGGACATCCTGGTCTCTGTCCAGATCCATGCTTCAGGATCTGGCACGAGACACATTGAAGTCCCACGAGCGATCCTGCATTGGCGTCTCCTAACTTGAACCCTGTTACACTTTTCTTTTCATGTCCTTGTTTTGTTTGGAACCATGCAGTTAAATTTTGTATTTGTTTAATACTAGTTATACTAATACTAATACTATACTAATACTAATACTAATACTCGTAGGTCAGTAGTGAGGAGATTAAAATTTAATACGACCATAAATTTGTGCATCACCTCATGTTTTCACTGTGCACGCTTATTTCACATTTAACATTTGAGTGAAAACATAACGGAAATGCATAATGCAGGGCTTCTTTAAATTAATCATGACCTGCACAGCAGGCCATACTGGGCACTTGCTTTAGTGACTGGGAGATGGTTTTTCATGCCATAGACATTTTTCAATCTCTGGGTTTTTGAGCCGTTTCGGTATGGCCTGCAGTGCAGGCCTTTGGCTTCCAAATGGTTAAGCATACCGACCAATCAGAGATCAGTAAGTAGCCTTAAGCATACCGACCAATCAGAGATCAGTAAGTAGCCTTAAACATACCGTTCAATCAGAGATCAGTAAGTAGCCTTAAGCATACCGACCAATCAGAGATCAGTAAGTAGCCTTAAGCATACCGACCAATCAGAGATCAGTAAGTAGCCTTAAGCATACCGACCAATCAGAGATCAGTAAGTAGCCTTAAACATACCGTTCAATCAGAGATCAGTAAGTAGCCTTAAGCATACCGACCAATCAGAGATCAGTAAGTAGCCTTAAGCATACCGACCAATCAGAGATCAGTAAGTAGCTTTAAGCATACCGACCAATCAGAGTTCAGTAAGTAGCCTTAAGCATACCGACCAATCAGAGATCAGTAAGTAGCCTTAAGCATACCGACCAATCAGAGATCAGTAAGTAGCCTTAAGCATACCGTTCAATCAGAGATCAAACAGCCAAATCCTGCCAGATACACTGCTTAATATTATCTTCCTGACCGATCAGAGGTCCGTAGACCTGTCGCGCTGATTATCGGAACAAAGTAAGTAAAAAATTAGGAATTGTGCTAATAAGTGCTTTTGTAGACTGACTGCCAGCTACATAATCCTGTAATAATCTCTCCAAGTTAAGGATAAAAAACAAGAGACAGCAGATCCAACTAGAATAATTTCAAAATGCTTCAATAACCATTGATTTTAGATTTTATAAAGTTATAAAGCATACTAAATTGAAGTCGACGACCCCCCATCCGTATATATTGAAGACACCGGGACGGGTTTATGACCAGCAGCAGATAGAATTAATTCCATCTTTACTGTGTCTCTGCTACACTGA
Source organism: Macrostomum lignano (assembly GCA_002269645.1). NCBI lineage: Eukaryota > Metazoa > Platyhelminthes > Macrostomidae > Macrostomum > Macrostomum lignano. Next base: position 299,699 of record NIVC01000628.1, read on the forward strand.
GAAATTTAGATTTAAAGGCCACACGTGTGTTTTTATAATCCGAGAGTTCAATCGCTTGGCAGCTCAGTCGGGGATGGGGCGCTTGGGATTTTTCTGCTTAACACCGGGGCGCCAGCGAGGCGCCTGCTAAGCAGTACCCAGAGCAAGGCTCCGCACGCGGCCTCTGCATCAATAATGCAGCTTCAGCCAGTGGCTGTTCCCATAATCTTACAGTGCTGAGATATTGCGATTCCACTGAGGGGGGTCCTCTGTAGGTAGGTTAGTTTAAGGATGCCAGGCTTGATTGGCAAGCAGTCTTGGGCCTCCATAAACCATTGCTTCAATCATTTAGGGTATATTAGCAATCTATTCTATTTTGTCAACCATGCAGGGTAGATTATCAATCCATTCTATTCTGTCAACCATGCAGAGTAGATTAGCAATCCATTCTATTCTGTCAACCATGCAGAGTAGATTAGCAATCCATTCTATTCTATTAACCATGCAGGATAGATTATCAATCCATTCTATTCTGTCAACCATGCAGAGTAGATTAGCAATCCATTCTATTCTATTAACCATGCAGGATAGATTATCAATCCATTCTATTCTGTCAACCATGCAGAGTAGATTAGCAATCCATTCTATTCTGTCAACCATGCAGGGTAGATTAGCAATCCATTCAATTCTGTCAACCATGCACGGTAGATTAGCAATCCATTCTATTCTGTCAACCATGCAGAGTAGATTAGCAATCCATTCTATTCTGTCAACCATGCAGGGTAGATTATCAATCCATTCTATTCTGTCAACCATGCAGGGTAGATTATCAATCCATTCTATTCTGTCAACCATGCAGAGTAGATTAGCAATCCATTCTATTCTGTCAACCATGCAGAGTAGATTAGCAATCCATTCTATTCTATTAACCATGCAGGATAGATTATCAATCCATTCTATTCTGTCAACCATGCAGAGTAGATTAGCAATCCATTCTATTCTGTCAACCATGCAGGGTAGATTAGCAATCCATTCTATTCTATTAACCATGCAGAGTAGATTAGCAATCCATTCTATTCTGTCAACCATGCAGAGTAGATTAGCAATCCATTCTATTCTATTAACCATGCAGGATAGATAATCAATCCATTCTATTCTGTCAACCATGCAGAGTAGATTAGCAATCCATTCTATTCTGTCAACCATGCAGGGTAGATTAGCAATCCATTCAATTCTGTCAACCATGCACGGTAGATTAGCAATCCATTCTATTCTGTCAACCATGCAGAGTAGATTAGCAATCCATTCTATTCTGTCAACCATGCAGGGTAGATTATCAATCCATTCTATTCTGTCAACCATGCAGGGTAGATTAGCAATCCATTCAATTCTGTCAACCATGCACGGTAGATTAGCAATCCATTCTATTCTGTCAACCATGCAGAGTAGATTAGCAATCCATTCTATTCTGTCAACCATGCACGGTAGATTAGCAATCCATTCTATTCTGTCAACCATGCAGAGTAGATTAGCAATCCATTCTATTCTGTCAACCATGCAGGGTAGATTATCAATCCATTCTATTCTGTCAACCATGCAGGGTAGATTAGCAATCCATTCAATTCTGTCAACCATGCACGGTAGATTAGCAATCCATTCTATTCTGTCAACCATGCAGAGTAGATTAGCAATCCATACTATTCTGTCAACCATGCAGGATAGATTATCAATCCATTCTATTCTGTCAACCATGCAGAGTAGATTAGCAATCCATTCAATTCTGTCAACCATGCAGGGTAGATTATCAATCCATTCTATTCTGTCAACCATGCAGAGTAGATTAGCAATCCATTCTATTCTGTCAACCATGCAGGGTAGATTATCAATCCATTCTATTCTGTCAACCATGCAGGGTAGATTAGCAATCCATTCAATTCTGTCAACCATGCACGGTAGATTAGCAATCCATTCTATTCTGTCAACCATGCAGAGTAGATTAGCAATCCATTCTATTCTGTCAACCATGCAGGGTAGATTAGCAATCCATTCTATTCTGTCAACCATGCAGAGTAGATTAGCAATCCATTCTATTCTGTCAACCATGCACGGTAGATTAGCAATCCATTTCAACGACAATCCCACTGGTCACCATTGCAGAGGATGACATCATCGTCATAGCAGTGTCAGCAGGTGTGGTCTCCCTGCTAATCGTATCCACCTGCGTCATGTTCGCCGCCGTGGTGCGGGTCCGCCGTCGTCGCAGCCGCCGCCATCGGGAGGAACGGCGCGGCGGCCAGCAACAAGTTGACAAGCTGCAGAATTTTTTAGCAGCCGATGAGCCGTCAGCTCTGACAGCGGAAGAGCTGGCCAGTCTGCAGCAGCAGCAGCAGCAGCAGCAACCAGGGATCTGCTTTTTGAGTCCAGCGGTTTCGCTTGTTGCGCATCACCGCCAGCAGCAGCCGTCGCCTCAGTCGCCTCTGCCTCAGCAGCAGCAGCAGCAGCCGTCGCCTCAGTCGCCTCTGCCTCAGCAGCAGATTCTTCTCCGTCCAATCCTGGCTCGTTCGGCCTTGACCACCCTTGGCGCAGTATCGCCGCAGGGTTCGCTGCAGTCGTCCTCGGACGCGCCGAGCGGCTACGCCACTGTCAGCAACAGCAGCGGCGGCACAGTTCGGTTCAGCCAGTTCAGCGATTTGTACTTTTATTCGCCAAACTCCTGCCCAATCAGAGCCAGCGGAGGGCTGGAGGGAGTCAGCGAAGAGGCCGGATATCCGCCCAGGGAGTGTCGTATGTGTGACCCTCATCAGTGTTAGCTCCGCTGTGTGTTAAAATAAGAAGTTATTCGATTAACGCTTTCTAATGAGGGATTCCCCCATCAGTTGTAGCTCTGATGTTTCTAAAAATAGAAACTGGCAGCAAATCAATACAGGATTCCCCCATCTTGTGTATCTAAAAATAGAAACTGGCAACAATCCAATGTAGGATTCACAGCGTTGTAGCTCTGCTGTGTCTACATTGGAACTGGCAGTTTACATTCGATGAGGGATTCCCCCTATCGGTGTAGCTGCGGCTGTATTTAAAAGTAGGAGCAACTATTATATGAGGAAGGAATTTCCCCCATTGAAGAAAGGTTTTGTTGTTCTAAAAATAGAAACCATCAAATGGCAGCTATGTACATGCAATATGGGATTCCCCATTGGTGCAGCTTTTGTTCTAAAAATAGAAGCTAGTAGGTATGGAACTCCCCCTGAGATACTGCATAGCCATTGTAGGCCATTATACATGCGACTGGATTATTGAATTCAGCGTTTATTACCTCAACGTACCACCACAAAGGAACTCGCTTTTAACTTTAGTGTGTTTTACCAAATTCCCAACAGCAAAAACACTTTCTTACGCGATTGAATGCTACTTCAATGTGACGCCATCGTGTACACAACGCAGTTAAGCAGTTAAATTGTTACCGTTTTGATTTATTTTGATACTCGTTAATTCTGTCAGTTGTCAAATGCGATATTCCATATCAACCTCTGTTGGCCGGTTCGCAACCCGTTAATTGGCTCATTGATTTTGTAGTATAATATCATTACATGTAAGTTAATAACAATAATGCAGTTTTTAAATTAAATTGTGTTAATCTTGGAAATTGGCTTATCGAGTTGAATTGTTTAGTTTAATTAAATTATTAACTAATGCAATCTAGCATCTGACGGTTCTGGGCTTGAGCGACAAATTAAATTGTCCAAGCGATACCAAACATTGCAACTGGCACCGAAATAACACCAAAACCGCACAAATGGCGCCAAAATCGCACGAAAGGCGCCGAAATCACACTAATGGGGCCAAAATCACACGAAAGGCGCCGAAATCACACTAATGGCGCCAAAATCACACGAAAGGCACCGAAATCACACTAATGGCGCCAAAATCGCACGAAAGGCGCCGAAATCACACTAATGGCGCCAAAATCGCACGAAAGGCGCCGAAATCACACTAATGGCGCCGAAATCGCACGAAAGGCGCCGAAATCACACTAATGGCGCCAAAATCGCACGAAAGGCGCCGAAATCACACTAATGGCACCAAAATCGCACGAAAGGCGCCGAAATCACACTAATGGAGCCAAAATCGCACGAAAGGCGCCGAAATCACACTAATGGCGCCAAAATCGAACAAAGGCACAAAATCAAACACAGCGGCAAAATCAAGCAAGTGACACAAAAAATCAGACAAAATGACGCCAAAACCAAGCATAAATGGCGCCAAATCTAGACCTTGATGATAAATTTGGGCAGAATCCAACGACCCAGCTCGCAAATCAAAGCACGCAATGTTGCCAGACCAGAAGACCATCGGTCTGGCCTATACGAGGAAGCGGAATTCCCCCCTCAGCAATCCGAGTGCGGCCACCGAGAAATCAAGGAGTGCGAGTGAGATAGGGGGAGTAGATTAGGAAAATCTTTTCCCCAGCCTCCCGATCAGACAGAATCAATAAGTAGGTCGCTCTGCTGCACTTGAGAGAGCGAGGCAGATAGGGAAAGTTTGAGAACTGAAAACTCCGCACGCTGTAAAAGTTCCAATGGCGGCTGAGAAGGCTGCGTGTGTGAAACACGAGCCAAAGTTTAATTAATTGGCCAGCGGCCTCTGGGCTTTCATGTCGTCCTGAGGCTGACTTTTGGACACAATTTCACTCGGCCAGCCCTGTCTACTGGTCTCTGTGATTGATCGACAAAGCTGGGAATTGGGTGAGAAAGCAGTGCACCGAGCTCTCTGTCTCGAGTTATTTAAAAAACCACTTCGCACTTCAAACATACGAGCAAAGATCGAATAGAACCACAGATACCAGAATAGCTAGATATGTCATTTGCAAAAATGCGCTCATCTACTCTTTAATTCAGTAGCAAATTAGTGTTTTTGTCCTCAGAATAGTAGAACAAAAATGTCGCCAATACCGCACAAATGGCGCCTATATCACACAAATGGCACCAATATCACACAAATGGCACCAATATCACAAAAATGGCACCAATATCACACAAATGGCGCCAAAATCGTATAAATGGCGCCAAAATTTATTGAATTTTAGTCTGAAGATTGCAGTAGAAAAAAAAACGAATCCAAGTGCGTCTGCATAGCGAGCAACAAAAGTGGTAATGTCAGCCCAGCCAGGCAGATTAACAGTTAAGCTGTCTTCCTCTTGTCCACTCTATGACCGTTTTCCTTACTACTTAATCTTCTCTCATTGGCTGAGCTAGCTTGGGCCTGCCCCTAGGCAGAGTTTCGCCCGTCTAGCTTCGACCTCTCTCCTTACTGCTCTCTCATTGGCTGAGCTAGCTTTGGGCCTGCCCTCTAGGCTGAGTTTCGTCCGTCTAGCTTTGACCTCTCTCCTTACTGCTCTCTCATTGGCTGAGCTAGCTTTGGGCCTGCCCTCTAGGCTGAGTTTCATCCGTCTAGCTTTGACCTCTCTCCTTACTGCTCTCTCATTGGCTGAGCTAGCTTTGTGCCTGCCCCTAGTCTGAGTTTCGTCCGTCTAGCTTTGACCTCTCTCCTTACTGCTCTCTCATTGGCTGAGCTAGCTTTGGGCCTCGGCCTTGGCTGAGTTTCGTCCGTCTTGCGTTCAGTTGTGCACATAGAGTTAAACGCTTGTTGTTCATTCTTAACCCCAGAAAGAAGCGTAAACTTCTTTCTGGGGTAAACTTGGGGTTAAAACTTCTTAACCCTATGCTCCTGAGGCTAGAAACCCCGAAGGAAAGGATATTTTATCTGCCAGATTAAATTTAAGTGACATGGCGCAGATAAACTACTGAAAAACAGACGCCCTACTGTTTAATTTAATTCAAAGTGGCACAACTAGTTAATCTAGTTCCTGTGGATAAAACTATAAAAGTAAATAAAAGCTAAGTAGCATATACAGTAGCAGAGTTAGTTTTTCGTCTACATTTTAATTTCTTTATGAAATTATTTTGGACACAGAACTTGATTTACACGCGGAAATGCCCGCTACAACCTCTGATGCAGTCAGGATCAATGAGTTGTAGCTCTTTGAATCCAAATATATAGTCTTTGGCTGGCCTGAAACCTGACCATTCTAGAAATAAAACATAAACCATTAAAACACTGTCAAATTTTAAGTTCTTAATAAAACTGCAGAATTAAATCAGTGTGTATATTTTATAGTTCGGCACATTTAAGCTACTAACAAGTAGCAAAATATGCTTTTTAAGTTAGAATCCGGAGAACAGCCATAGATAAAACCGAACAACACGAACACGCAGACACAAGACAGACAACAATTCCCAATGAACACCGCAGAAGTAGCATCCACGTCTTTCTCCATGCTTGTCCCAGTTCCCTAACAAAATCATAACAGATAAAGACTATATAAAAAAATCTAGCCTATCAAGAAGTCTACGCTCTACTTTAAAAAAGTTCATCATACAGTTAGATAAATCTTACACAGTTTTGAAAAGCTCGCAAGGTAAAAAACAAAAAAATAAAATAAAAACTATTACGTGCATTGCTAGAGAGGATCGGTAGACCAGTGGTCTAGCTCGGCGCTCTGATGTGCCAGCGGCCCAGGCTCGATTCCAAGTGCAGTCAACATTAATTTGGAGCTAAATTGGAGCTTAATGGAGGGCCAACCACTAAGTCACAGTGAAGTGTACATGCCTAACAATCAATAAAGCTAGGACCGCTGTACATTCCTGTCCTGCTCATATTTCTACAACATGATAAACTACTCGTACAACTAAGATCGTGCAGCCAGCTACTCTGTGAATTCGGTGATAAAAAACTATGGAAAATATCTGCAAAAAAGGATTAATAAGGATACACGATACTGAAAAACACACCGACTACTTATTCAGTAGACAGTTCAGCGTACTGATAGAATAAAAAACATTCTATATACTACTGCACAGTGCTACAAAGTCAAAATTAGAGAAACTGTAAAAAACACAAATTGCACAGAAAGCTCTCTGCTTGTACACTGAGCAATTGGAACAATTTAGAACAAAGCAGGCTATTTCTAAACAAAATAACTGGAACCAGTAATGGTTGAAACGGTAAAATATGAGAATTACAAATAAGTTACAATCGAAACTAAGATTTAGGAGTGAGCACACAACCAGTGCACCCAAATGCAAATAGGAAAAGCTATAAAATGTGCCCTAATCCATATTACACAGAGGATGCCCATATTACACAGAAATATACGCATATTACACAGAAATATACCCATATTACACACAGAGGATACCCCTATTACACACAGAGGATACCCCTATTACACACAGAGGATGCCCCTATTACACACAGAGGATACCTCTATTACACACAGAGGATACCCCTATTACACACAGAGGATGCCCCTATTACACACAGAGGATACCTCTATTACACACAGAGGATACCTCTATTACACACAGAGGATACCCCTATTACACACAGAGGATGCCCCTATTACACACAGAGGATACCTCTATTACACACAGAGGATACCCCTATTACACACAGAGGATATCCCTATTACACACAGAGGATATCCCTATTACACACAGAGGATACCTCTATTACACACAGAGGATACCCCTATTACACACAGAGGATATCCCTATTACACACAGAGGATATCCCTATTACACACAGAGGATACCCCTATTACACACAGAGGATACCTCTATTACACACAGAGGATACCCCTATTACACACAGAGGATACCCCTATTACACACAGAGGATGCCCCTATTACACACAGAGGATACCCCTATTACACACAGAGGATACCCCTATTACACACAGAGGATACCTCTATTACACACAGAGGATATCCCTATAACACACAGAGGATATCCCTATTAAACACAGAGGATACCCCTATTACACACAGGGGATACCTCTATTACACACAGAGGATACCCCTATTACACACAGAGGATACCCCTATTACACACAGAGGATACCCCTATTACACACAGAGGATACCCCTATTACACACAGGGGATACCTCTATTACACACAGAGGATATCCCTATTACACACAGAGGATATCCCTATTAAACACAGAGGATACCCCTATTACACACAGGGGATACCTCTATTACACACAGAGGATACCCCTATTACACACAGAGGATACCCCTATTACACACAGAGGATACCCCTATTACACACAGGGGATACCTCTATTACACACAGAGGATATCCCTATTACACACAGAGGATATCCCTATTAAACACAGAGGATACCCCTATTACACACAGGGGATACCTCTATTACACACAGAGGATACCCCTATTACACACAGAGGATACCCCTATTACACACAGAGGATACCCCTATTACACACAGAGGATACCCCTATTACACACAGGGGATACCTCTATTACACACAGAGGATATCCCTATTACACACAGAGGATATCCCTATTAAACACAGAGGATACCCCTATTACACACAGGGGATACCTCTATTACACACAGAGGATACCCCTATTACACACAGAGGATACCCCTATTACACACAGAGGATACCCCTATTACACACAGAGGATACCCCTATTACACACAGGGGATACCTCTATTACACACAGAGGATATCCCTATTACACACAGAGGATATCCCTATTAAACACAGAGGATACCCCTATTACACACAGGGGATACCTCTATTACACACAGAGGATACCCCTATTACACACAGAGGATACCCCTATTACACACAGAGGATGCCCCTATTACACACAGAGGATACCCCTATTACACACAGGGGATACCTCTATTACACACAGAGGATACCTCTATTACACACAGAGGATGCCCCTATTACACACAGAGGATGCCCCTATTACACACAGAGGATGCCCCTATTACACACAGAGGATGCCCCTATTACACACAGAGGATGCCCCTATTACACACAGAGGATGCCCCTATTACACACAGAGGATGCCCCTATTACACACAGAGGATATCCCTATTACACACAGAGGATACCCATATTACACACAGAGGATACCCCTATTACACACAGGGGATACCCCTATTACACACAGAGGATACCCCTATTACACACAGAGGATACCCATATCACACAGAGCACAAGCAGGTTATTGGACAAAGTGTTATTTCTCTTCGCACCACTCGGTCTCCCGGCGCACCTGCTCTTCCTCCTGCGGCGTGAAGTCGCATCGAATGTTGAACGCCTTACGGATTTCTTCCGGACTTCGCCCTCTAATAGCGTCAGCAACTGCTTTGCACGCCGTGTCGAGCAGGCCTCGAATATCCAGATAGTTGGCAGCTTGGATCAACTCGAACAGGGCCGATTGATCCATGCGAAGGAATTCGGCGTCCCGGCTGGATAGCTGCTGCGGCTGCAGGTCTCTGCGTGGTGGATTACAGGCTTCCTAGATATAGGTAAGCAGACAGACTCCTAGGTCTTCTCGCAGACACCCAAGTCCTCCCATAGACACCCAAGTCCTCCCATAAAGACACCCAAGTCCTCCAATAAAGAACCCAAGTCCTCCCATAAAGACACTCAAGTCCTCCCATAAAGACACCCAAGTCCTCCCATAAAGACACCCAAGTCCTCCCAGAGACACCCAAGTCCTCCTATAGACACCCACATCCTCGCAGACACCCAAGTCCTCCCAGACACACCCAAGTCCTCCCATAGACACCCAAGTCCTCCCATAGACACCCAAGTCCTCCCATAGACACACCAAGTCCTCCCATATAGACACCCAAGTTCTCCCATAGACACCCACATCCTCGCAGACACCCAAGTCCTCCCAGACACACCCAAGTCCTCCCAGACACACCCAAGTCCTCCCATAGACACCCAAGTCCTCCCATAGACACCCAAGTCCTCCCATAGACACCCAAGTCCTCCCATAGACACACCAAGTCCTCCCATATAGACACCCAAGTTCTCCCATAGACACCCACATCCTCGCAGACACCCAAGTCCTCCCATAGACACCCAAGTCCTCCCACATAGACACCTAAGTCCTTCCATAGTCTTCCCTGCAAGTCAGCTCACCTGGCATTCTCGTCGTCCTCAGGTGGTGGCGGGTCGTCTTTGTGATGCGCACACCAGGCCATGGCTTTCCGAAGCGCGGCAGCGGTCACGTGAGGCAGGGGTATGGCCTCTTCGTCGTCGTCAATCTCCGTTACGCCGAGATCGTGCAGCATCGACCGCAGCAGCAGCGACTGCTTGGCGGTGTCGGCGTCAACTTCGACTATTTCGTTATCGACTGTTAGAAGCTTGATGCCGGGCATGGCCGTTCAAATAGCTGGAATCCAGTTTAAACATTTCGCTACTCATAGTAGAGCACGCATAGATACCCACAAAACAGCGGACACAGCACTCCCTCCTCCCCTGACAGAAGCCACTAACACACTCTTACAGACACTAATGACCCTCCTACAGACACTAATGACCCTCCTACAGACACTAACGACCCTCCTACAGACACTAATGACCCTCCTACAGACACTAACGACCCTCCTACAGACACTAACGACCCTCTTACAGACATCAATGACCCTCCTTCAGACACTAATGACCCTCCTACAGACACTAATGACCCTCCTATAGACACTAACGACCCTCCTACAGACACGAATAACTCTCCTACAGACATCAATGACCCTCCTACAGACACTAATGACCTTCCTACAGACACGAATGACCCTCCTATAGACACGAATAACTCTCCTACAGACATCAATGACCCTCCTACAGACACTAACGACCCTCCTACAGACACTAATGACCTTCCTACAGACACGAATGACCCTCGTACAGACACTAATGACCCTCCTACAGACATCAATGACCCTCCTTCAGACACTATCCTACAGACACTAATGACCCTCCTACAGACATCAATGACCCTCCTACAGACACTAATGACCCTCCTACAGACATCAATGACCCTCCTTCAGACACTAATGACCTTCCTACAGACACGAATGACCCTCCTATAGACACGAATAACTCTCCTACAGACATCAATGACCCTCCTACAGACACTAATGACCCTCCTACAGACATCAATGACCCTCCTTCAGACACTAATGACCTTCCTACAGACACGAATGACCCTCCTACAGACATCAATGACCCTCCTACAGACACTAATGACCTTCCTACAGACACGAATGACCCTCCTACAGACACTAATGACCCTCCTACAGACATCAATGACCCTCCTTCAGACACTAATGACCTTCCTACAGACACGAATGACCCTCCTACAGACCCTCCTCAAAGGCGAAATAAAATAACGCAAGCAATCAACCATGGCATGGGATTAAAACAGACGAACAAATTTAAAAACAAATTGCTGAACAAACGGGCAACAACAATAAATGAATTAGTTTTACAATAGTAATTATTTTGTATTTAATATTACACTTATAATTAGCAGCGATGAAGAACAAAGTCGAATTTGACTATGGCGAATTAGCGAAGCAATAAAAATAGCCTTTTTTCACAGGAAGGGCTGATGCTGACGGTTGCAGAACGGGGAGTCTAACAATTAAACACATTATTAATGGACAATCAAAGCATAAAATCATAGAATTTTTAATTTACACCAATAAATCAATTCATTAGTTGTAGACTGTCAATTAACGCGAACAAGTTTGTAGGTTAAGAATACATTTAAGCACAAAAATTCAAAATATACTGGACTATGGGTATGGGTGCGACAACTGCTTGATTGTAACTGGCATGTGACGGTTTGTTGAAAGGGAGAAGATAAGAAGGGCAGGCTTGGCTGTCTCAAAATCTCATAGCTAAGCTGGCTGATAACCTCAAAATCTCATAGCTAAGCTGGCTGATAACCTCAAAATCTCATAGCTAAGCTGGCTGATAACCTCAAAATCTCATAGCTAAGCTGGCTGATAACCTCAAAATCTCATAGCTAAGCTGGCTGATAACCGCATAATCTCATAGCTAAGCTGGCTGATAACCTCGAAATCTCATAGCTAAGCTGGCTGATAACCGCAAAATCTCATAGCTAAGCTGGCTGATAAGCGCAAAATCTCATAGCTAAGCTGGCTGATAACCGCAAAATCTCATAGCTAAGCTGGCTGATAACCGCAAAATCTCATAGCTAAGCTGGCTGATAACCTCAAAATCTCATAGCTAAGCTGGCTGATAACCTCAAAATCTCATAGCTAAGCTGGCTGATAACCTCAAAATCTCATAGCTAAGCTGGCTGATAACCTCAAAATCTCATAGCTAAGCTGGCTGATAACCTCAAAATCTCATAGCTAAGCTGGCTGATAACCTCAAAATCTCATAGCTAAGCTGGCTGATAACCTCAAAATCTCATAGCTAAGCTGGCTGATAACCGCATAATCTCATAGCTAAGCTGGCTGACAAACTCAAAATCTCATAGCTAAGCTGGCTGATAACCGCAAAATTTCATAGCTAAGCTGGCTGATAACCGCAAAATCTCAGAGCTAAGCTAGCTGATAACCTCAAAATCTCAGAGCTAGGCTAGCTGATAACCGCAAAATCTCATAGCTAAGCTAGCTGATAACCGCAAAATCTCATAGCTAAGCTAGCTGATAACCTCAAAATCTCATAGCTAAGCTGGCTGATAACCTCAAAATCTCATAGCTAAGCTGGCTGATAACCGCAAAATCTCATAGCTAAGCTGGCTGATAACCTCAAAATCTCATAGCTAAGCTGGCTGATAACTGCAAAATCTCATAGCTAAGGTAGCTAATGACTAAAAACTCCCAGAAATTTCCAAAATTACATTTACATTTATTGTATAATTACAGATTAGAGAATGCAGGAAAGAGTTTCAAACTCACTATCTAATCAATGTAATAAACTTAATTTACATAAATATAAAAGCACACAGGGACCGAATTCAATGTTGCAATCGGTCAATTGTACACGCCGCTAATAACCATTTTTGTACAATTCTTCAACAAAAAACCAAAATTAGAAAAAGCACAATATTTGATGAATTGATTTATTTGTACACTAAATAAGAATAAAGTTATAGCTTGCCATTGATAATAAATTACACATATTAATTAATTATATACTTATGTATAGCAGGGAAATGCAGGCTGCTATCATTCACCGCATTATTATATTTTATTAATATAATAGTGAACTGGGAGTGCTGAATTTTGCCTACGGATCAAATACAAATGGTACTGAATATCTAAATAATGTGTTCATTTACAGTCTACTTATGCGCTGTCTGTCTGTCTGTCTATCTATCTATCTGTCTATCTATCTATCTGTCTGTATATCTAGCTGTCTATCTATCTATCTATCTGTCTGTATATCTATCTATCTATCTATCTATCTATCTATCTGTCTGTATATCTATCTGTCTGTCTATCTACCTATCTATCTATCCATCTATCTATCCATCTATCTATCTATCTATCTATTTATTCGTATGTGGCTGCTAAAGCCATCTTCTAGGATCTCCGCATGAAATTCCTCAATTCGCTAGACTCACAATTGTAGCGTTTATGCACTTTAAGAGCGCGGGAGCGAATTCCAAGGAGTCACGGAGTTTTGGTCATACATATTTAATACCTGGCATCCACGTGTTCCTTATCAATAATTTCAATTACAAATTTGACTACTTAATAATGATGAACTGTTCGTATCAACGGAGGAAACCAAGCCAGTTTCCTAAGCCACTGAAATCGCAGGCGCTCAGTTATCAGCAGCGATTGATGTGACGGCAGGCTCGGGTGCGTCGCTGACTGGCGGTGCGACGGTTTCGGCAGCGGCTGATGACCGAGCCCGCTTCCGCTCGCCGCCGCCTTCGCTCTCTTTGCTGCTGCTGCTGTCTCGACTGCCGTCGTTTTTATCGTCGCTACTGTCGTCGCCAGGCGCCGTCAGCGGCTCATTAGCGCGACGCTTCACGCCGGCGCCGGAGGAGGAGGCGGCTGCAAAACTGCGCATATGTTGCAGACGAGACTGCAGTGCTGAGTTCAATAACTGGGCATCGCCGACAGAATTGAGAACCAGAAGGCAAACCCGCAGGCCGGCGCCGACGCTGACACCGGCGGATTCGCATTCTTCGATTGATTGCACACTGATGCGAAGGCGCTTAGAGCTGCCAGGCTCGCCAACTAGTTCAACGCTCATCTCTGGCCACAGCATTGTGTTTATAATTACCTGAGCAATGTAATATTTTATTAGTTTTATTAGTTACTCAGCGTTTTTGGCTTCAATCTTTTATCCTTCAGTCTCTGCTACCCTCCCACTGATCTTTCAGGAGTCTCTGCTACCCTCCCACTGATCTTTCAGGAGTCTCTGCTACCCTCCCACTGATCTTTCAGGAGTCTCTGCTACCCTCCCACTAATACTTCACGAGTCTCTGCTCTCCGCACACTGATCCTTCAGGAGTCTCTGCTCTCCGCACACTGATCCTTCAGGAGTCTCTGCTCTCCGCACACTGATCCTTCACGAGTCTCTGGCCAGTGTTGGGCAAGTTACTCAAAAAAAGTAACTTGCGTTACTGTCACTTAAGTTACCAATTTTTAAAAAGTAACTTACGTTAGCCTAGTAACTTTAGACAAAAACCTGGTAACTTTTAAGTTACTGTCCATTACTCACTTCCGTTACGCATGTTATTAACAAAATTTTCTGCTTTTTTTACATTGCACATTTTTTCACATTGTTGTTACCGAAATTTGCCATTGGGCATTGGGATTAACAGACAGAGACAGGAATTGGCGACACGATGTGAGGCAAGTGAAGGACCAATGGGCAATGGCAATCAATAATTAAAATTATAAATGATAAAATAAACAAATATCAATAATTCAATAGAGTAAAATAAATAGAACTGTATAAAATGGTGTAGTGTACTGCAGTGCCAGTGGAGGGACTTGTGGAGGCTACAGATGAATTTCTTTCTTTGTTTGTTTGAATCAAACTTGAAATTTTTAGTAACTTGAAAATGAAAGGCGAAAATATTTTACCGAAATTAACAAAGTAAAACATGTTTCAAGTATTTCTTCATTAATTAAGCGCAATACCATATGATACTATTCACTTAATTTTGAATTTAGGAATGAAAAATGCAAAAACATGTGACAACCGGCTTACTAGCTAAGCGTTTCAGTTTTAAATTTAAATATTGCGATTGTTGCAAAGTAACTGTAACGGACTTCCGAAATTTGAGTAACTTACCGTTACTCCGTTACTAAAATAAAAAAGTAACTTGCGTTACCATTTGCAAGTTACTCGGTAACGGAAGTGCCCAACACTGTCTCTGGCTCTCCGCACACTGATCCTTCAGGAGTCTCTGGCTCTCCGCACACTGATCCTTCAGGAGTCTCTGGCTCTCCGCACACTGATCCTTCAGGAGTCTCTGCTCTCCGCACACTGATCCTTCAGGAGTCTCTGGCTCTCCGCACACTGATCCTTCAGGAGTCTCTGGCTCTCCGCACACTGATCCTTCAGGAGTCTCTGGCTCTCCGCACACTGATCCTTCAGGAGTCTCTGGCTCTCCGCACACTGATCCTTCAGGAGTCTCTGCTCTCCGCACACTGATCCTTCAGGAGTCTCTGCTCTCCGCACACTGATCCTTCAGGAGTCTCTGGCTCTCCGCACACTGATCCTTCAGGAGTCTCTGCTACCCTCCCACTGATCTTTCAGGAGTCTCTGCTACCCTCCCACTGATCTTTCAGGAGTCTCTGCTACCCTCCCACTGATCCTTTCATCACATAGATAGATCACACCGTCTTTTAGCGACCACCATTCAGCACAACAACCCTTTAGGTCATTAAAGGAGGGGTCAAAAGCACGCGATACTGACCTTAAGACCGCCTTGGCTGCGGCAAATCAGTCTCGATTTAAGCGGCTGCCGGCCACGTTCGCCAGGCGTTGTTTGCCGATCGTTCAATCGCAAGAAGGCGCGGCCCCGTTCGACCCAAGATTTGCTAGCGGCATCGAATACGAAAACTCGGCACGGCATGCGGAGCACATTCTCTTCGCCTTCTTCGCCCGTTACCACGGCAACCTGGCTGAACTCGCCAACCGCCGATTCCTGCTGCTGCCGACGCTCTAATTCGTACTTCTCTGCGGACGCTTTCAATGCCGACGCGGATTTTTCCTCTTTGGCAGCGGCTGGGACCGGCTCCGACTTGCCATCAGCCTGGCTGCTGTCGACGGTCTCTTTTGCGTCGCTGTCAACGTCGCTCCTCTGGGCGCCAATTGAGAAGTCGGCGGCAGCGGCCGCGCCGCTAGCGTCGATTCCAGAGTCGGACGTTTTTGACGAACAGGCGGCATCGGCAAAGGTGGCCAGCGGCGAAGCGGACGCGCCAAACTGTACCACGCGGCTGGAGAGGTTCTCGCCGAATACGTAGCCGGATCCGCTGCCGCTGCTGGCGCCGCCGCTCTCTAGCGGGCGAACAAATCGGCTAAAATAGTTGCCACCCTCGCTGCTGCCCCCAGGCCCAGCAGCCTCGCCAGAGTTGGTCCCCGCTGTTGATTTGTCATTATCATTAGTAGCGCTGCTACTACTGCTAGAATTGGCGCTCCCGCCGCCGTTGCAATTCTTGGCGCTAGTGGCGCCTATACTGGCGCCAATTGTTGCGCCACCAGACGAAGAAACGGGTAGTCGGGGCGGACCAAGGCGAAATGGCGACACTGTTGACGCCGATAGAGACGATGGAGCAACAAAAACTTTATCGGCAGTTGCAGCCAGGCTTGATGGACGGAAGAAGCTGTCCATAGTGGGCTGGCTGCCACCGCTGCCTGCACTGTTGCTACTATTGCGCGAGTCTGTCATGTGAGCCTGCAGTCAAATTTTCTATGGCTGAAACATATTTGCTACTTGTTGAATCTGTGATAGTATATAGTTATCACTACAGCAAAAAGTACAGTTGGCAACTATATTAATTTGAACTTGAATATAAAATCGACATTATTGTAAAGTTAGTTCATAAGCCTAAAGATTAGAATAATAGAACATTGTTACCTATCTACCTACCCAAGAAATATATACTAGCCTAGCTCTACAGCACATGGCGCAAGCTATGTCACTCAAAAGTCAATACTAAGCTATAATTTACTGCATATTCTCAAAGATGGTAACCTAATATTGTCAAATATACTATATATACTATACAGTATACAAGGAGCATGCCCCATTTTTTGTATGATTCATTGTTTGCTATATATATCATTATTAGCTATATATACTATTATTTGCCACATGTAATCTTATCTTTTAGCTAACCTATTCACTAGACCTACTCTCTAGCTTATCTGTGTATATAGTGTACATGATCTAACTTCCTAGGACCTAGGACATATAATTGCAAAGTAAAGAAAATTATATATATATAATATACTTACAACTAAGACTAAGTAAGTACAATATATTTATGGAATTTTATGATTATAATTTAAGAGTATATTATAAAATTTCTTTATATCTACTATAGTTGAGAAGCTATATATATCATTGGGGGTTGTAGGGGGTTGTAGCCTAGTGGTTAGGGCGTCGGACTCACGACTTGAAGGTCGGGGGTTCGATTCCCGATCCCTCTGCAACAATTTGTGTCCTTGAGCAAGACACTTAACTCTGCATTGCTTCAGTTTACCCAGCTGTAAAATGGGTACCAGCATTAGCTGGGGTAATTGAGGGTGTGTGTGGCGACCCCCCAGTCCTTGGACTGAACAGCCGTACGCAGCCTTCAGATGCGCCGCGCAATAGCTGCGGCTGAGCTGTCGGTTGCACATCTGCCCATTGGGCAGGTGTAATCAATTATTATTATTATTATTGAGAAGCAACATGTATACCAGGATTTCCTGGCATACAACAAGGGTCTTACCATTCTTTAGTATACACCAGGATATATCCCAGTATACATGACACAGTAGATACATTGTGCCAAATGACAATTTTTTGTATTGGCACACAAACCCAGTATACAAATGAGGTTTTGTCATTTTTTCTGGCATTAAAATTGGCATACACTAATGCATGATCCAAACTATGCTATATCTATTTATAGCTATATGTTAAATATTTTCTTATAGCCTATCTATATCTTTATTTATAGCTAATATTTTTTCTTTTTTCTTTTTGCCTTTTCCTCTCTTTTCTCCCTTTGCTTTTTTTAGTTGGTTCTAGAAGAAAGCCTCAATAAATTATTAGCAGTCTTGCTTTATTTAGGGCCTAATAATGACAAACACTGGATAGTTTTTTTATTAGCTTTATTATCTTAACTTTAGCCTTTTATTACAAACCATAATATGCATATAGACTTAGAATTAAGTCAAGAGCTCTTTATAAAAGTTTTGAAACTAGCAACATTTATTCATTTTAAATAATTTAATATTACTTTTTTATCAAATAAATGGCTTTAATGGTCTTTAAATTTCAACTACCTAGGTCTAATAATAGATTTAGGGGAGGTGCACAAGGTAGGCCTATATATCTTCCATTGAGTTTGTTTTTAATTTTTTTTCTATTTGGCCCTTAATGTACCTTAGTAATCTATTTGCAACATATATCCTTTATTCAAAATTTTCTATATCCACTCCTGATTCAAAGTTTAAGGCATTTTAAGTATCTAAGTTATTAGGCCTACTTATTGAATAGACTAGATATAGGCCTAGCATAGGCCTAGGAACTATATATAAGAGATATAGGAGGAAGATTCAAGAGAAAACAAAAAAAATCAACATAGGATCTAAGTTTAACTTCCTTAATAGAAGTGCTTATCCCCACAGACATAGTCCCATGCCAATAATTCCAACTTTATCTACATAGATCTGTGATTCTATGTCAATGATTTTTAGCTTATCCCTTTAGGCTATAGCTAAGATTGTGCAATTGTTTGGGTAGTTTTGTGTATTGACGTTAAATTGATATGGTCATTGTTATTAAAACTATTTTGTCATTATTATTACATTTTGAATTTTGAATTGTGCAAGTCTCATTTGCATTGATCTTAGGGTCATTTGGTTCAGTTGTTCTAAGCAAAGCCAGCAGCTAAATGAATGTTTAAAATTGACCCTTTTAATGACAAAAAGTTTTAAGAAAGTAGGCTCCTACTCACACTAAATTCCCTTAATACTATTTAGTATTCAGTAGTTTATTTGGAAGATTTATAAAACAATAAAAACAAAGAGATGGTTTTTGAACAAATTAATTTTAAGGTTCTCTATTCCAATAAGCTGCCATGGGGATAAGCTGAAAATTATCAACATGGATCTGTGTGCATAAAATTGGAATTATTGACACAGCCCATAAACTTGAATAGTGGCAGGCAGCAGCTATTTCAATAAGTTGCTATAGGGATAAGCTAGAAATTATTATCACAGATCCATGTGAAAAAATTGAATTATTGACACAGCCTATAGACTTGTATGGTGGCAGCTATTTTAAAAAGCTGCTGTGGGATAAGCTGGAAATTATTGACATAGATCCATGTGGATAAAATTGGAATTATTGGCACAAGACCATGGGGTCACCGGTCAGGGATAAGTACTTCTTAAATTTAATTAATTAAATGACGCATTTCACACTAACACTACAAGTAGTCCTAGCCTACAATAGACCTATGCATCTTTAGGTTTATTTGAACTTACAAATAAAAGAAGTAGCCATCTAGAATAGGACACATTTCTTTCTTGACATACATAGCCATGGACATAGTATGGGTTTGCTGACTTTAGGAAGATCCTAGGCCTAGGAATTGTAGAATTAGGTCCAGCCGGCTACCTAGGCCTAGCCCTAGCATAAAGGGCTTTGGCCTAGGCTGTACCTACCTAAGGGCCTAGGCTAGGCCCACTTTTTTAAACTAAACTTACAAGCAAGTATTGATAGTAGGTCTAACTTGGACATAGTCATAGGCCTAGATTATGTTCCCACCAATCCGACGCATGCAACTGCGAGCAATAATCTGCCGCCTGCATCTGTTAGGGCTAGCAATGGACTGAGTAATTTAGACAGTTGAAACCTAGGGTAGGCGTAGGCCTAGGGAAGGGAGCGTCGCGCGTAAGGGGCAGGACTGCACTGTGCCCTGCTATTTACAGACCACAGCCAGGAAGACGGTAGAATCCTCGGAATTTTCCGGCGCAAATCAGCAATTTGCCGGCGCACGGCGCACACTTCACTGCGCCGCGCGCATGGGCTCGGCGCATCGGCGCATGGCTCGGTGCATCGGTGCATGGCTCGGCGCATGGCGCACAAGGTACGTCAGTGTACGTGACAATATAATAATGATATTGTATATTAAATGTCAATCAATCAATAAAATAAACGATAGTCGATACGATAGTCGTTATTTCCAATGTTGTTTCTATTTCAAATTTCATTAATCGACTTAACAAACTTAACAAATTTGCGCCTTTCGCGGCTTTTGTTGCGTCTTTTTGCTTATATTTTGCAAATAGAAGCTATGATTGAACTGCTTGAACTTCCATTGATATTGATTCAATTTAGATACTTAATACTTGATGGTGCTTTTTTAAGTGTATTTTTCTCAGCGCATGGCGCACAAGTAATTTTTTTTTCTCGGCGCACGCGGCGCACAACAAAAATTTTGATGGATGTTATTCCGGCGCACACGCTGCACCTTCCTGACCATGGTTTACAGAGTGCTCAATGAAAGTGTTCAGGAAAAGAAAAAATGCATGCATTTGATGTTTTTTATTACCTTATCTGTGTGATACATGTCTTGCTATCTCACTCAGCTTCCTTTGTGGTACTTGTTTTAACCAGAAGTTCATGAAACATTTTGGCGCGAATTTGGGTTTCTTTGGTCCAGAATTTTGGTTAATTAGCTAAGGGCCTGCAGCGAGCTCGCTGCTCGCGCCATGTTTAAACTTTAAAGGATATCAACAAATGTTTATTTTTTCGTATCAACAACTCTGGGTTTTTTAAAGTTGGAAATCCAGTTGCCAATGGCTAGGCCTATTTTTCGTTGCCCATTGGCAACTAGCCAAATTCTCAAGGATGGATATTTCCAAGAATCCAAGGCTATGTTTGATTTTAAAAAGCAGAAATTAGTTCTCTTAACTCTAAATCTAAGATCAGGGGCGTAGCCAAGGGGGGGCGGTTATGGGGGTCATGACCCCCCCCCCCAGCCGGCTGATCCAAGCCAACTTTTTAGCATCCCCCTCCCCCATTGCAGAGGCCTAGCACCCTCTGCCTGGCTGCCCCCATTTGAACTTTGAAGCTGTGAGCCTGTGACCATGTGACCCCCCCCATACATGCACAACTTTGGGATTCACTCGGCCGTTTCTATTGGCAACACACGCATGTAAGTCGCTATTGGACAGAACAGTAGTCACGTGACTGCTCTCAGCCAATAGCGACTTACATGCGTGTGTTGCCAATAGAAACGGCCGGGTGAATCCCAAGGTTGCGCCTAAGCATGCCCCCCCCCTCCCCCAGAAGGAAATCCTGGCTATGCCACTGTTTAAGATTAAGCCTACTATCTATTCTGCAAACAATAACAAAGTAACAATCAATCATATTGATTTATATGACAAAATCATTTTTTTTAATTGGCAACTCGCATTGCACAGGGAAAAAAGTTGCCAGATTGGCCTCTGATGGCAAAAATCTAGTTGCCAATAAGATTTTCAAGGGGCCAAAAATGCCATATGGCCAAAAAAACCAGACAACAATAATGTTATATTAGGGCCTAGCTAGCCCTAGGCCTATTCTTGTTTAGAATATTTCGTAGGCCTAGTCTTATCTTAGCCCTAGGCCTTGCATAGGCCTAAGCATAGATTTTTTTGAGCTGAGCTCAACTCAAGTATTTTGTATTCTAGGACCATTATTCATTAGACTATTTTACATAATTATAGTTTATCACATAATTATTATCATAATAGTTATAAACAATAAATGACTATAATTAGGAAGGTAATATAGCCATTAGACATAGGCTGCACCATAGATAGGGCCTACTGTATTCTGTATATATAGCATGCACCAAAATATTTTTTAGAGAACAATCTAGACCTAGTGCTAGGCCTACCTAAATACTAATTGTGCACTTTTTCTATGCCTTAGTTCATAGTAAGTAAAGGCAAAGCTATAAAAATATAAAGCATATATTAATATATATAAATAAAACATTTATATTTATATAATACTATTGAATAAAGTACTTTGCATTTTGAATATTCACTTAAGTACTTATATCTATTTTATAACATAAGCATAGCTACATTCTAGATTATGTTAGATGCATCTCATATACTAAAACTAAATACTTATAAAATATATGCACCAAACTAAATATATGTCAAAAATGCTATTATGAACATGAAGGGTATCTTTTGGAATATGATTAGACTATATAAGCAAATATAGCTAGCTATAGAGTAGACTATAGTTTCCTATTTAACATTTTAATAATATCACAATAAATTTTGGTCCTATGGGCCTAGGCTCTCTAATTAGACCTATGCCTATATAGTGACTTAAAAATTTTGTTTTAATAGGGGGCCTAGTCTTTGTAGGTTTAAAGCTTTGCATAAAAATATATTTTAGGTTTTATTATATTTTATAATTAATTTTGAGCTAGAAATTGCTATATCATTGAATTTGTTAACTAATAATATCTAATATATGAGCATATATAAAGATTATAAATGATTAGTATTTTTGAGATTAGATGGGATTGCAATCCTATTCTAGATATTATCAACTTTTCCAACTTGAATAAATCAGAGGCTTAATAGTATTAAGGGTAGAGTTAAAATGTTTTATTGATACTAGCTAGCATCCTAGTTTTCAATTTTGCATCTTGAATTTGGACCTAGGAAGTCAATTACTATGATTCTGGCACTTAGAACCACATATTTATGCTGATATGTTAAGGCTTACAGTGGAATTGATGGCATGTCAAGGCTGAAAGGTCAAGCAATGCAATGTGTAGTTTATTCAAACAAGAATTATTCTATTCTATTTGTTGCCTCCCTAACTGGGGGCGCTGATTGCTAGTATATTACTAACAGTAGCTGATAAAAACATGATGATCTTATGTGCAGAGGCAGCTCGAGATGTCTAAGTGGTTCACAGGACTAGCTGGCAAAGCTGAGGACTTTCTCAACACTCTGGACACCTCCGCTGCCAGCGCTCTCAACAAATCTGGCCATGCTGACCCCGAATCGGCCGCTAGCAGCTCCTCCCCCGCCGCCGGCCTCCCACCTCCGCCGCTGCCGCCGCCTCCGCTGGTGGTGGATCCGCCCAGCCGGCACAGTCCGCTTGGCCGGAGCCCCAGCCAGGCCTCTCTTGGCTCCGCAGCCGTCCGGCCTGCCCCGCCATCTGCCAGCGGCTCAAATAAGCGAGTTGATAAAGATGCGGAACTAATGGATCTGTTGAATTCTGAAGCGCCATTGGACTCTCTGGTTAGCGGCAGGCAGTCAGCTGGTTCGATGCTATCGTCTACTCCAACTCCGACTGGCGCAGAATCAGCGCCGCCGCAGCCACCGCCGCCAAAGGTTTCAGCTCAGCACAGCCGGCAGTCTAGCGTGGCTTCCAGCTTCTCCAAATATTCGGCCTCCGAGATCAAAGCCGAAATGGCGGCGGCGGCGGCAGCGGCATCGTCGTCTGCTCACGTCTCGACGTCGGTCACTGGCGCAGTTTCGACATTCGTGTCTCAGTCGGCGCCGACACCCGCTGCCTCCGCCTCGGCCGCCTCCGTAGTGATGACTGAGGACAATCCGCCAGCGGAGATCGAGAACAAACTGTTGCGCAGCGAGATCTCCTCGCTAAATCAAGAGTTATCTTCGTTGTTAAAGAGAAATCAATCTGCTCAGGATGCTTCACGGCGACTCGAGGCTGATTTGACCAAATGTCGGCAACAGTTGAAACAGGCCGAGGAGGCTGTTGCAGCTGGTCAGGCAAGGTGAATTTCATTTGATTTTTTTATTATACATTTGTTAACTGTTTCAGAAGACTATCTTCAATGCCGGTAGTGCGAATGTTCGTTTCTAGTTCTGACGCATCTTATTATCTTATTTCACAACTGTTGCATATAGTAGTCTCCTTAACTCCTTATTCACTTTTTTATATTTGCGTGCCATTGTCTAGCCTGCCTCTTCCTTACCTACCCCTCCTCATCTACCCCTCCTCATCTACCCCTCCTCATCTACCCCTCTTCATCTACTTCTCGTCATCTACCCCTCTTCTCATCTACCCCTCGTCATCTACCCCTCGTCATCTACCTCTCCTTATCTACCCCTCATCTACCACTCCTTATCTAACCTCTTCTCATCTACCCCTCCTTATCTACCCCTCTTTATCTACCCCTCCTCATCTACTTCTCGTCATCTACCCCTCTTCTCATCTACCCCTCGTTATCTACCCCTCGTCATTTTCCCCCACATCTACCCCTCCTCATCTACCCCTCGTCATCCACCTCTCCTCATCTACCCCTCGTCATCCACCCCTCCTCATCTACCCATTCTCATCTAACCCTCGTCATCCACCCCTCCTCATCTACCCATTCTCATCTACCCCTCGTTATCCACCCCTCCTCATCTACCCCTCGTCATCCACCTCTCCTCATCTACCCCTCGTCATCCACCCCTCCTCATCTACCCATTCTCATCTACCCCTCGTCATCCACCCCTCCTCATCTACCCATTCTCATCTACCCCTCGTTATCCACCCCTCCTCATCTACCCATTCTCATCTACCCCTCGTTATCCACCCCTCCTCATCTACCCCCTCATCTATCTCCTCCCCGCCACACCTAAGTTTTCGCTTCCTCACTCCCCTATCGCGCATTCTCAATTGTAACGCGGCAGGGAGCAGCAGCTGTCCGATCTGCTGCACAGCCGGGACGCTCAAATAGCCGAGATGTCCAGCGCTCACGAGGCTCTGCGCGATCAACTCGAATTGATGCGCGCCGACAGCACCCGGTCGGCCGGCTTTCAACAAGCCGCTTTCGACGAGCTTAACGAACGGCTGCGCCAGGCCGAAGCTCGACTAGAGCAGGAGCAAGCGGCTTCAGCCAGCCTGCAGGTTCGAGTCCGCTGGGCTTGTCTTGTTGCCGAATGGGACTTATAAACGCCTGACTTAGTGTGTCTTAGTGTCTGACTTAATGTGTCTTAGTGTCTGACTTAGTGTGTCTTAGTGTCTGACTTAATGTGTCTTAGTGTCTGTCTTAGTGTGTCTTAGTGTCTGACTTAATGTGTCTTAGTGTCTGACTTAGTGTGTCTTAGTGTCTGACTTAATGTGTCTTAGTGTCTGTCTTAGTGTGTCTTAGTGTCTGACTTAATGTGTCTTAGTGTCTGACTTAGTGTGTCTTAGTGTCTGACTTAATGTGTCTTAGTGTCTGTCTTAGTGTGTCTTAGTGTCTGACTTAATGTGTCTTAGTGTCTGACTTAGTGTGTCTTAGTGTCTGAGTTAATGTGTCTTAGTGTCTGTCTTAAATGTGTCTTAGTGTCTGTCTCAGTGTGTCTTAGTTTCTGACTCTGTGAGTCCAGAGTGAGTTTTTGACTAACTTTAATTGACCTATGATCTATCACAAGTTGTCATGCCAATCAATTCGTCACCAACCCTCACCCCCCCCCCCCTCCACATAGGCCGACCTTCGCCGACTCCGCCAGGACGCCGAGCAGCAGCAGGCGATGAGCGCGCAGGCTGGTCGCGCCCTGGCCGAAGAGCAGCGCCGACAGCGCGCACAGGCCCTGGAATTGGAGGCCGCTCAGCGCCGCTGCCAGCAGGCTCAGGCTGAGCTGCGCGACTATAAAGAGAAGGCTGGCAGGATTCTGCAGGTGAGACTTGTGGCCTAGTTTATTGAGCTGGGTTGATAGTGCCACCTTGGTGAATGTGACAGATTGGTGTTGAATGTGACAGATTGGTGTTGAATGTGACAGATTGGTATTGAATGTGACAGATTGATATTGAATGTTACAGATTGTTATTGAATGTGACAGATTAGTGTTGAATGTGACAGATTGGTGTTGAATGTGACAGATTAGTGTTGAATGTGACAGATTGGTATTGAATGTGACAGATTAGTGTTGAATGTGACAGATTGGTGTTGAATGTGACAGATTGGTGTTGAATGTGACAGATTGGTGTTGAATGTGACAGATTGGTGTTGAATGTGACAGATTGGTATTGAATGTGATAGACTGGTATTGAATGTTACAGATTGATATTGAATGTTACAGATTGTTATTGAATGTTACAGATTGGTATTGAATGTGACGGATTAGTATTGAATGTTACAGATTGGTATTGAATGTGACAGATTTGTAGTATTGAATGTGACAGATTAATAGTATTAAATGTGACAGATTTGTAGTATTGAATGTGACAGATTGGTAGTATTGAATGTGACAGATTAGTATTGAATGTTACAGATTGGTATTGAATATGACAGATTTGTAGTATTGAATGTGACAGATTAATAGTATTGAATGTGACAGATTAATAGTATTGAATGTGACAGATTGGTAGTATTGAATGCGACAGATTTGTAGTATTGAATGTTACAGATTGGTTGTATTGAATGTGACAAAATGATATTTTAAATGCAAAACATCCAAACGCTCCCAACCGCAGGTGAAGGACAAAATGATCGCCACACTGAAGAAAGGCAACGGCAGCGAAGGTGGCAACGGTGGCGGCGGCCTCCCAGACGCTGCTGATGCCGCCGTAGGCAGTTCAGTAGCTGAACTGTCTGCCGAAGTTGACGCCCTTCGACAGGAGCGCGAACTGCTGCGCGAAGAGGCCCAGCGAGCTAAACTAGCCGCCGAAGGCCTTCGCTGCGATGTTGAAGATCTCGAAGCTCAGATGCAGTCGGAGAGCGAAACCTTTCGCAAGACAATGTCGGGATTGGAGGCTCAGCTGGAGTCTGAGAGGCTGGCCAGGCTGGCTGCGGAAGAGGAGGCCCAGGTTTGACTTGCTTTACTCTTGTGCTTGTGATTCACTCTGGCATGATTAGCTGTCATGTCACACTAACATGATTAGCTGTCATGTCACACTAACATGATTAGCTGTCATGTCACACTAACATGATTAGCTGTCATGTCACACTAACATGATTAGCTGTCATGTCACACTAACATGATTAGCTGTCATGTCACACTAACATGATTAGCTGTCATGTCACACTAACATGATTAGCTGTCATGTCACACTAACATGATTAGCTGTCATGTCACACTAACATGATTAGCTGTCATGTCACACTAACATGATTAGCTGTCATGTCACACTAACATGATTAGCTGTCATGTCACACTAACATGATTAGCTGTCATGTCACACTAACATGATTAGCTGTCATGTCACACTAACATGATTAGCTGTCATGTCACACTAACATGATTAGCTGTCATGTCACACTAACATGATTAGCTGTCATGTCACACTAACATGATTAGCTGTCATGTCACACTAACATGATTAGCTGTCATGTCACACTAACATGATTAGCTGTCGTGTCACACTAACATAATTAGCTGTCGTGTCACACTGACATGATTTGCTGTGATGTCACCAACATGATTGGCTGCCATGTTTGCCATGACATGATTGGCTGTGATGTCACCAACATGATTGGCTGCCACATTGCCATCACATGATTTGCTGTGATGTCACCAACATGATTGGCTGCCATGTTTGCCATGACATGATTGGCTGTGATGTCACCAACATGATTGGCTGCCACATTGCCATGACATGATTTGCTGTGATGTCACCAACATGATTGGCTGCCATGTTTGCCATGACATGATTGGCTATTCCCCTCCCCACTACAGGCGGCCAGACGCGAGGCCAGCCAGCAGCGGGATCTGTGGCTTCGCGACAAATCCGAGCTCAGCCAACGCCTCGCCCAAGCCGAGGCCGAGCTTGACGCGCTAAGGCGCCAATCGGCGCCCCAGTTGCTCCGGTCTGGTGCTGGCACTTCTGTCGCATCAGGCGGTCAGGATGGCGGCGAATTAGAAGCCAGAATTCGATCGCTAACGGAGAGTCTGATCCAGGTGAGCGGTTAGAACTGCAGTAAGGGCTATCTAGGCTCAAACTAGGGCCTGTGGGATGATGTTGTCGACGATACTACACTATATAATCTGTGACTTCCATTGGTTGGCCAATCGTAATTTAGACTCAAATTAAATACTTTTTTTAACCCCGATACTCCAATCTGAGCAGAAGCAGACGGCTCTGGAGTCGAGCAACGCCGAGAAGGCCAGTCTCAGACTGATGGTGGAGCAGCTGGAGTCTCGCCTATCCGAACGGACCCATCACGCCACGTCGCTTGCCCAGGAGTCGGGCCTGTCGTCCAGATCTTCGCAGGCGCCCCAGTCTGATTATATCCGCATTCACATGCAGGATCCGCCCTATGCAAGGTTTGTTGGGTGATGCTGCGATCTAAACAGTTGTCCATTGATCTAAGCAGCTGTCTATTATTGATCTAAATAGCAGTCTATTATTGATCTAAACGGCTGTCTATTATTGATCTAAAAAGCTGTCTATTATTGATCTAAACATCTGTCCATTGATCTGAACAGCTGTCCATTGATCTAAGCAGTTGTCCATTGATCTAAACAGTTGTCAATTGATCTAAACAGTTGTCCATTGATCTAAACAGCTGTCCATTGATCTAAGCAGTTGTCCATTGATCTAAACATCTGTCCATTGATCTGAACAGCTGTCCATTGATCTAAGCAGTTGTCCATTGATCTAAACATCTGTCCATTGATCTAAACAGCTTTCCATTGATCTAAACAGTTGTCCATTGATCTAAACATCTGTCCATTGATCTAAACAGCTGTATATTGATCTAAACATCTGTCCATTGATCTAAACAGCTGTCCATTAATCTAAACATCTTTCCATTGATCTAAGCAGTTGTCCATTGATCTAAACATCTGTCCATTGATCTAAACAGCAGTCTATTATTGATCTAAACAGCTGTCTATTACTAATCTAACCAGCTGTCTATTATTGATCTAAACATCTGTCCATTGATCTAAACAGTTGTCCATTGATCTAAACATCTGTCCATTGATCTAAACAGCAGTCTATTATTGATCTAAACGGCTGTCTATTATTGATCTAAACATCTGTCCATTGATCTAAACAGTTGTCCATTGATCTAAACAGTTGTCCATTGATCTAAACAGCAGTCTATTATTGATCTAAACAGCTTTCCATTGATCTAAACAGTTGTCCATTGATCTAAACATCTGTCCATTGATCTAAACATCTGTCCATTGATCTAAACAGCTGTCCATTGATCTAAACAGTTGTCCATTGATCTAAACATCTGTCCATTGATCTAAACACCTGTCCATTGATCTAAACAGCAGTCTATTATTGATCTAAACAGCTGTCTATTACTAATCTAACCAGCTGTCTATTATTGATCTAAACATCTGTCCATTGATCTAAACAGTTGTCCATTGATCTAAACATCTGTCCATTGATCTAAACAGCTGTCTATTATTGATCTAAACAGCAGTCTATTATTGATCTAAACGGCTGTCTATTATTGATCTAAACAGCTGTCTATTATTGATCTAAACATCTGTCCATTGATCTAAGCAGTTGTCCATTGATCTAAACATCTGTCCATTGATCTAAACAGCTGTCTATTATTGATCTAAACATCTGTCCATTGATCTAAACAGCAGTCTATTATTGATCTAAACAGCTGTCTATTACTAATCTAACCAGCTGTCTATTATTGATCTAAACATCTGTCCATTGATCTAAACAGTTGTCCATTGATCTAAACATCTGTCCATTGATCTAAACAGCTGTCTATTATTGATCTAAACAGCAGTCTATTATTGATCTAAACGGCTGTCTATTATTGATCTAAACAGCTGTCTATTATTGATCTAAACATCTGTCCATTGATCTAAGCAGTTGTCCATTGATCTAAACATCTGTCCATTGATCTAAACAGCTGTCTATTATTGATCTAAACAGCTGTCTATTACTAATCTAACCAGCTGTCTATTATTGATCTAAACATCTGTCCATGATCTAAACAGTTGTCCATTGATCTAAACATCTGTCCATTGATCTAAACAGCTGTCTATTATTGATCTAAACAGCAGTCTATTATTGATCTAAACGGCTGTCTATTATTGATCTAAACATCTGTCCATTGATCTAAAAATCTGTCCATTGATCTAAGCAGTTGTCCATTGATCTAAACAGCAGTCTATTATTGATCTAAACAGCAGTCTATTATTGATCTAAACAGCTGTCTATTATTGATCTAAACATCTGTCCATTGATCTAAACAGCTGTCTATTATTGATCTAAACATCTGTCCATTGATCTAAACAGCAGTCTATTATTGATCTAA